>OY856412.1:436964656-437364656 GCA_963693085.1 Alisma plantago-aquatica | reverse complement strand
ATAGTTTGGCAATGTGTAAAACTTTTGTTTGATCCCTTTGAGGTGAGTATGTAAACCCAAAGAGATAAATATCAAGTGGGGAGAACATGAGCTGAGAAAAATCATATCATGGAGTATGCATGGTTCAAAAAGGATGTGCATAAATGAAGATTTTTTGTCTACAGGATTATCGATGGGGCATTGGCTACATTCACAGGATCCATATATGTAGTCCAAATGTAAGCACAACATGCATATTATGTATACATGGAAGGAGTCACACAATCATTTGTTGTGTGGATGCAAATTTACACAGAAAAATTTGGTACCTTAGTTGTGAAGATTTTAATGCAGATTGAATGCGGTGAGGAAAAGTAAGGTTGTTGTTTTTTGCCCTCTTTTTCCACAAAGAGAGGAAAATAAATAGCAGAAACAAGATGGAAATTTTTTTAATGAAATTAGTTAGTTTGTAGAACTTTCTAAATGTGTAAAATATAGATTGCATGCAAGTCATAAGAGTGTGTTGTTCTCTATCTATGTAAGGATGTAGTGATGGGCAGCATGTATCTTTTTCACCTCCTATATTTTTAGGCAGAAGTCAAATTAATATATACCTGATCCTGAAATATGTATATGAATGTATATATATACTTCCATACCTATTTAAAATGGAGCATGTAATACACTTATAAGGTTCAAATACTTTATAAATCAAGAAAAAAAACTCCAACATTGTACATTTTTAAATAATAAAAATATAGGGATAAATCATGGAATAATAATGAACAACAAATTCTACAATATAAAGATTTAAATAAAAAACATATCCCAATATTTTTCATCAAGTATTCATTCAATATCCAAATAGGTACGTAAACTAAAAGTTTTGATAAAAATTCTTTAACCTCACCTAAAATCCCACAACAAGTGCACATAACTCATATTAAGAATTATGCCCAAAATCCAAATCATATGCTTGTTAAGTACTATGTGAAAGATTTGTGAAACCATCCGATAGGTTTACATAAGAAACTAGGTTAAACTTTATAAAACATGACCCAGAAAAAATGTAAACACATTTTTTTTGTCAAACCAGCTTGAGATTTTAATTATTAGTTACCAAACTTTGGGTACAAAGCATAGTTGTGAAGATACAGCCTAAACAACCTAATGGCTTAGAGTCCTAGTGTCACACAAGGATTAAACTTAGACAAATCAACTAAGTTCTTCATAGGGAACAAAGAAACATGATGCAAAAAAATCCCATCCATTAGAGACAGCTCTTCATAGGGAGTATAAAGGTCTCAAGAAATGAGAAAACACAAAATGCCTAAAGGCATAGTTAGATAAAAGTCATCAAACTGCAAAATATCTGAATCCTAGACATCATCATGTGCATTTTAACCAGCTGGTGTAAATAGTTAACCATCTAGGAACCTTCAAGGAAAAGCAAGGATATCATCCCATACTCGCTTGATTATGTAGTAAGTCTACTCATCCTTAGATAGTACATTCACAGAGTCAAACTCAATTCATGTTCAACACATTGAAATAATATATATGTCCAAATAGGTTTTACAACTAATCAATATCCAATCTAGTAGTGTAACACACCCATCATTATCTGCCATAGATAATAGTATAGTCCTATGATCTTCAACTAGACCATTGTGGTCCTGGACTATGATCTAAAAATGACTGACACCATCATTAATCAACATTATAATGGCCACAGTATATGACTTAAACTAGACCACTTAGGTCCTAGATTACGACCTTAAACTAGCAAGCACTACCACTCTTTGAGCCTTCATATATGGTCATGGACCATGACCTTAAACTAAACCATCTTAGTATTAGACTATGACCTTAAGCTATACCACACCCCTTACACATTACTCTAGTCCTAATATATGATTATAAATTGGACCAACCCAATGATAGTTACCTTCACCTTTCTCCTAAAAGGGTCCCAAATCCAAGGAGCCTTCAATCATACGTGAAGTACTAGAATGCTACATGGTTGCATGAGGAACATGTGAGGCCCACACCAGAATGACAAACTCCCCTAAAACCAATTAACACCCTAGGAATTGGAAGAAGACTTGGATGGGTTCACGATCAAAGGGACCATACTAACATCAGTCCCTTTTGACATCCAACCAAGACATATTTGAACAAAGGGAGTCTAGGGACTCCTCTGTTAGAAAAGAGAAACCCACCCTATCCACTTGTTTCAAATCATTATTCTATTGCATTCATAAGATCTAACAACATGATATTTAGGATGCTTGCTTTGGTCATTTCTATGAGCCTTGACATTATCAATATCTCGCTCTACACAAGCCTATACTCATCATGGTTCTCAAATCATCCCCACTACTCAAGCGGTAGGTTCTCATATCAAGCATGATTGGAATCAAGTATGGATCACATCAAGTGTGCCTTTTAGCACCTTTGAGCAAGGGGAAAATTCACTTTATGCAATTTTAATGCTAAGCACTAGAATCAATGTATTATTAATTTGAATATCAAGAGTACTACTTGGATTTTAAATAGATTTATATGATTTTCATGTCATTTTGGGGTCCTCTAGAAGTCTTTATTTCCTCAAATCTCACTAGCACTTATTTAACATAATTTTTCATAGTCTACTTAAAAGAATGTTGAGATCCCCAAGGGGGATGCAACACTAGATTGACCAACAACAAAGAAAAAATGATAGGACCAGATGGTATTAAAAAAAACTCTTGAAGTATCAAAAACATCTAAGGTCAAGTAGGAAATTCCATTCCGGGTCCCGCTCAAATAACCTTCACGTGTTGGATATATGCCTCTACCAAACTTCATATATTATTTAGGCATGTATCTACTAGAACCATTCACACCCTAAGTGCCTTCCATGGCACAACCACAACTATTATATATTTGTAGCCTCTGCAATCCTTTTATGAACATATCAAGTTGGTTTCAAGCCTTAGAAGTACCCACCTCATGTTACAATGAATGCACCTTTCTAGAAGATACCACTATTGAATTCAATGTCAATAGTCATTCTCGTTGGTAAAAATATTGAAAGATACAATCAAAGGTTATTAAATAAATGATGAGACAATGAACTAGACCAGAAAAGCATCACTTGCAAAGACAACATACTCACATGCATCACACAAGTAGAGGGGGAGAAATGATCCTCAACTACATTTCTATTATCTGCCACCTCCATTATATGATCTCTACACAAAATACCATTACAAATCTCAACCCCCATGTAATCGAGACACCAATGATTGTAAAACCACAAATCACTCCATAAACATCATCTACAGAAGAAAAACATGTCAAAAAAGAGTCCAGCACTGACTCCCTTATTTACTGAATCAAGAAACATATAGAATCTCAAAGAGCTTGATGCAAACAAGGATGTGGGCAAAATATTTTGGGATACCATATTCCTGATGGAAATTTACTAGATAAATTTGGCATGTCAAAGTTCAACAATAGTGTGAGGAAAGGAGATCCTTTTAAAAACACGAAACCCACTACTTTGACATGGTGGAGGTTTAGGATGATGGAAGCATATTAATTTGTTGCTTCACTAGAACATTAGTGAATCTAGCTTTGGCATGGCGAAACAACTGGTATTTGAAAATTAGGCACAACTTGTAGAAAGTTTCATCAATCAATTCACATAAAACATTGATCTGGTACTCATAAAAGAGGAGCTCTACAAAAAATATAGACAAAAACTTCATAAGTTCAGGGGAAGATGGAGAGACCTTGCAACACAACTTGAGTTTACACATAAAAATAAAGAAGTAAATAGCCCTTAAATGTAGAAGAATCTCCATTCACTAGACCGAAAAGGACTTGCAAGCTGCTTATTCTATGATTGTCAAAGTTAACATACAAATATATAAAAGAGGGAGTAAGCATAAACAATTCAAAACCTTTTGAAAACTCATTAAAATGGGAATGCATATTGAAAATGTCATCAAGAGAGACACTAATCTAAATATCAACCTAAATTTTCAAATTCCATTGCATATGCCCATACCACCAAAGTTAAGATGGACAATGATGATCAACATCATGACCCTAGATGCATCAGTAGGGTCTGCCCTAA
Source organism: Alisma plantago-aquatica (assembly GCA_963693085.1). Lineage (NCBI taxonomy): Eukaryota > Viridiplantae > Streptophyta > Magnoliopsida > Alismatales > Alismataceae > Alisma > Alisma plantago-aquatica. The sequence continues at coordinate 437,360,551 of OY856412.1, read as the reverse complement.
TTCCCTCAATGAGAAAGGTGATAAGAGACATTCAACATATTTCAAAGTGAGTCTAACACAAGGTCAAACTACTCAATTCAATGCAACATATATTGCACCTCAACAACAACCTCAATTGTGATATATACAGACAGTGCAACATTACTCACAATATTTCTAGACACAACCCTTACATATTTTACAACAATATTAGAAAACATCTAGTTACTTTTGTGGGTACACATTTCCTCTATAATGAGTGGGACCCGAGAGGGAATCCACTCATTACTATTGAGGAATAAAACCACATCCAATCTAGACAGACCAAACATGTATGAAGGACGAGATATACTTTCATTTCTCAAATATGATATATGAAGTCAATGCTATTTGATGGCAATGGAAAATTAAACTATTAATTATTTGGATTTCAATTTTGTTTCTCACCCACAAGGGTGCCATAACATAAAGGAAAATGTAGAAACTAGCTTACAAAAAAGAACCAGTCATAGAGGAAAACATGTCCATCTCAAGAAATCCTTGAAATACAAAGATCTTGAATATGTTCCTCTTAAAACCATCTTTTCTAGATAACCTATAGGTGGCAGTGGTAGCAACACTCGTACCTAGTAAATAAAATGAATCTTATGCGTCAATATAAAGTCTATAATATGAAATAATAGTTAACAAATGTTCAACATGAAGTTAAGTGCAAAAGTAAGGCGTCCCCTTTCAAAAGGAAGTATAATAAGGTAGGTAAGCAATAAAATGGTAGTATGTCATCAAGAGAATGTTGCATTTATTAAGGTAAAGTAACCAACAAGTAAAATATCTTCTCTTTAGAATGGTAGATTATAATAAACAAATAGTTAATTCATGTGGATTATAAGGTAGTCTAGAATTATTTTACCCCTCTAGAATAATCCATGTAAAGATAATCTTGTAAGGTCACTGTAAAACTAAACAAAGCATGAAAGATTACAAATTTAAATTTGCCACCTAATTTTATGAAGAAAACAAGGAAACGTGTAGGTGGAAATTTAAGTAAAGGTGAATATGAGGGACATAACAGTCATTCATGTACTACTATTCTTATCTCTTTAAAACATATTTTTGGTAAATGCCTTGTTGTTAGTAACAAGGATATCTCTTTGGGTAATATTGACTTGGTTATGTAAAATATACATAATTGAAGATATTGAGTAAACATGACTTAGTTAAAGGAATTTCAAAGTTAGACCTTGAAAGTTATAAAGAATGTCAACCTTATACACAAGGCAAGAAAAGCAATTCTCATTAAAGTATAAAGTATTTCTTAGCACTAGAAGGATTCTAGAACTTCTTAATATTAGTCTATTTGGACCAATAAGCACGCAATCACTTAGAGAAATGGAATATTTCTTAGTGATTGTATCCAACCATTTTAGATATACATGGACTTCCTTTCTTGCTGAATGAAGTGGTACCCTTAAGACTTTGATTCATTTTTGTAAAAGGCTAGAGAATGTATCTTTCTCTAAGATTCTTTTTATACACAGTGATCATGCCAGATAATTTGGAAATAATTTGGCCTAATCAATTTTTGAAGAGCTCGGGTCATGTGCATAACTCTCTTCCACTAGAAGAGCTAAAAAAGCTTCATAGAGAGAAAGAATAGTTATTTCTGAGATAGATGTAGGACCTTGCTTTTGTAAATGAAACTCTAAAACATATTGGTTTAAAGCTCCAAACCATCTTATAGAGCCCAAAAAATTGTTTAACTCATTTTTTAATTAAGACCTCCTATGAGTTACGTCATGCTAGAATACCATATGTATATTATTTTCATGTATTTGGATGCCTATTCTTTGTTTTCAATGCAAAATATAGCTTAGATATGTTAAATTTTACAAAGGTTTGTTTCTTGACTATAACATGTCTAGAAAAGCTTATTGTGTATATAAAAAAGAGCGTGCTAGAGTATTATGATCTATACATGTAAAAATTATGAAGAATAACCCCTTCACTTATAAAGATATTACTTATAAGATTCTCTATGCAATATTGTTCCTAAGCTTAAAAATATAGGCACTAACAAGGATGATAAGGAGTTAGTTGAATAAGATGCTCATAATGGAAACTCCCAAGAGGAAGAAAAGTAATATCCAATCCCAAGATTTACAAATGATGTTACAAAGAGCTCATCTCATTAGATCCATTTTAGAAGGTCAAGAGAATATCCACCTTTAAGCACCAAGCTAGTAGCATTTTATATCTCAACTTGAACCAAAGTCCATAGAGGTGGCCCTTCAATATAGTGATTGGATCATAGACATATAATTGGGGTTGGAGAAATTTGAAAAGAATCAAGTGTAGACAGGCATGCCTAAATTTCAATATATAAAAATGGTAGGCACCATATCAATGTTCCACTATAAATTGGATAAAAGGATTAATGTGGTAAGAAACAAAATAAGGTTGGTTTCTTAAGGACAGAACCAATAAGAAGGTATTACTTTTATGATACACATAGAGTGATAGGAAGGTTAGAGACAAACATCATGTTTCTTGTCTTTGTTAGTTATAATAAACAAATTCTTTATATCAAATAAACATTATAAGTGTATTTTTTAATGGAGAAATATAATAAGTCCATGTGGATCAACCTCCTAAAAATTGAGAATGACAAGTTATCTAACCATATTTTCTTGATGCATTGTTTGCTTTATTGCAGACAAAATAAGTACAACTTGAAGAAAGTTGGTACCACTGACGTCATTTTTAGTACCACAAACATCATTATTAGTACCACCTATATGAGAAAAGAAGGTTTACTCATAGAATCATCTGAGTAGCACTGATTTGAGACTCAATACCATGAACACTTCAAGTCAGTGCCACTAATGGTCATCTCAATGGCTCCAAAAAAATATCAGAAAGCCTTAGTATAATCTTGGTACCACCAATGGTCAGCTCGATGGCATCAAGATAGCCATGTGCAAGTCAAGTAAAAATAAAACTCTGTGGCACTTATTTCCAAGTCGGTTGCACTAAGATTTTCCTGAAGGTCATGATACACAAAGGTACCATCCAATGGTTTGTCATATAAGTTATGTTTTAGACTTTTTGATCAAAACCTAAGAGGAAGAATGGAAAGAGGGCATCATCCATTTTATGAGATAATATAGATAGAAGAGACTGATATGAAGAGACATAGAGAAAGGATCATCTTGATGCCTTTGAGGAGTAGTTCAACGATCGAAACAATGTTAAGTTTTGGCAATCTTCAAAGGGGATCATCCTTCACTTGTTTCATGGGTTTTCTTCATTCTCTATGTTATTCTTCTCCTTTAAACTTTTGTTTGATATCATGTTAAGCATGAGGGGGTAGACCCCCTATGATTTAGGTCCCAGGAGTATCCCAGTGTTGACTTAGTGCATGATTATATGTTGTTAATATATATTTCTTTGTTTTATATTTTGATAATGGAATATCATCGATTTGCCTTGTTTGTGCTTGATCACTATAAATATGTGTTATATTGTTAATTATAAAGAGAGAGGGATTAAAAATCAGAAAAACCATTATCAACATAATCAATAACACACTACTAAAGCAGTCTAACCATTGTGAGATCATTTTTCCAAAGAGATATTATATCATTTATCCTTCTATATTGACACTGCGAGAGTGGGTTAGTAATTAGGTTAAACAATGTGCTACATTGCAAGGAATAGTAGCACAAGATACATATGCCTAATACAAAGAAGCAGAGGTCATTTATATTAATTGAAGAGAACTCATGTATGAATCAAACTGTGGTGATTTTGGTATCCTAAAGATCATTCTAGTCTTCAACCATTTCAATTCTTTTCTATTTTCTTATAGTTATTAGTTTAATCAATCCAATTAACTCTTCCATTAGGCCTAGTTGGTCTATTTTAATTAGTAGTAATATCTAGTAGTCATAGATCCCTGAATTGACAACTTGGGCCTCTTTGAGTCCCTTACAACTTTGACGTGTACACTTGTGTGTCAAACACATGTTTAATTCATGTCTAGTTTTTGGGTCGTTGTTGGGGGATTGGAAATACTAGCACTACGAGTGCTAAAACTGACCACTCTAAGCTATTTTAATTCTTTTAATTTCTTATCAAGCAAAACTAATCACAAAAATCATTTTTATTGATAACTAGTATTGTGTGTTCTCACACTAAATTTCTACTATGTGTTCTCACACTAAATTACTACTTTTAGGTACTAGATTATGGTCCAAACATGAACCACTGCTAATGAAGATCCTACCCCACCATTCTTAGACCCTACAATGATTTTGAAAAAATTTCAAAAGTACAAAGATCATCACCAAGGCTAATTCGTGGTACATTGCCAACAATGCTATAGATCACACTGGTGGATGAGGAAGAGTGGGTGATCATTCCAAAAGAACATTTGGTAGAATAAGATAGTATGTTTAACCATGGGTAAGTCAATGAAGAAGTGGCAGATTCACATGATGAGTAGACCATATGGGATAAAATAAAGAAACTATCCATCACAACTTATTTGGGTCCAATAAGGCATAGGAAGTCAATGTGGAAAGCTACAAAATTGATCTAAGACTTGTTGCATTGATCAAATCACAGGCACTCCACAAGCACAACGCATAGGACCTGATGCATTATTCCAATAGTTTTGTTGAGAGTTGTGATATGTTGATTATAGACATAATCCCAATCATAAGGATTTACCTAAAATTGTTTCCTTATTCATTGATGGACAAGGAAAATGCTTTTCTTACTCTACATTCAAAATGAATAAGCTCCTGGGATGAGATGACTGATACATTCTTCAAGACTTACTTTCCTTAGAAGACTAATGAACTAGTTGGAAAAATTTAGGGCTTTCGAAATCATGCAGTTGAATCATATTCATGTTCTTGGGAGAGGTACCAAAACATGCTAAAGAGGGTGCCACATCATAGGATTGATTTGTATGGCTAGGAAATGACCTTCTACTATGGCTTGCACAAAGCATATAGGACTACACTTGATAGTGCAGGTGTAGGTTCTTTTGAAATATCAAGGCATCAAAGTGTCATGATATTTTGAGAAACATGGTGAGGAATCAATCCTGGGGTGATAAGTGTGAGTATTATATTTCATATAAGAGTTTCATGGAATCACATGAAGTTATGGAATTCATACACGGATGGCCCATTTGGCAAAGCAATGGGAGAAGAAGATTGCCACCTCATCAGAAGGTGAGGAATAATAAAGCATGTACATGTAGCAGTCAAATAACATGAGGAATGAGTAATCATGGAGGGGCCATCCTACATTCTTGTAGAAGGATCCAAACAATTTTCAACATGACCCATCACTAGTGTAGTAGCCTCAAGGGCACCAATAGAATGTTTCACAGCAAAATCAGCATGAAAGGGGTGCAAGCGGGTTTGACATGCTAGAGGACATATTTTGAAAGTTCATTACCATGACAGATTCATATCTAGACCAATCCAAGAGAGAGCATCAGAACCAAGAGGGGGTAACAAGTCTAGAGACTCACGTCTCACAAATAGTAGGATATTTAGCACAATTGAAGAATACTACTCAAAAAGGGTTCCCAAGAAATAATGGCATCCCACCATATACTTAACAAGCCAAAGCAGTAATAATGCATAGCGGGAAAATGATAGAGAAGGAATAGGCAGTTTGCAGAATAATAAGTAGATTGAATCAACTACAATCACTCATGGAGTAGTAGTTGAAAGGGAGAAGGTATTTCCATTCCAGGCTCCTGAGCAAGTGGCGGGCAAAGTTTTGATCGGGTCCAACTTAGGGGAAGAAAAATTCCTTAAGAAGGGATATGTTCTACCACCCTTGGTAAGATGGTGGTGCACATGCCTTTTCTAGATAGCCTTAAGAAAACTAAGGAAGATTGGACATTCAAGAAGTTTCTTGACATTTTTTGCAAGTTTCATGTGAATCTTCCCTTAGTAGAGGCTCTTGATCATATTCCCTCCCACGCTAAATTTTTGAAGGACATAACTACTAATAGGAGGATAGTAGATTTTGTCATGGTAGAGATACACAAAGAGTTTAGTGTGCTAATTCAAAGAAAGTTACCCACGAGGAGAGAATATTTAGGGTGCTTCAACATCCATGTTCAAAGGCAAGTTCCACTTTAAGGATGTCTTATGCGACTCAGGAGCCAGCATAAATTTTATGCCACTAAAAACATTTAAGAAGATGGGTTTTCCACACAGGAGGAAGACCAACATGACAATTTAGTTGGTGGATAATTCATGTGTACATCCCTTTTGCATATGTGAAGATGTCTTGGTCAAGGTGGACAGATTCATATTTCCTATAGACTTTGTCATTATGGATATGCAACAGGACTATGTGTTTGAGCTAAATCTGGGTAGACCTTCCAGGCCACAGTAGATGTCACACTAGAGATGAACAGGAAGGATGACTCTCAGAATTGAATATGATAGAAAGTAGTTCAAACTTCTAGAACAACCCAAACAATTCGGCATTGTAGTCGCATGCCATGTCGTGCAACATGTTGATTCAGATGTCTCCCTACTCTTGGGAAAGGCTTTCATGGACATGGAAAACACCATGTGGCATGTTGATGATGGGTATCTTTAGGTAGAGGCACTAGAGGAATTGTACATAATCTCACTTGTTAAAGCTTTTAGAAATCCAAAACAACCAGATGATCTCCTCATTCCTACTCATATCTCTGAAGGAGTGTGGGTAGCCTTGCAGCAATTATATCTAGCACTTTGACTTAATGGATACTTGATGACCTCGCAGAGGCCACCATTCATGAGGACCTCATATAATAATGTGCATCAATTATGAATACATTACCAACATATTACACAAAGCACTTCGAAGACTTGTATCCACCGCCATCCCCATTGGTGACTTCACTGGAATGTCCTCCCAATCTGAAGTTGAAGCCATTGTACCACATTTTAAGTACATTTTCTAGGAGGTAGAAGAGGAGCTTCATGTGATCATTGCTTTTTCATTAAGTAGTTCATAGGAGGAACAGTTGATAGTTGTACTCAAGAACCGCCATGTAGCTTTTGGGTGGTCAATAGAAGACATCAACGGGATTTGTCCAAGCATGTGCCAGCAAAAAATTCACTTGGATGAATGAGCCAGGCCAGTAATTCAGACTCAAAGAAGATTAAATCCAATCCTGACAAAGGTGGTGAAAAAGGAGGTACCAAACCCCTGTTATTAGGTATATTTTATGTGATTTTTAATTCTGAATGGGTAAGTCTAACAGAGGTGGTTGCAAACAAGGGTGGTATAATAGTTACCATCAATGTTTCAAATGAGATAGTGTCTTCTAGGCTGGTGGTGAATTGGTGTATTGCATAGATTACCACTGTCTCAATGCTGCTATGCATAAAGACCATTTTTCTTTACCTTTTATTAACTAAATTTTGGAGTGGTTCGTTGTCTTCTCTCATTTTTGTTTCTTGGATGGTTATTGAATAAAAATTAAATGTTGATGTGTCATGAGTATCAATATAAGTCTACCTTCACTTGTCCTTATGACGTGTTTTCTTATTCCATATGTCATTTGGACTTTGTAATGTTGCTGCAACCTTACAAAGGTGAATGCTCTTCATCTTTTCTAATATGGTGGAGAGGTTCCTTGGTATTTTCATGGATGATTTTTATATGTACAAAGAGTCCTTTCTAGACTGCTTATCGGTTTTGGATTGTGTGTTAAAAAGATGTGAGAATACCCATCTTGTTTTAAACTGGGAGAAATACCACATGATGGAAAATGAGGGGATAGTACTGGGACACAAGGTTTCCATCAAGTTAATGTAGGTTGATGTAGTTAAAATTGAGGTTATCTTTAAGCTTCCTCCACCATCAGCGATGAAGTTAGTATTGATTTTTTTAGGACACATGGGTTTTTACAGGTGATTTATCAAGGATTTTTTAAAGATAGATAACCCTCTCTTAGAACTTTTGGAGAAGGATGTGGGATTTGATTTTAATGAATGATGTTTACATCCCTTTAAGGCTTTAAGGAGAATTTGATCACTACACCTCTAGCAGTAGCTCTCGGTTGGAGTCTACCTGTTGGGTTGATATGTAATACTTCTTGAATATGCAGTCGAGACAGTATTAATCCAAAGGAAAGAGCACTCTTCTTATGTAATTTACTATGCTTCCTCAAACTATCAATCGTGATCTATTTATCTACATCACCACAAAGAACATCTTTCCATTTTGGTGTTCTCCTTTAACAAATTTAGAAAATTTTAATTGGGTGGGAGTGATTGTTTGGACAGACCATACTGCAATAAAGTATTTATTGCAAAAAAAGGAAGTAAAACCACATTTGATACATTGGATCTTACTTTTAAAAGAATTTAATATAGACATTAGGGACAAGGTTGGCATAGAAAACATTGTGGTAAACCATCTCTCTTTTCTGGAGAGAGTGAATGAGAGTGGCTTAGTGGTTCCCATTCAAGAAATTTTTCCTAATGAGTAGTTGTTGGTTGTTAAACATAAAGACCCATGGTTTGCAAGTTTTGTGAATTACCTAGTGAGTGGATTTATGGTTGATGATTAGAATGTCCGAGATAGAGAAAAAAAATTATATTATTTTCTCTATTATATTTGGTTTGATCCTATTTTGTTGAAACATTGTAGAGATCGTATATTCACACAATGTATTCCAAAGTGGGAGATGGAGAGCATTCTTTCTCATTGAAACCCATTTTTCACAAGAGGACATCAATGCAAGCTCTAGAACAGCCACTAATGTTTTAGAATGTGGTTTTTGTTGGTTGTCCTTATTCAAGGATGCATATGAATTTGTGAATATATGTGATGCATGTTAGAAAATCAGAAACTTATCAAAAAGACATGAAATGACCTCAACTGTGTTTCAGAAAGTTGAAGTTTTTTATTTATGGGGGATTGATTGCATTGGGTCATTCCTATTTTCAAATCCAAATATATATATTTTACTAGTCATTGACTGTGTGTTCAAGTGGGTAGAGGCAATACCCACCCAGACTAATGACATAGAGGTTGTTTGTGTGTTTGTGAAGAATAATATTTTTTCATATTTGGGTTGCCCAAAATGATTAGTTGTGATGGGGGTTTGCATTTCACAAACTACAAATTTGGTGCTTTGTTGAGGAAATATGGAGTTTCACACTGAGTAGGCACACCCTACCATCCCCAAACCGAAGGCCAGGTTGAGTTTTCCAATAGAAATAGAAATATGATTCTACAAAAAATAGTCTCTAACACAAGGACAAATTGGAGCATGCAACTTAATGATGCCATCTGGGCATATGGGACCTCTTTTAAGACTCTTGTAGGTACCACATCCTATAGATTAGTTTATCATAAGGCATGACATTTTTAGTGGAACTAGAACATAAGTTTTGTGGATGCTTAACAATTCAAACTTTGATCTATGTTCTGTAGGTAAAAACATAAATTGGAGTTGATTAAATTGATTGAATTTAGATTAGATGCTTGTGAGAAGGCTACATTGTACAAGGATTGTAAAAAGAAGATTCATGATCACCACATTTTTCTTAGGACTTTCCATTTGGAGAAATAGGTGTTATTGTTCAATTCAAGGGTTAAATACCACTAGGAGAAGTTGAGGTCTAGACAGAACAACCCTTACACTATGGTCAAGGTGTACCCCATGGGGAAGTAGAATTGAGAGATGTCTCTGAAATCTTTGAGACCAATGGACATAGATTAAAAAACTACTATAGAGGAGATACTATTTGTGACCATAAAGAGCTTAATATCTTGACCCTCACTTGATTCTAAGTGACTTAGTAAAGCCTACAACTTTGAACAAGGGTGCTTGGTAAGAGGCAACCCACATGTTTAGTTTTTCATTTCATAGATTTGATTTTACATTTTTTTCATTGCTTTCATTACTTATTTTGGATGCTACTAAATGATGCTTGATGACTTTGTCACATGCATAAGCATAGATAAAAGCATACGGCACCGACTTTACATCAGTAAGAGGTTGTATTTTTGAAACCAGAATTCGGTAGCTTCAAATCAAACTTTGGTAAGAAGATGAATTTCTAAGATGCTACATGTAAATTTTGGTGGCATCAAATTAAATCCATGATACCATTGGTTGTCTTATCTGTTAAGTATTTACATAGAAAACAAATTTTCCAGAGATGTCGCCGATGGTAACGACCCATTTAATTGAGTTGATCGATTTCTATAGGAAAATGTCATTGGTGGCCACTACCCAATCGGTACCATTGACCCTTATTTTTATCCTTGCACATCCAAAAGTGTAGTCTTTTACAGTAGAATCTTGGTGGCATCGACTACCCTTTCAATACCAATGATATGAGTATCAACTTAACATGATTGCTACATGTAAATCTTGATGGCACCAACCTCAGTTACTGTACCATCAAAATTATTTTTGTTATGTACTGATGGATCAATGTAGAGGCTATAGTGAGATGTTGGTGGCACTGACATGCCTGTCAATACCATTGAGGCCATTGCATACAGAAAATTGTGGCCTTCAATCCAACATCTTCAGGAGTGCAATGTAATGACGGTCAATTTTAGATCCACATAATTTTCCAAATCTTGTACCACCAACATGGATGAATTTGTGGGTCTGAATTTGAAGCAATAAAGGTTGTCAGTATCAATGGTTGATACCAAGAACACATAGATAAGGGTGCTTGCTGGGATACCACAAACTTACAAGTCGGTGGCACTGACTTTTCACTGATGAGGTGCCCCTCTTCTATATAAGGAGGGCATTCATTTATATTTATAACACTTCAGGCACTCATCTCTTGAGCATTTCTCTGTGAGCTTCTTGGAGTGCATCTTCAACAAGCAACTGCTACATCAAGCTCACATTCTTAACTCCCTCTCTCTCCATGGAAAGCAAGTGACCCCATCAAGAAGGTACTTCATCTACACTTGCTTCATCCTAGCTCATCCCTAAGTTGTATCTGGTTGTTGGAAACGATGAGCAAAAGAAACACTACACTGAGCTAGAAAAACATGATCTAGAGGCTACCCACTGTGGTGGTGTGGTCTTCATCAAGTATATCGGCTACACTAACAACTTGCTCAAGGTGTGCACAATCTAGGGGATGGGAATCATTAAATGGTTGGATGGACCATGTACACAGATATTACATTGGAGTTCTCGGCATCCCTAGAAGTGTTCCTCCTTGCACACCACACTAGGATCTATGGCTGGGAGATCGACTGTGTCAAATTCTGATTCTACAACACCACCCACCATATCACATTGAAGGTGTTCAACACCATCTTTGAGTGGGCCAACCGCAGAATGCAATTCTTCCCAGATGATTTTGATCATTCTTTGGAATGGAACAAGAGCATAGGGATGTCGACTTGTGCCAAGATCAGTTGGCATCATTCTAGCATCACCGACATCAAGCACCCCTTCACCCAACACCTTCAATGACACCTTGTTTTCCATATCTACAAAGGATCAAGGGAAGGTCCAATAAATTGACCTCTATGTGTTGTGGGTGCTCCTCATATGACGAAGTGAGAATTTCAACCTTGGCACATTGTTCTCAGGACATGCATACTCAATGGAAAAAAGTGAGAAGAGGAAGTTTCTTATCCCCTTTGATGGTCCCATCATGAGGATCACCATGTATTTCAACCTTGACCTCTTGCGCCTCCATCCAGTTGAGTTGAAGAGGAACTTGGACTTATGACAATTATGCAATGCCAAGCTCTTCACCCAGTATGGAGACAACATCCACGCCATCTTCAAACTTGGTGGGAAAGCTCTTCCACATGTCGTCTTTGACATTAGTGACTTACATCACTCACATTATCTGAGTGATGATGTGAGAGACATTGATGATGAGAAAGAGGTCATCGAAAAAATCTAGTTGGAGATACAATGAGGATGAAGTCATGGAGATAGCAACTACAATGGTGCAAACTTAAAGGAGGCCACATCATTTGCCACACTTCCATGGGCATCTTCTTACACCCTTCATTAGCCTCAGGAGGGCCATTATTCCTTTAAGGTCATGTACAACATGCTCAACTATTCATGTAGGCCAACAGTAGCAGCAGGCTATGATGACCCAAATAACATCACATCGGGAGAATTTTCTAAAGCTAGGAGCAGATCTTTATGCACCAGCAGGCAATGTTTGCCAATGAACGCCTCCTATTAAGCAACTAAGAGAACATCCATTAGATACTGAAATATGTGGAGTACTCTCAACAGCCTTTCTACGACCATTACTGGAGCCATGGAAACCTCATTATCTACCCAAATCCACCATCAATTCCATCTGACTCGCCCCAATTCATTGGCACATTCTACCCACCATATCCACATTTGGGGTCGGGAACTTTCTTTCCATATGAACCTGAGTATTTGGTACACCCATTCCACCTCTAGGATTGACTTTTGATAATGGGGACATTGTTGAATTCAAGATTAGGAGTGGTATGGAATAGAAATTGTCTTGCATCTATCTTATTTGCATATGTATAGCTTACTTTTTTTATTTATCCTTAGTTGGTTTCATGTTTATTTTTCAAAATTAATGTTTGTTTTTTCATGTTTACTTCTAGTGTAAAACATGATTTAGAAGTAAATGCTCACATGTATTGGTTGAAGTAATGGTCTACTTGTAACCCTTAAAACTAAATATGCTGGTTTAAGATACACTGCATTAGGAACCTAGTGGAATTATCAATCCAAATGTGGCAAAGTTGACACCTGATTCTACCTTGGTCTTCTAAAATGAAAATGGTGTTTGATTCTAACCAAACCAAGAAATGGTGTGAACTTTTATGTTAATTCTAGAATAGATTTTGGATCACCATGGCACATGAAAGAATAGAGATGCATCATGCATAGATAGATTGTGTCTCTGAGTCACATGATCTCATCCACCTTCATTTAATCACATAACCACCATAAAGTGAATACATTGTTCAAGTCATTTTTCTCTATTGGTTGTATGACATGGTGTTATAGGTCATATAGATTTCATTTTGCATCTAAAAATGAAAAATAGTTGTGTGTATAGTTTCATTGATTATAAATTAGTTTACATAACCAAAATTCATAATTGTTTGCATTATGTATAGCATTGTTAATAAAGGTGTAATTATGTTCTCCACATATTTTTCAAAAAAAAATGTTTTTATCCTTGCCCCTCCAAGTTTTATGAAAATCCCTAGCTCATACATATCACTCATGTGCATGGCTAAAGAAGGGCGGCATAAAAAAAGAGAAAAGGAAAAGAAAATTGTATATATGTAGAAAATCATAAGGGGGAATGGAGGAAAACTATTTTAAGAAAATATAATTGTATCCCTCTAAGCATAAGAATATATTTAGGAACTTTTTTATAAACACCTACATATACTCATCATTAGAGGCATCCATGGCATGCATCATTCCACCAGAATAGTAGGCATTAGGAGACATTAAATTTTATTGCATCTATCATTTAGGCACATAATTTTTTATTTCATAAATGACTTGGATAATGTGTGAATTCTATTCTATCTACCCACTACTCTGCAAGGTAGGCTACCAATAAAGATTTATTCCCTTTTTCATGAATATTAAGGGAAATACATCCAATTAGATGATATCTCTGGGGAAAAAATAGTGTAGATAGGGAGATCTTATGATACACTCATATTTTGGACTTTACATAATATCTCTCTTGTTTGACTTACTTGTGTGTTTACCAGTCTAATTGAATGTTTTGCTTTTTCATAATTTTTTGCTTGTATATCAACTGTTTGCTTTGTGGTTAGAAAGGACCAGTTTGGATCAGTTAAGTCAAGAATGGTTAGGTTAATATGGTTCACATATTTGTCTATCTTTTGGCTATTTTAATAGAATCGAAAGTAGTGTTGCTCGAGGACAAGGAATATTTAAATTAAGACGATTTTTATGCACATGGTCTCACTACCAAATTTTGGGCTAATCAAGGCATATTTTCATAGGAAATTCTCTAATATGCATATAGTGTATGCAACTTTTACCTAAATAGCTTGTAATAGCTCTTTTGCATTCATTTTATCTATTTTAGTGAATTTGGTTCGAAATTTTAGTATTTTATTATATCTCAATGCATTTTTTCTATTGCAAACAAAAAAATTTCAAATTGAAGAAAGTTGGTACCACCAACATGAAAAAAAAGGCTTACTCACACAATCATGAGACTCATTACCACCAAGACTTCCAGTTAGTGCCACCTATAATAATCTCGGTGGCTCTGACAAGAAAGATCTAAAAGTCTCAATATAATCTCGGTACTACTAATGGCCATCTCAGTGGAATCGAGATAGCCCTGCCTGAGTCAAGTAAAAAGACAACTTTGGGGTACCAAATTTCAATTTGCTAGCACCAAAATTTTCCTGATGATGGCAATTAACAAAGGCAACATTCAAAAATTCGTTGGATAAGTTGCATTTTAGATTCTCTATTCAAAACCTAAGAGGATATTCAGAAAGGGCATCAATCATTTTTTGAGAAATCAGAGACAAGGGAGGATACGGATACGAGGAGACATGGAGAAATGATCATCCTAACACCTCCGAGGAGAATTTTGATAGTTTAAATGTTGCTCGATTGCGGTGATCTTTAGAGGGGATATCCTGATGCCTATTTACATAGGTTTTCTTCATTATTTATGTTGTTCTCCTTCAACCTTTCTTTTGATCTCATATCAAGCATGATGGGGTTGAACAGCTTGTTCTTTAGGGCCCAAGAGTATGTCGGTGTTGACTTTGTGCATGAATATATTCAGTTAATATATATTTCTCTGCTTTGGACTTTGATAACAAAAGTTCATTTATTTGTCTTATTTGTGATTGATCACCATAAATTATGTTCGATTGTTAATTACTGTAAGAGTGGGATTAGTAAATGGAGAAGCCATTATCTACATAATCAATAACGCATAGTGAGAGCGGGCTAACCATTGTGAGGTTGATTGCCCAAAAAGAGATCATATTGTTTATCCTTCTATATCGATACTACAAGAGCAAATTAGAAATTTTGTTAAACAATGTGCTACACTGCAAGAGTGGGTAGTACAAGCTACAGACGCCTAATCCCAATAAGTAAATAATTTATGTTAATCGGAGATAACTCATGCATGAATCACACTATGGTGAAATTGGTATCTAAAGATCTCAATAATCTAATATTCAAAGCATTTCAATTCTTTGGTATTTACTTTTAAATATTTGTTTATTCAGCCCAATCAACTCTTTCATTAGGTCTAGTTGATCTGTTATAGCTTGTACTAGTCTCTAGTAGTCTTAATAACCATGAGGTTGACAACTTGGGTCTCTTTGAGTTCTTACTACTCTGACGCATAAACTTGTGTACTACATGCATGTTTTAGTTGTGTCAAGTCTCACATGTCCAACACAGCCAATCATGATCACAGTGAGGAAGGATAAAGGATTGATGACAATATATGTAAAGGTATGATTGGAAGCTTATTATATTTGATTGTATTTAGAGTTAATATTAATTATTGTAAATTTGTTTGCTATATTTCAATCTTTCTTTGGGAGATCATGAAATATAGTAGTTAAAAGGATTCCTAGATACCAAGTCAATATTTAGAGCTTTATGCTATGGTATCCTAAGTAAATGATTTTACAATGATTGTTGATATTGATGTCAATTATGCCAAACTTTATATTGATAAAACGTAAATAAGTGATACTTTTCTCCTTGAGCTACACTTAGTCTCTTAGTTGACCAAGCAGCATAGTTTAGTGGCTCTATTGACGATTGAAGCTAAATACATAGTGATCTTTAGTTGTTGTGCCCAAGTTCTTTGGATGAAGCACATGTGAAGTGATTTTGATATGTGATTTGGTGCTTCTCCTATCTATTGTTATTAAACTAGTGCATTTAACTTGTCATATAATCATGCATTACATTGCACAACTAATCACATAGAGGTTTGTCACCTTTCCTCTATGATTGTATTGCCAAGATTGAATTTTTTTTATCATGTTGACATGGTAAATCAAACGTCTGGTACTAGCATCAAATCACTAACTACAAATTAGTTTCATTTCATCACATCTAAATTTTATATTACTAGTCTTGGTCATGGTTGCATGCCTAGTTATCAATATTTTGCTTTATGTTGCTCGGTTGAATGCAAATTATTGTGATATTTATAATTTAAATTTCTCCATTATCAAATTGTAATTGGACTTGATGTACTTTCAATTGCAAATATAGATAATAATGATTTGATTGAGTATATATCCTTTAATTATACATTAAAAGAACATTAATATAAAATTTGCACATAAGGTTGGTTCTCTGATCAAAAACCACCTAATAAAGATTAGAAATTAGACAGTTGGATTCCTCGACTAGTTTCCCAACCTTCCTTAATTTATTTCCCGACCAAAATAATAGTGTACATCCCTTTGTTAAAAATCCATGCAAGTGTTGTTGGTTGGTTATAACGCTACAAAATTAGCTAATGAACACGCCATTTTTAGACAAACTCCTTTATCTACTGGTATTTTGTCATAAAAAATTAGGAGAGGACATTTGTGTATATTTCCCCCTTTCCATCTCAAAAACCATTTGACCACCCTCAATCCTAAGTTTGTTCCCTTCATCCATACCATCTCAATCCCACAATTTTCTCACATCACACTTGTCTTATTATTTTCATATATTTCTTCATTTCTCTCCAAATACTTTCAAATATTGCTCTCTATTTCTCTCCATTACATCTTATCCAACATGTATTTCTTTGGGAATAGGGAAAAATAAGATTTACATCCAAAGCTGCTCATGATGCTTCTTCCCATAAATTCTCAATATTTGTTTTTGAAAGTATATCTTTTGTCTCCCAAGAAGCCAAAGAATGTTACAAATCCCTTCTTTCTCTCCATAACTTTCCCCCTTGCCCCATCCATCATTATGACTTTGAGGAGCTTGGCATCTTTGATGTTCTTAAATGCCACCAACTCCATGCATTAGCATTTCATACTTTGACATCTGTAAATGCCCAATGGTCCAAGTAAGCGGATGATGAATTCTATTATAACTGGACTTGGAACAATCCTATTCAAAACACATTGTAAATTCTCAAATAATTATAAAAATCATATTTATGGGCCACGCTTTTCCTATTTCTAAGACTTTAATTCCCATTTCAAATCCAATATTGAAGAATACCTAACATCTCTTGATATCAATAACTTGACAAATTTTGTTCTCATATGGATGAGAAAGAATTTGAGGGAAAGAAATTCTTGTTGATGTCCAAAAATCCTTGAATAATCTTAGTTCCAAAAAAAAACTATGAAAGGGCATTCTTCTTGGTTTCTCTCTTACTCCCTCAACTGGCCTTATCCCTATATGTGAATCAAACATTCATCCAAAGCACAATCAATTGAGATCACTAATAACTTGGTAGCCCTTATCATTTTCCTCGTCAAGTACATTTTTCAAGTGGTCTTGTAACTTTCTTCATCATATCAGTCATTTGACAGATTGTGTAATTCCAAAATGCAAATCCTCCTTATTCCAAACTTACTTGTGCCCTTTTTTCAAGTTACCACTTCTATTGATCTTTCTAATACTCTCAAACACCCCACCAGTCACAAAGGTTCTCTAATACTCCGCCATCCTAAAGAAAAGATTGTATGTCCTCCCTCTTTTCACAACAAGATAAAGCTCAAACTCCACTACCTGGAATGCATCCTTCGACGGTCATATTCCATGTAAATGTATATTTCAAGGGTTTCATAGTGAACCAAAAATTTTACTTAGGGAAAGTTATATCCCATCAAGCCCAAGATCACTTTCATCATGACATCTCTTTAATGAAAAACATGGATATTAAATGCTCCTCTCCCTATCCTCATTTGCCATACTTGGATCCCTGTACCTCTTCTCCCCGACTTAGGGTTGTGAATCATATGCCTACCATAAGTTATATCTTCAACCTACCATAGCTCTAGCAATGCGTCTTCCCTCCTCAGACTTTGCAAGAACCTCCATATGAATGTCTCGATTTTCCTTATCTCCCTTTTTGTAAAGACTTAGTGGATTTCATTGTTGCCACATATGAGTAGGCCAATGCTATTCACGCGATTTGGGATGACATCAATGGTTGTTTTCCTTTTATTACTAGTCAATTGAAGATGGGTACAAAGAGGAAGGTTATGAAGATCAAGGGGGTGGAGGTGGAACAAAAGAAGACGTGGCAGACAATGATGAGCCTCCTTATGTCCATCGTCCTATGAGATATTTTGGGCTATAATATGAGAATTATGATTAGAATATGGAGCAGATTGAAACTTAGTGTACGTTTCCATTAGTTTATATTTTCATTCTTAGATGTATGAATATATCACTTTTGTTTCTAGGGCTAGGTAACTTCATTTCATGCACATTTTTATCTTATTTAAAGAACATATGTGATTCTAAATTATGTAAGCAACCTCTTATTTTATAGCAACAAACAAATATTAATTGTGTATCATATTTCTATCATAGCTGGATTTTCTTGTACTTCTCAATTGCTCGTTATTCATAATTATTTGGAACGTCTAAATAAGTCATTTGTCTTTTCTCTTCTACTTCCCTCTTTCTTATATAATTACAGAGAAGAAAAGATCATATCAATATAGAAGCATTATATGCATAGCTCTGAAAAGTTGTGTTATTTTGTGAAAACTAACAAACATGCGATCTAGCATGAATCAAGGGGGGTTATTTTAACTCACACATCAAATGCATTTTAGGAATGACTTTCATCTTTGAAACCTCATCCCAAGACAAAACTAGCTAATGGAATGTGGATTCCAAGAAAAACTAGCTAAAGAAATGTGGAATGTCAATTAGAGATCTAGGATGCTCTCAGACATGAGGAAGAAGCCATGCATTGAAATCTTCATTTTCCCCTTGGCTCTACCATTTATAAATCAAAGAGCTTGACCATATATTTATTAGCCCCGAAATTTTCTTGAGATAGCCTTCATGACCCCTATATCAACCTCTAGGCAGACACAACATGTAGCCAAAGCTATGTTAGCACGGTCTGCAAGATCATGACTTCCTAACTAGGGCTTGGATAACCTAAGGTGGTTATTATTCTTCTATGGAATGGCCTCATGCTCCTATGCTAAAGCTGAGGAGAGAGGTAGGGTTTTGAGGTGTAGTGGTGGGCCCCATAGGATGCATGGTTTGGTGAGGGGTTGTCGTCTTAACTATGTTCAAGAATGAGGCACTAGCACATGGCTCGATCAGGTGAGTGGGTATGGCCCCGATGGCCCACTCATGAATTTCCACATCAACACTAAGGGATGGATCAAAATTTGGAGAAATGGCAAAGCTAAGATTGTGTGAGCAATTTTATAGCATATCAACCCCCCCAAATATAGATATACACACCTCCTTTTTTCAGTCTGAAATAAAAGTTGTTCAAATGCCCTCAAATATCCTTTTTTGGAAAATTGTAGTAATCATATGGTATTTAGGAAAATATGAGTATATCACATTTTAACAATGTCAAATTCTAGTTTATATTGATAAAGCTTTTTATCATATGTGCATTGTTAGTTATTTTTTTACATGATGAAAGACTTAGGGCTATGCCTAAACTTAAGGTTTGTGTATATGTGGTAGCTACCTAATTAGATTCTTGACCCTCCCAACATGATTGTATAATTTTATTATAAGAGATAATTTTGCAAAGCAAGTACATTTTTAGCATTTTTTTAATTATGATCTTTTCTTATAATTATTAGTTATCTGAAAATAAGAAGAATACACATTTAGATTCATTTATATCCTTCAATTGGTATGCAAGTATAATTCATATATTGATGTTGTTGACTATTTGTGTATGGTTATGCCCTTTTGGGCTTTAGAATCTTGATTAAGACAATGATATAATATTCATGCAAATATATGTTTTAAATTCTAAATATTAGCTAGTTTCATTATCTAAGTATGAGAAAGAGCAAATTAAGTGATATAGACTATACTTTATAATTAGTTCTCATATTCTAACATTTGATGTAAACTCCTATTTGTAACTACCAAATTTTATGTCCTAATCAAACAAGAGTTACTAGCTACCGTGACATTTAGTAGGGTGATGTGTATCCAAGGCTACGGACACACTAATGAAGTTTAGTTAGGGTTAGGGTTATGTCTACTTCTTACATATATACATGTTATAATTTATATGTAAATATATACATACATATATATTTTTGATGTGCATATTTGTGTCTATATATAAAGATGGTCGTGTATATTAGTACTTCCCTAAGATACATTAAGGGCTAGTATATACCCTAGGTCATTTGTAGGGTGATGTGTCATGAGCTAGGGACCCTCTAGTGGACCTAGTAGCTAATGTATTTATAGTAAGGTGTAGCATTACGCCTGATTCTAGGTAGAACATGTATATATGTATGAGTTAATATGACTATTGGATAAGATATGGATTTAAAATAAATGTTATGGTCCAAAGATAATAAAAGGGGTCTCTATAACTACCAAGTTTCCTTAGGTTTTCCTCCTGATTATAGGGACCTTTAAGTAATCTTTTGTATATTGGGACCTTATATAAGAGTTTGATTGTGGAAAAAGATATACAAGACATGTATGTGTTTCAATCAAATGTAACATAGATTTTAGAGCTTTAGGATATTGGTTGGGTTTGTGTCAATAAACCTAGTATAACCGTAGTGATGATTATCACTGGTTCTACTGAAGCATATATGTGTGTTAGGTCCTAGGTTGACCAAGTGGACAATAGGTCCTAGGTGACTATATGATAATCTTTAATATGAGATACATGTGTTTTCTTATCACGTTGACATTTTTTGCTTGATTCCTCTAACATATTTTTCTCCTACTATAGTTTCAACAAGTTTTATTAGTTTTGTCACCTAATTGAGTGTGATATTTACTACTTTATTATATACCCTATTTATTTTCACTTCAATGTACATAATGTCATATGTAGCTATATTCATGTTAGCTCCCTCATATTTAAGTTATGAAAGATACATGGTCCCTCTGGGACAGGTATAAATGTAAGTATTAAATAGCCCATAGCTATTGGGTTTAAATTGCCTATAAGTTGTAAGTTATGTGTATATATGTCTATTCCATGTACTAATGGAACTGCCTTGACCATGTATAATTTTACGCTTTTAGGCACCTAGGTGCAAGATAAGACTAACATGTGTATTGAATTGGTGTAATGGGGAGTAATGGGGGATTGAAAAACGTAGGTAGCCATCTCCTCAGAATATAGATGGGTGTAGTTTTGTATAAGATTCCCCTTGTGTATGTAGATTTTGTAAACCAAGTTGTAAGAATTGTGATTTAAATTAATGTAGTAAAGATTTTTATGAGTTGTGTTTGTTGCAGTATTTGAATGTGTGTGGCGTAGTTATTTTATATGTATGTGTGTGATATATATATATATATGTGGATCCTAAGACTTTCCCTACTTTGGACCAATATTAGTGGGACTCAAAAAGTGAAAGTTTGGGTCATCACTCAGGGTTCTCATCGAGTGTGAAATCTTAAAACATTATAATTGCTAGTATATTCTTAATAAGTGGTATAATGCATATCAGCTCACTATAACCTTTAACCAATATTTACTTGAAAGAGTCTAGTAGAATTCCTCTAGGAGACCTATGAGTAGGTGTATCTATTGTAGAATAGGTATAAATTTTAAACCTACTACTGCACTTTTGTTCTACTTCTTCTAGAAAACAAGTGGTGTGTACATGGGATGACTACGGAAGTGATGGATCGGTTGCACTTGTTGAGTTAACCATCCCATCTAGTGCACATGACATGGAAACCACTTGGTGTAAGGAAGAAAAACTCTAGATGTATATCTAAACCATGTACTTAGGGTTAGAAAAACAAGTAGTTAGCTTGTCCCAACTCACATCTATAGAGTGGAATATATAACTAGCCTTCCTAAATGTATGAACGCTCAATTTTAGGTCTTGGTTTTGAATTTTCAACCAAATTGTAAGATTAAGGTTTTTCTTAGAATTGAGTTATTGAGGAGTAATCATATGAAATGGAAATAGTTAATTATGTATAAACGCAAAATGTGTATACATACAAAGGGGTAGGTAGTAGCCATGAACCCTAGGGATAAAGGAGCAATATTCTTTTTAGATGAGAGACGTCTAGATACTAAAATTGTCCTAGTTAGTTTACTTTAGTCTCATAAAGTTGGATGATTAGTCATATTGTTATTATTCCAAGTTTTTCCATATTGTGGGATTATAGGGATTAATCTTTAATTTCCTTATGTTATATTGAGAAATATAGGAGTTATAGATGAGAAAATTTTCACCCACTTCGATGGAGAACTCTAGGGTTAGGGAAAACCTAGAGGGGGTGGTGTGTATCCTAAGTCGCAATAGTAGGCATGAATCGGTTGTAAGACCTAATTCTTCCAAGGGTATGTATCCATGAGATAGGAAGCTCCAAGAAAATGCAATATAATTGATGAAATATAAGTGATAAAATCTGAGTTATGTGAGAATTGTTATGTAGGTAGATAAGATTTAGATATGTGAATAGAGCCTAGAACTAGACAATCTAGGAAGAGACCAACTCTACGGTTAGAGCTCAAGAATTTTTTTGGCATTCCACTCTTTATGTTACAAGTTTATTCCTCTATAACTAGGAGGAAGTTCAAGGACTTAATCCCATTGTCGTAGACACTTGATATCCAGGTTGCAATATTTTATGATTTGACATGGTTATGCAATACAAGTAAATTGTTTAGAGTTTGAGAGCATTATCTTTTGTATTTAATATACTAAAAATATGATTAAGATCCCTTTAAGCATGCTTTCATAATCACATAACTCTAGTTAATATTTTAGAGTTATTACTTAATATATTGTATGGTTATGCTCTTTTGGGCCTAATAACCCTAATCGAGAAAATGAAGAAATAGTATGCAAACATACGGTTATGCATATATCATTGTTTTAGTAACCCCAATTTTAGCAAGTATGAGAAAGACCTAAATCAGCGGTATAGCCTATATTGCATAATTAGGTCTACTTTGTAATTTTGTGTAACCTCCAATCTAAGGTTACTCAATCTTTAATCCTGGTCAAGATAGTCTTAGTTGATACCCCCATGCTATTTAGTAGGGTGATGTATTTCTGAGTCTAGGGACCTTCCAATGACCCAACTAGATAAATACATGTATCTAGGGTTAGGTCTAGGGTTAGGGTCTATGCATATGTATATATCATTATGGTTATTACTTATTATGCCTCCTGGTATTATAATTGTCCAAATTAAACTAAAGGCTAATATCTATACTAGGTCAATTTTAGGTCGATGCCTTATGGGTTAAGGACCCTCGAATTTGCCTTAGTAGATAATGTCTCTATATTGAGGTTTGGGGTTATGCCAAATGCAAGGTAGAACATGCATATATGTAGGAGTCAAGATTAATAGTTCATAATATATAAATGTAAATGTGTGTTATCGATAATGTTACTCTAACCTATCCAACACTAATCTAGGGGGCTCTAGAGCTATAAATTTCCCTAGGATGATGCCTCCTTAGGCTAGGGACCCATAAGTAACCCAAATTTTCTAGGGATCTCATTGAGGTTAGAGAAGTAAAAGACATGTAAGTGTGATAATTAAGTGTAGATAGGTTGAAGTTGAGTTTGTAAACCGAATGATGATTAATATGATTCTAACAAGGTGTGTGTGCGCGTGCGCACAATTGGAGATGGGACCAAAATTCATTATTTATTCATAGATGCAACAACCCAAACTAACTGAGTGGGGATCCCACAAACTAGGTTCAATATGGTCATAAGCTATCATGCAAGCATAGCACTTCAAAAAAATGACTCTTATGAGTCTATTGTATCATCTAAGAACATGTAATTGACATGGATTACAAGTTAATGAGGGTTTCTTCTTTGAATTAGGATTGAATTTTAGGGTAGGATGTTGACAACACCTTCTTTGAGAAGCCCAACTAAGAGATTAGATGTGTGGCTAAAATAAGAGAACACGTTTGTTCCTCAAAAACCAATTATGATACAAGATAAGTATGCATGGTCATTATTGCATCGACTCGGTGTGTCATTGTCAGTGTATCATGATGTCAAGACATGGCTGAGAAGTTGCTAACAGATAACTTTAAACCTTTAATTTAGGTTCAAAAGTTATGTCGCTTAGTGGTTCAAATTGGGTGATGCCATTAACAAAAACAAAATATGAACACTTTTTCACTGAATAGTTTTATTGTTGAACTTTTGGCATTAGATCCAAACTATACAAGTCTAACAGTATAAGCCATGTTGTAGTGTAGCACTGTGTAGAGACTTTTAGTCCCACATTATCTACCTCCAAGTTAGTGCTACTCTTGTAAATGGGAAGGATAATGTGTCGTGTTCACAGAGACTTGGAGGAGAAAGTTACAAAATAAAAAAGTTAGTCAGTTGAAATGTATATGACCAAAAACAATTTGTATCCAAGCTAATACTACTTATATTGGACTAACCAAGTGTAAAACTCATGTGGTCAAACACATTCAAGTCATATGATTATACATATGTAGTATCTAGTCACATACACGATCCAATACTTAACCTAAATAGGTGTACATGGGACTTACATCTGGCTTGACATGATTGTACCATCCAAATATGATTACTGTACGAGACATTAATTTTATTGACACTATAACTTTGAGAAACTTACAAACGTGGGATAGACTTCTTTATTTAAATTAACCTCCGCATAATAAGGGTAAATACACTTTTCGCTAAGCCTATTTTCACTTCACGACGACAACTAATACATCTGAGCAAATGTGTTCATCCACTACGTTCTATTATTCCGCTGTTCTATGCTCATATGCTCATCAATCTGCACCAGGAAACTAAGACATGACTTCTAAGTTTGATCCCTAGAGGTGTGTACCTCAATCGTGTAATCATTCTATTCTAGAGACAATAGACAAGCCTTTTTACATATTATGGTTAAGCATTATTTTCTCAAACAAGCTTTACATTGTAGGTTAATTTCTGATCTTTGCGTATGTCATTCTTGTGTTTCCATTTGGTCTACGCTGATATACGCCTAATTGTTAGTTGTCGATACAGATCTTATCTCTAACACAGCCATTACATGTTATGCAATCGAACGGAATTGGATGTGCCCAAGAATAGTACTGAACATTTAGCTACATTACAACGATAACTCCAATATTATTATGTATCAATCAGCTTTGGTATCATTTGATAAGCAATAAAGTGAAGTGATTGGTCCTGGTAGTCATAAGACATTCTTTTGGGTGGGTTTTCAAAATAGCCACGGGGAAGAGATTGGTGAAAGGAGCATGAGGCAACAGAAATTAACTCAAGAATGTACATTGGCGGAAGGTGGCCAGAATATTTGGAATAACGCCAATTTAAGAACTAGAAGGGAGAACACGAGATTCGCGTGACCCTAAACACAAATCGAATCAAACAACCTTTTACCTTGCTTAATAAATTTTCTCCTTTTTGCACAATTGGATTCATGTTGCACACTCCTACATCAAAAAGATGACCTACTGAAGTCTATGTTTTCACTCTTTCACCACAATTTTGAACGTCCATAATTTATATCTTTGCCGCAGCAGAAAGAGGCTCCCAAAAACTCACCAATACTGAAACAGCAATTTATATCCCCTGGAAAACTGATACAAAGGGCTTATCGTGAAAAAAGGGCAAACGAGTGAAAAATTATGCCAAAGTGACATTATACATTATACACGCCTAAGCCATTAACTCAGACGTTTGACCATGTAGGGGCCCTCAAGCTCGTAGCCCAACTTTCTATAATAGTGACGGGTCCCTACACCAGAAATTACAGCTATTTTGGTGGATCTATGTTCCCCCCGGGCAATCCTCTCAGCTTCTTCCATCAGGAGTGTCCCATAGCCCTATAATAGCCACAATCATTAACAGGTCGTCAGCGACAACAAAAATTAGTTATTTGTGCAGGGTGTCTCCTCGCTAGCAAAGTGCCAAGATCACCTTGAAAGCGCCTCAGAAAAATCATCAGCTTATTAAGTGAGGAAAAAACACAGTCAATCAAGACTAGTTGTCATGCAGCAATAAAATATTCAGCAAATAAATTCATAACTCAACCTGGTCGACCTACCAAAATTGTGTGAAACAAACTACTTAGGAAGGAAGATCAAGACCAGTTGTCATGCCCATGCAGCAATAAGATATTCAGCATAGATGATCAGAACTCGATTTGGCCGACTTACCAAAACTATGTGAAACAAATTACTTAGGGAAGAGTATACATTATCTTTTCGAATAAGTTGACAAATGTAATTCCACAAACCACTTGGGGAAGGAAGAAAAGCCATCAACCCATTAATGAATACATTGGCAGAAGCAGTTGGTTTTGCTGATGATGCAATTTGATATCACTCAAAAAAGGAAACAAAAGACTTGTTTAGAAGTTTAATTCAATAAGAAATATAAGAAGGTTTTAGTTATAGTTTCAACAAAAGAACCCTTGCCCTGAGCCCTTACTGCCACAAACTTTACAGAAAATGGGGCAATATGCCAAAAGAACCCTTGACCTGAGCTCAGGTTGAATCTAGGCTCATTGTTAGTTTACTTCAAGGCTAACGGATTGAATTGACTCCAACCAATTTAAATGAAAAGATTCAATTGGAATGCGCCGACAAGTTGATGACTGAGATAAGACTATTGAGGATATACCTTTTCAGCAGAAAGTGTCAATGGATATTGTCTAGGAAACAAAAGGATTAGACAGTATTCTACCTGGTGTTGCAATTTGTCAGCATCTCGTCCATGGACTGGAACTGCAGTGCCATAGACATGAAGCTCGCGAACAATTGAGCATCTACCCAGTAGTTCAGGGCATGTGGTGTTCCGCCCACATTTGCGTAGCCGTAGCAGCCCAACAAGAATATCCTGTGACAACATACAGTCAATAAATACACAATGATCATCCAGAATTAATCCTAGCATATAGTTATTGGGAAAATAAAACTTCAAACCATGAAGGGAAAAAACCTTTTTATAGAATTTATTATTTCCAGCATAAAGTGTAGAACAATGACAATGGTTTCAGTTTTACAACATATTTTAAGAAAATCATAATGCATCTTATTAGCTGAAAGATAACTGTTCTGTCTCTGTTCCCAGAATCATTCAAGCTTACAAATACCAGAGAAATAGAGAAACCATGAGTATCACTGACCTTGCACCTATTAATAGTCCACTTTTTCTCCCTTTTCGTCATCACATATTAGTGCTAGGAAATCATGATCGTCTTCTATATCCAATCAAGGAACCACTCTATTTTAAGCAAGTGGCTCATTGTATTGTCTTACCACTGCATATACAGTGCTTCCAACATGCACAATACTGTTTACAGCTGAACGGGCAGCCATAATCTTGGCAACCCAAAATATATATCCAAATTATCTACTGGATTACTGTTTACTATAACATAATGTATTTAGTTATTTACCAACATTGCCGTTAATAGAGATATCACAAATTTATTAGAAACTATACGACTTCACCTGTCTCTGCACAACAAGGCATCAGCAGATACATCCGATTTTGATGTAATGTAATTGTCAGTTAACAGCAAGGAACAAGGTGACCGATACGGACGCCGTTTCGACAGCTTGGAAATAGATATTTACTGGTATACCAATGGATATACCGACAGATGCAATCATGGCCGTTTCGACGCCAAAATGAACGAATTAATTCATGAAACTTTACAGGTGTAATCTCTACACATAAACGCAACGTTTTATGCAATAAAATTCTATATTGGGTGTTTGGGGGGGGGGGGGGTCCATCATGTGGGAGGTAAGGAATCTGTCCTGTTTTGTTGGGATTTCGATGACAAAATGTAGGAATGAAGATATGAAATTTTACTACCACAAACCACAAACTTAAATACACACAATTATGCAACAGCATACAATTTACAACATATGAATAACACATTTACTTACAACTCACATCAGTTGTATGTTGAGTGGCATGCTGGTTCTCCATACAGTAATGAATTGATATTACTGAGATATTGCGGCCATGACATGTGCATCCTATAAAGGTGGTTGTATGTAGTCGCATGCTCCTCATACACATCATTATTGGCAAATTGAATGAAGTTCCGTGTTGCTCATTCATGTGCAATATTGTATAAGTGTATATTACTCTTTTGTATTATATTCACATTGCTCTTTAGTAAAACATCTTCCACTAAACATATATAAGTAATTAATTATATCAATACTAATTGTAATAGCTTAGATAAATTGTATGATAATAGTAATTAATAGTGTTGTGAGAAGGTAGATCTAGTGATAGCATATCTACATAATATACTTATAGATGTATGTATAGTTCGCGTAAATATAAAAATTGGAGTAATACTAGGCTTTGGCGGTAAAAAACACTTTTTAGGCGAAAGTGGAAGAAAAAAGTAGGAAAAAGAGATGGAAAGGTTACTAATGGTAGAAATGAAAGAGATTAGTTAGAATTACCTTGATTTGGGTTGGAATTAGCTCCAATCAACAAAAATCATCCAAATGTATCTTCTTTTCTCCTCCCAGTAAGTAACAACAATCATTCTCGCAAAAAACGGTATACCCGTCTGTATACCGCCGGTTTCGGTCGGTACAGTGAAGTTAGTAGTGCATTTTGCACCGAAACCATCGAAACATGGCGGTATTGGCGGTATACATGTCGGTATTATCGGTATTTGTGATCCTATCGGTACGCACACATGTTTCCGTGTCGGTGCCTGTCAGTATCGGTATTTCGTCCAAAATACCGCCGAAACTTCATTCCTTGGTTAACAGGCTTACCGATTAGTTGTGAAAAGGATAACCATTCCATTCATCCTCAAAAGAAAAGGTGATGTGGCACGCACCACAAGAGGGGGTACGGGACTATAAAGTAAAACTTTTCAAATCAATTCAACCGCCTGGACAAAGTCCCAAGGTATATAATTAACTAGACTCAAAACCCTAATAAGTCGGGTCAATCACATATAATTTCCAAAAAATACCCAAAAGTGGAAATTTTGCAAATAAATACTAAATCCAAACAAACTAAATTGGGATCCATCGGTGCCCCTACGGGGCTGAACATAGGCTGAATGTGCATGTGCTATATGCCCATCTTTTATTACACTAAAAGGTCTCATCAATCTGACAGGAGTTGCACCGCAAGCTGTTTCTTTCAGGTCTAGATGGAATTAATAGTAGCTTCAAGAAGCCATCAGTGGTCCCCAATCCCCACGTAAAAAGGTGTAAGGGGAAAAAAATCAGAAGATGAGGCGCTTAACTCTTTTCCAGGCAGACCATCCAGGTTTAGGGTCCGATTGGTTGTTCATAAGTGGAGTAAATGACCAGATAATTTAGTTCCGAGACGCTTTACAGGTGATTGGTTTAATGTAATTTCAATAAACAAGTTCGTTCAAATTTTCCAGACACAACCAGTATAAATAGGGTTGGTTCCAGAGTTTCGTGAAAAAAAAAGGATGAAAACAAGTTATGCTGCATGTGTGAGTGTTCTCCACCTACATCTGCCTTCCGGAGGGGCCGACCTGTGTGTCCCTCTTTCTCCGCTGCCAGCCTGTGTCCCTCTTTCTCCGTGAGTTCTACTTCAGCCATTACTGACTTCTAATCACCATGGAACTAAAGTCGATAACATTCATCCTTCTCCGGTTGATTATCTCCAGTCTTGCAAACGTTTTCATCTAGAAAAGAAGCCGATTCCAGTAGTCCTCCGATGCTGTTGCTTACCAATAGGTTCTTTTTAAAATGAACATTACACAGAATTCGTTGTTTTGTGCACGAAGATGTATATAATATATGAGATAGCCAGAAGTCCATTGTCCTCTGTTCTCTAGTAGATATAATGAATGTATTTCAGTCTAAAATTTTATACACTACAAACATGCTATTCGTTCACTTTCTTTTCCCTTTTGTCAGTACTTTACATCTTCATAAATTTTGTATACATCAGCGAGAAACCAGATCAGGCATATGTTTAAATGTTCACACTGTTCAACTTTATATACTAAATCTCTATTGAATAAATTTCACAAACCTAATTTAAAGGGTTATTTCTGTATGTTTTAAACTGAAAGTTTAGTCTATTATATTATGAACGACTAATTGTTTCATGTAATGGTTACAATGTGAATACATACTATTAAATGATGCTGATTCCGTTGCTACTTTGACAATAAAATACAGTATCATGTTATCAAGTGCAAGTTTCTTCTAAATATTATATTATATACTCTAAAGTTACAACAAAACCAATTTCATGTAACTCGTCTTTCCATATATACTCTAGTTTGGAACCAAACATCCGAACTCCATTTCCTGGAACTGAATTTAAGTACTTGGAAAATGAGTTACATAAAGATTCACAGTTACTGTGCACCAATCGGACCCTTAAGGAAAAGTCAGTTGAAGAAGAATCACTTCATGCCTCCTCCTTAGTTGGCCGATGGATTCAAGTCTGCAGATGCAGAAATTGGTCACAAAATCTCAATCCTCACACTCTCAGCCTTTACAATATCATGTATTCTATGCCCCTCCCCTTAAATTTACTTCTGAAGGACACAACTGCCTAGCCTCTGAGCGGAGTCTTTTCAGTGTGACTGTAGTCAACTCGGGAAACAAAAAAGAGCTGCTTACCTAAGTAGGCAAAATGACACAAGTCTGGCATTATTTCTAACATTCCTAGTCAGTCTGGTTTCCAACTCCACTTGGCTTTATTTATTATAAGAATGGTTGCAAATTCCTGAAGCAGTCAAATTCTTTTCATGAAATACAGCATATTTTCTCCATTTGTTTTGGGAACTGATAATAGGATTCAATACATTTCATGAGATTTAAACGTGTATTCTCTGTAAAAAAAATATTCACTCAACCGCTTATATCTATACTAAGAATATGGGGTAACAAAAGACAAGAACTACACCTGCTTCATTGTTACTAGAAGTCATATTTTTGACTCCCATGTTTGAAGAGCTTTTTGGGCAACTGCATTCTAGTTGCATGTTATCTTTTAACTGCATGCCTCGCACTGTTTCTACGGATAAATCCCTTGTTGTGTCATACTACTACCTTATTTTTCTTATCCACTCAAGTTTTGAGGAGAGCTTGCTTCGTTCAGGATCTTCATTCTGGAAACTAAATGTTCACCTAGTCCATTTTACTTGTAAATCCCAAACCCAGAAAGGTCATAACTCGTAAGCATATTGAACTTGTTGAACATTAACCTTGTCTTAGTACCTATCTTCTTTGAAATTACTCCATAACTTTCTGCAGTTGTTAATTATTGAATAGTAACTTATTGGCAGAACTAAAATCTCCTAATACGCACTGCTAGGAAACCTGGTGCCTGTATCTCTCTCCCCAGCTTTCCTCCTATTTCTGTTCCTAATAAACCATTGTAGGTTTACCAAACACAAAAGCAGACAACATGAACCAACCAATGAAATTCACGAAGTGTCTCTCGCTTCCCCCATCATCATATGCACCCCGTCGTTCCTTGCAATGGTCAGATTGGTAGTTGTAAATTTGTAATAACTTAGCATAATCCGTTATTTGCTGTGGTAGGATTAGATTCTTTCTTTGTAATAGTCATGCATATAGAGGTAATGTTCCTCTAACGTTGAATCGTTGAGAGGAATATAACATTGATATTGCAATTGCACAATGATTATGTGGGAACCGCAGCCAGATGATAAACTTGAGCCTTTAACCAAGGACAGGGAGAACACCACTTGAGCTGGATAATGAAGCAATGCATTGATGCATAGGTAACATGCATAGGAAACTTATCAGTTGCTACGTTACAACTTGCAAGAACTGCTTGTTTTGGAGTTTGGCTAACCAAGGTTTTACCTTAGATGGATTCATCATCATCATCACCATCTAAGCCTCAGTCCCAACTATGTTGGGGTCGGTACCTTAGATGGATTGATGGAGAAAATCTAGCCACCAAATCAAGCACAAGATACAAGAATGAAAGACTAAAGTGTGCAAGCAATGCTAGAGGATTATGTTACTCCTTTCAGCGTTTTACCACTTTGTTTCAATTTGAAATCCCTATTATTCAAATGATGTTCTTACTTTCTAGATGCCATCAATAAAGATCTACCAAATCCTAAATCATAGCTTTCTGCATGACCATTAGTAACACTTCTCCCAAGCAAATTCGTGTTGGATATTCTAAAAACAAAATATTGAAGTAGATGAAGCATATCAAGAAGTTTGTGCAACTTGACATACAAGATAAGAACATAGTCACAATATTCAAGCCTTTTTTTCGAGAAAAAAAACGCGTTAAAAATGCGTCTTTTTCATCTGTCGTATGTAACGCCCGTTTTATTCTCCAAACCGTCTAATACGTTTTATACACGTGTTTGATAAAAAAAATTTCATGTTTTTTACGGTTTTGTAAGCTCACCTCATTAGGGGTTTTGTTTACTTTTTTCCCACGGGGTCTTGTGCACAACCCTCCAGTCCTCGACCCCTCGACCGGCAGAGCAGCCAGGAGGTGATGGCCCCCCGATGGAGAAGCTACAACTGCTTCTCGGCAGAGGCAACCACCCTTGGCGGTCGTGAATCTTGGTGGTTTGGCAGCGGCCCCTTTCCAATGGCGGCTCCTCTCTGCGGCCACAAGTATTTTTTCCTTCCCCTCTTTCTTCTTCTCGTTCTTCCTACCCCCACCATCCCTGGTTTTATCTACTTCTTTCTTTTTTATTCCATTTCTTCCCCTTCCTCCTCCACTGTCTCCTCTTCCTCCATGAGTTTTCCGCTTCCTCATTCATCCTACAAGGCAACCTGCTTCCAGTTCTCCCCCTTCTTCCTCCTTCACCATCCCCTCTTGTTGGTTTTTCCCATCTTCCTCCTTGCTTCTTGTACCCTTTTCCCCTCCTCCCCAACGTACTCCTATTGTTGCTTCCCCTTCTTCCTGTTACTCCTCCATCGTCCCCCATTCTCCCAGTTCATCTTGCTGCTTCATTTTCTTCCTCTCAACTTCCATTTTCCCCTCTTCTCCATGTTTATGCTTGCTTTTATATATTCCCCTTTCTCCATCATCTCCTATTGCTTCTTCCCCTTCCTCTTTCTTCATCGTACCCTCTTTTTCCTGCTCTTCTAGCTGTCACATTTCTTCCTCCTACTTCTTCCCCTTCATCCACTATCTAACATCCTCATTCCCGTTTTTTGCAGCTTAAGGATCTTGAAAGTGTGGTTATTAGAGCATGTGGTGTGAATTTGATACAAGTCAAACAACTTTAAAGTTAAAGGAGGGGGAACCGAGTTTGTCAGTTTTTCAATCACTCGTTGTGAACACTGTAATTCTATACCTTTCTTCCTGTATTTCTTTTTTGTTTTTTTTATATGCAAATTGCAATTAGTCCACTAGTTATCAAGGAATTAAATGACTGATACCGATGTCGTTTCGACAGCTTGGATATAGATATTTACCGGTATACCGACGGAAATATCGAAAGATGCAATCCTGGCCATATGACGCCAAAATGAACGAATTAAATCATGAAATTTTACAGATGTGATCTCTACACCTAAATGCATCGTTTTATGCAATAAAATTCTACAACGGGTATGTTGGGGGGGGGGGGGGAGTTGTCCATCATGTGGGAGGTAGGGAACCTGTCCTGTTTTCTGTAAATTTTGATGAAGGATTTCGATGAAAAAATATTGGAATTAAGATTTGGAATTTTACTAGCACAATCCATAAACATAAACACACACACTTATGCAATAATATCTAATTTACAACACATGAGTAGAATAGTAACTTACTAACTCATATGACATATTGCTCCCATGACATGTACATTATGTAAGGTTGGTGATATGAAGTTACGTGTTGCTCAGACACGTCATGTACAATACTATATAAGTGTATAATACTCGTTCGTATTATGTAATTAAACACGATATGTTTTAGAAGTTTACACTATTGTCTCCATATGCATCATATTAGATTCTGAAATAAAATATACACCAGGGCTTTCTATTGCTCTTCTTCAATGTGTGACTTTGACAATTAACTTCATGACTGTCAAGGAAGTTAAACACCATCACTGTGACACCTTTTCTCCGTTGTTGTTTGTTACCACATGATCTTGATATGCGGTAGTGAGTTTCTCCATGGATTATGCACAATAGCGGGATAAGTATAAAAGCCATTATTACCATGCCCACTATATGCATGTCATGGGGATGCGATAATATAAAAGTGTAGTTAACATGTCAACCATGTCCATGTTGTGCGATATATGTAGCAAGTGCCATATATAAACAAATATAAGACTAGAAAATTTTAAAAAAAATTGTTTGTTGTGTTGCGAAGTAGTACATTTTCTTCCTTTGTATTATAAAAATACTAGTAAGAAGAACATATGTATACTAATTAGCTTACTACTAAAAATGATAGCAAATTATACTTATATTTCGTGGATTATTTAGGTATATTACTATAATTATAATGTAGATTATGAGAAAGTGTTGTAGATCTAAGAACACATACAATTAGGAAGACATATAAAAAAGCAAATGGCGAGATCTTTGCCAATTTAGGGCATTTTGGGATGAATTTACATTTTAGATGAAGTGTAAATGAGAGAAATGGTAGAAAACATAAAGGCCTACCTTAGATTAGACTTATCTGAGCCCTAGTTGTCGAAATCCCTTTGCTCTGCCATGTCCTCCTCTCAAACAACAGAAACAGACTCAAGCACGCAAAAAATCGCTAATTCTGTCGGTATACCAATACATTTTGTCAAAATTTGGTGGTATTTGGCGATATTTGGCGGGTATTTGGCGGTATACCATCGGTTTACCGATATTTGCAATCCCAGCGACAGGTTTGTGTGAACCGAGGACCGATGTCATCGATACCGGTATACCAGTCGATAAACCGATGATATCGTTGATATCTCTTTCATTGCTAGTTATGAATGTTTCATCTGCTTTACATTTCGAATTTAGATCAATTTGCTAGTATGACCAATTGTACATTACAAATATTTAGTGTCATCAATTTGATCTTCAACTTTGCTTTTCATTTGTCGGACATTGGTTCTCTCCACTCCATAATATGTCGACTACATTATACATTTGGTTGTATATATGTGTGTGTGTGTCTGTAGATGTGTGTGTGTATCCATGTTTTACCGACTTTTTCCCGAATAGTTGACCGTACTTTTACTGTATGTTGACCTGTTTTAAATCCGAATTTTCCGCATAATTCCCATTTTCTGAATTTTTCAGCTCGATCGCATGTATCCCGAATACCAAATTTGTGACTATGGATAAGAGGAGTCGGCTTGTATTTGCCTAACAGCACACTTATTTATACATCAGGATGATAATCGGCCGATAATCCTTTTACACAATATGGGACTAAACACACAGACGAACCCAAGTATAACTCACTTAAATGCACTTCATGTAAAACTCACATATGCATATTCTAACACTCTCCCTCAAATTTACACAGTGAATTGACAAATGGGCCGAGCAACTGCTTAAAAAAGGTCATAAGCACCAATTTGTTGGATCTGTAAATATCGGCCGCTTAACCCGCTTTTCCGGCTTGACCGGACGCCTAGATGAGTCAAAATCGCCCGCTTAGACCTGTTTTATTGAAAGGCGCCCAGCTGGGCCAGCAAAAGGCCCATTCTCTTGCTGACCCACTAATGTAGCTATGTTTCTATCAGTCTATTACTTAATAATTTTACTTTTAGTGTATTAAATAGTAATCTATTGTTGATGCCTGACTGCTGTAAGCCTGTAACTATTATCTATAAATTGGAATGCAACATTAGGAAATACTGACTTGGATGATATTGTTGAGGGCAATATTAAATACCAAATTGGAACATCCTTATACTATTGTAACATTAAGTAAATTATATGATACAAGTACAATAGAAATAATATATTAATTCTATATACATTAGAATGCAGACTTTGATTGGATGTACAGTTGTAATGTATGACTAATTGACGATATGTAAATGTAACAATAGCTTAGCAAGGATCTATGATAATCTATTGTTTACTGATTAGTGTGTAAGCATGTGATAAAATTGTTGTTCTACTAATTTTGATGCATGTATTTCGTTAATTGGATCAACTTTGATGCTGAAAATGATCCATCTACAGGTATAATACTAATTTACATTTATTTCTTCATGTCTTAAATGTAAGTCATTACTTTGTAATTACTCATCATTGTTTAGAAGTTGATAATATTTGGGCATTTTTATAGTTGTGCAGGGTGTTCAATGTGTAAAAGCTCCTAAAGAATATTATTTATATACATGTGTGTAATTTTACACAAAAGTATATAGGAAACTAAAACCAGCTTTTGCAAAACCACCCGATTAAGCGTCAGCCTAGAGCGTACGCAGTTACAAGGTGTTGTCGGCACACCTACTGCTTTATGTTTTTAAAAACATAGTTTATGCTTACATATCATAAGCACCGAGCTTGCTACATTAAAATTGGACCAACATCCACTAAGGGACTTTGTGAAGAGACCTGTAAGCTGGTCTTCACATTGATAGGAGTAAACTGCATAGGTGCTCTCCTTAAGGGACTTTGTGAAGAGATTTCTGCAAGTTGGTCTTCACATCTGATAGAAGTAAGCTTGATCAGCTGCTCTAAAAACTTCTCATGACTAATATGACAGACTGCCTCAATGTGTTTCATCCTTTTATGGAAGACTGGTTTAAGGCAATGTGCACAGAAGCTTGATCCCTTGTGTCCGGTCCACTTCCTTTAGATTTTCTAGAAAGTTCTTGACCTAGAGGAGTTAACTAGTATTCTGGGCCATGGCCATGTACTTTCGCTTTGCACTATATATAACAACATTCGTCTGCTTATTACTTTTCCAGGAGACAAGGTTACCTCATACAAAAACACAATACTAGTAATGAGTAACAATCAATACATGAGCCAACCCAATCAACATCTGAAACACTTGGCACTTTCAACATTCAAACGCCTCCAACATGAACAAAGAATGCCTTATCCTGGGATTCTTTATGGATATCAAAGAACCTACATGATTGCTTCTGTATGACATGTATATGGCTCCTCCGTGAATTGACCATTGAATAATGGAGTTAACCCATGAATCTTAAGCATCTTGATGGGTCTTCAAATAACTCCCCCTCGTATTTATGAAATTTGACTTTTAGATCCATGGTAGTATTAGTAGATTTAGCTCCTAGCATGCATGTTTCTTCGAAGAGGCCAAGAGTATGCAAAATAACAGTTCCCAACTTCAGATTTAGCCACCTCGGTAACAATAAAATATTTTAGGTGCCTTAGATCTTTAGTCTACAACTTCCCTAAGAGGAATTTCTATAATCATGCAATTCCTTGTTACCTGTTCCCCATGAAGGCAATATCCTCTGATAGAGGAAAAGAAGAATGAAGTATATTAACTCGTTATGCAAATAGAAACTGACCTGGTCTAGGCAATACCTATAAAGACCTTGATGGAGGAGTATAACTGAATTTCCCGAGCCATGACCAAGGAAACTACTTA
Organism: Alisma plantago-aquatica; assembly: GCA_963693085.1. Taxonomy (NCBI): domain Eukaryota; kingdom Viridiplantae; phylum Streptophyta; class Magnoliopsida; order Alismatales; family Alismataceae; genus Alisma; species Alisma plantago-aquatica. The sequence goes on along the minus strand of OY856412.1, from coordinate 437,322,823 downwards.
ATGGACCATAGCTAGATGAGACTCCCCTGAACAGCAAGCCCAAGAGGCTGCTCGAAATATATTTCTTCAAAGCAACATGCAAGAAAGCATTCTTGATATCTAACTCCACAAAAATTGTGCTGCAAGAGAAATGACTATCCTGAAAGATGTCGTTTTGGCCACAGGACAGGTCTAAAGAGAATCCCTATCGTGGACCTAAGTGCAACCCTTGCAACCAGATAAGTCTTCAACAAATATACAAAGCCATTGAGACCCACCTTGAAAGAAAAGTTATGTTTGCATCTCATGGCTATCTTATCTTTAGGAATAAAAAGAAGTGACCATGTATGATTCTATGAGAAATCATATCTTCTTCCAAAGCTATGGATACAGAGCCGGATTTGAGACTAGATGATAATGAGGAGACAAAAGCATAAGTGTGACGGGGACAAACAGTCATAAGTGATAAAGTTATACATGAGACGAAAAGTGCATTCCTCCTTGCTTTCTTGGAGCAATGGGCTTGTCCTATCAAATCCCTTGACTTAGCAATGATTGTATGACAACCAAAACTTCTGTTGTTTTCCGAGAGTCACCTTCCTCCTTGTGTAGACTTGTATGTAGGGATGGTAAATTTCTCCACAACACCCATACCCACCAAACCCAAAGAGGCGGAACCCAATTAATAATGGATCTTCATGGGTCTGATTCGTTTGATGGGTCTTAAACGGGGATGCTGGTTTTGGGTTCAGTTTCTCGCAAATCCCCACGGGAACCCATTAATCCCCACTAGTTCCAAACGCTAACAGCCCCCACTCGAGTCTTCTACTCATCCCTTTACGCCTCTGCCCTCCTCGCTTCTGGATGGAGGTTCCACTTCTGCCTCCCCATTCTTCGATCTCTCCCAATTCCGGACATCGGAGGTGCCATGAGGAGGAGCTGCTCGGACCTTGAAGTAGTGGTGACACCAAGCTGCACACTTTGGAGAAGGATCTATCCCAGCAACGGTGAGTTGTGTTGCTATTGATCCCTCGGTGCGTGCGGAGAACCTCGCATATGAGGTTCGTCGTTGCTGCTACAACTACAGCCAGCAACCAGACCCCTCCATGACAACAGATGAGGCATGGCTACACGAACATCCCCATGACCCGGCGTCCTCAGCTCCTCGACCTCATGAAGGGAGTGGCGTCGGGATGTAGTAGTCGGTCCAGAAGTTGTGAAACATGGCTAAGGAAGTTCCAGCAAAACGTCTCTGTCGTGCACATAAGGACAAGGAGCTTTTATGAGAACCTTCACTTTCCCGATCGGCATGGATTCTGCTCCAAATCAAGCACATGTTGAAAAAGATTTCCGTCACTCACTCTGTATGACAATGTTGTCTGCTTGATCTAGCATTAGCGCATCTATACCTACGGTGTTTTCCCAATCGCTACATTCATAAACAATATATATACTGAGATCTTGTCTACAAGGTGTTTGTTACAACTGTTGAACCATTATGTTAGTAGTTGAGTCAGCCTTGTAAGATCTATCATTATTTTTCAGTTCGTGATCTATCTGCAACAATATTGTCTAGGAAATCATTTTGGATACGTCATTTCTAAATGTAATTGTTGTACAGCTTGTTATTAATCAGTGTTGTCCTCTTTTTGAAATTGCTGCAGTTGAATAAGCAGTTTGTAAATAGTTGCTACGGTCGGTGGTTAGTGAGTTTAAAGTCAGTTTAAAGTCAAAAATAATAGTTTGCAAATATTATCTACGTAGGAGTTCGGTTGGAAATTGATGAAAATATGAAGGGTCTTCATACACTTTTTCTCATTTGAAAAATATATTCCGTTTTAAGTGTCTGTTCAAATTGTACGTTAAAACGGGTTGAAATGGGTCCCTATCACCATATGGGATGGGTATGGCTATTTACTATTATGTATTTTATTCAAATGAGGCGGGTATGGGTTGGGTCAAAATTTAAATGGGTACGATGGGTATGGGTATGGGCTGCTCATACCCGCCCGTTTGCCATCCCTACATGTATGATAGGTGGACTAGACAATTCCATAATAGGAGTGTGACTAGATAATTGTATGGTGGAAACAGTGTCTAAAGGTGACTACGGTGGAAAATACTCAACTACCCCAAAGAGAGGTAAATACTCGCCAACATCCTCAACACACAAGAACTCGGCATAGAATATGTATTCTCAAAGAAAGTAACATTGGCAAATACAAAAAAGTGATATTCCAACACACTATAGCACCAATACGCTTTTTGAACAGTAGAATTGCCCAAAAAGATACATTTATTGCCTTTGGAGTCCATTTGTCACGACCACTGCCAAGATTGTGAACAAAGTTAATACACCCAAGTACTTAGGTGAAGGATGATATAATGGTTGCCTTGGATGAAGGATGTTGAAGGAGATTTTTTACTATAAGACAGCAAGTAGCGTCTACTTTATGTGATAGGTGGTACTCTGGTAGTGAGAACAGCATCACCTTTGCCCTTGGTTCTAAAGAGAAGAGTGTTATAAAGAGTTTTCTTGATGCATTTACAACCTCAGTCATGTAGATGTTGTAGCACAAAGGCAGGGAAGTACAAAAGACAATTGATTCCGCCTTCAAGGAGGCCTTGCAGGTTGCTTATGATAGCATATGAGTTTCTTTTTATGATGCGTCCATCCTTTTTGCTGCGTGAACCGTACATATTTTGAGGTGATGTTAGAAGTAATTGGGCAATTTTATAGAGGACCCCCCCCCCCTCATATCACCAGATGAGGTTGTCACTCTTAGAGAGATAATACGCATGGCCAAGTTGTTTGAGCAGGAACTTGAGAAGCACTGGAGGCTGCTTGGTTGTATGTCATATGGTTGGTCTTTTCGAGGGCACAGAAGTCTGGTTAATTTCTTAGTGAATATTCCAGAAGGCTTTTTCAATCTTTACAACCTTTACACTTCTTCGAACAATTCAGATTATATGTTTATTGTGCTTGATGAAGCTATTTAAAAGATCGGTGAATATAATATTGTGCAAGTGAGTACTGATTATGCAACAAACTATGTTAGCACAGGAAAGAAGTTGATGCTAGAAAAGGAATCACTTGTTTTGGAACCATGTGTTGCACACTATGTCGATCTCATGTTGGAAGACATACAGAAGACGTCTAACTAAACCTCTATCGTCACATAGGCAAGAAAGGTGATTGCCTATATTTACCAACACACTCTGCTACATGATGCCTTTGTCAAGAAGAGTAAGAACAACTCTTGAGTTAATGCAACTTGGGTTCATACGTTTTGCTACTTCTTTTCTCACTCTTCAGAGCATGTTGGATCCTAGGGGGAGACCTAGTTTGCCTTAATTAACTCAACCGCATGGGAGAAAACCAATTGGGAAAAGATAAGGAATGGGAAACCAGTATCGACTATTTGTCATTCTAGAGCATTTTTATAGTTGTCCAGAAGTTGCTTACATCTTCTCAACCCCTCATGCAAGTATTGAGCCTTGTAGATGCTGATAAGAAGCTTTTGGGGTATATTGCAGTTGCTATTGGAAGGCAAAGGAAGAAATAAAGTTAAATTTTGCTAAAAGAGAAAGGGACTACAAGCCTATCATAGACACTGTTGAGGCAAGGTGGGCCTATCAAATGAGTCAACCCCTCTATGGTATGGGTTTCTTACTTAGCCCTGCCTTGTACTATGAAGCTAGAGAGAAGCGTGACCCATGCTTGGCACCTACCACTCTAAGTTTGTAGATTGTCTTGTAAAGATGATTGATAACATAGAATTGTAAGACAAAATTTCAAATAAAGTTGATTCTTACACGAAGACGTGTGGGAGTTTGGCAAGAAGATTGCCATCAATGTAGACATCACGTAAGGAACTTATAATTTTGTTATGCTTTAATGTGTGAATAATGTTGTTACTATTTAATATTATTAACAATATGCCACATGTCTTAGTTGCTTGGTGGGATGCATACGGGCACAAGCTCAATCACTTAGAGCGCATGCTGGGACTTTGTTGCGCATCATCTGTTGTGGAGAAGGCTTGGAGCACTTTTGACTTTGTGATTGATATTATATGTTGTATGAAACAAGATTTCTTATCTAGTATAAAACTTTAAGGCCCATTGGTTTACCCTTTTATATGTAGGTTCATATAAAGAAGAGAAACAAGCTTAAGGCCAAAAGAATGAACAAGCTTGTATACATCTACTTCGACCGCGAACCACATGAACGATTCCAGAAAAGGCAGTTAGAGAACTTGCCAAAGAGTTATGATCCTATTGCCCTTGATGATCTTTATTGGGAAGTGAGTGGATGACAGGCATTTCAGATGAAATGTGGTTGAGGAGGGAGTTTGCTTGAGCCAAATGAATATCAGGTTGGCCCCAGTAGACCAAGGAGAGGCACTAGTACTATTGTAGGGACTACCAGGGGCAGAGTGAGGCCAAATGATGTTGCCATGTTGGTATAGATGACAACAGCATGGAAGACAGATCAATGGATGAAGACATTAATGACAACCCATATTTCGAACACAATTCCAAAATTTTCACATCAAAATACCAAAATTGTGACTGCGGAAAAGAGCACTCATCTCACACCTTATTATCGAGCCATGTCTCGGTTATTTGGGGGGAAACCTGCACAGTTATCAAATATGGTTTAAGCCAAGCTTTGAGGCCAGTAATTTACGGTTCAACCTTTGGAAACAACAATTAGTATGCAAACAGATTATGAACGTGATCTGTTCCCGCTATGGGGCCATCTTTAACTAGTTATTTACAAAGAAAATGTTGAAACTGAGTTCAGAAGTATGATAATGGAATGAATCTGTCTAGAGAAGTGTCACACCTGTCTTATATCTTCATATGATAAGAAGGTTTCCCAACCCTCGTTAGCAGCATAATCACGACGAACAAGTTCTACTTCCTCAGGTTTTATGTTGTTATGAATGTCCTGGAAATATATTCAGTACAAAGAATACATAAATAAAGAAATTTGGAAAGGGAAAAGAATAGCATAGCAATCCGTCAACTTGAGTATATATTAAAATTTGTTGCTTCACCTGAATCCCCGCTTCACGCGTTCTAACATCACGACACTTCAAGCCCAGATCTTCCATCCTAGCCAGAGCAAGTTCACGTAGGTTTCCTTTTTCTACGCCAGATGTAACTAAAGGCATTGGAATGTCTCTCTGAACTCGATAAACCCGAGTCCAAGGAGGCACCATAGATAAGATCCTCGCAATGATGTCAACCAGTAGTTCTGGTGGGTAATTCCTATACCTAAAGAAAAAGAAATGATGGAAAAACCATGTACTTCAGGAAAGGAAATGTGTGTTACCTAATACGAAATCAAACATCATGAATAGAGATGATCAAGAGGATCAACTTCTACGCGATAAAGCAAAAGTGGATCAATAATTAGGTACAAGTATGGACGAACATTGCCAGTCATATTAAGAAACATACAACAAGACGAATGGTTGGATAATGGATAAAGGTCCCTTGTAGTCCATAGCTGAACAAAGTACCTGCCTGTTTTCCAGAGCTCATACAGTCCCGTCCCACGAATTACAAGTGTGGGGTAGATTTTCAGACCATCAGCTCTAAATGCTGGACTTTCAAAGAACTCTTTAAAACTTTCCAAGTCTCTCTCAATGCCAACATTGGGGAGATCAGGCATCATATGTGCAACCACCTATGAGAAAAAAGAAAGTAAATTAACAAAAAAGTAAATGTATAGATCCAGAGTATTGTTTATGGTAGATACAGTTCAATTACTGTTATCTACTTTAGACACGGTTAGAAACTACTTCAGAAGTTCATTTTAAGGATTTGGCCATCATCAATTAACAACTTTTAAACACGTGATCACTTAAACTCGTAGCAAAATGACTGCATGCATGTTACTAGAAAAGAAAATGCATGACATGAGAAATTTAAATAATTTAAATAAAAGCACTTCTATAGTAATATACATGTTTAGATGGTGCACATTTGCCTGTTGGAATATGAGTATAACTGTGTTAACATACATCTCACTGCAGTATCATTTTTTTTTTTACTGCAGTATCATATTAGTTAAGTAAAATGTAACATAATGACAATGAAAACAAGGATGAGGACTAATGATGTGATAGACAACAATCACAGTAACACCGACAATGATGTGTTGTTCATAAAAAGAGCCCTTCCTTGCTCTAGCCACAGACCCACATCAAAAGGAAAACAAACAGTAGGCTGTGATGATTGCCACATCAAAGTAGCAGCCAATTCAAGCTGAACTTCTGTAGAATTGCAAGCAGGTTCTTTCGTTGGCCTGTCTTGCCAAATACAATCTTAAATTTGTAGGACAAGAAAAATGTGTGCAGCAACACATACATATTTAAAGAATTGGCATTTACAGTTCAACCATGACAGCATTCAGAGATTTGATCCATCCACACTGCCTCAAAAGCCCTCCATCCAAAACCTGGGCTTAACGGGAAAATTCAGGCTACCGCTTCCATCCAAATGTAATACTGTCTCAGATATACCCATCGTCAATGAAATCCAATAAAAGATACATTTTTGGCCCTCGTCAATGAAATCCAATAAAAGATACATTTTTGGCCCATCTCTTACTCCAAAACCATCTCATGGTTCTAGCTGTTGTGTTTGAATACCGGCGCTGTGACTTCAGAAATTCAGGAGCTTGTCATCTTGACATACTTTTGAAGGGGTGGCAAGGAGTTTAGGTACTAAAGCTGCACAGCTAGGCAGCTTTTTAATATTTAATTTCCAGCCTTTTCTATGCATAGAAATTATGGTTATAATGAATTTTCCATAGTTTGCATACAGTTTTATTGATATACTTGGATACATGCATTTTTATTGCAATATACATAGATAAATATATTTCCTGTTATACTTGAAAAGATAGATTTAGTTTTTGGATACTACCTAAACCATCCACCCCCACATTGTAGAACAGCTATATGGCCGGTCATGCTATATGAGAGTGAATGTTGGGCAGTGAAGAAACAAGGTCTCAACAAGATGAATGTGGGTGAAACGCGTATGCTGAGATGGATGCGTGGGAAGACAAGAAAAGATCGTTTGAGGAATGACTATATCAAAAACAAAGTAGGGATGGTGAGCATCAAGGATAAGTTGTGTGAAGTCCGTCTAAGATGGTATTGACATGTGCAACGCAGACCAACAAATACACCTATTCGAAGCAAGGTTATTGAGTCAAGCACAACTAAAAGAAGCAGAGGCGGGCCTAAATTAACTTGGGAAGAGCTTACAAGGAGAGATTTTGAATCTTCACATCTTGATCAGAGTATGACCCATAGCAAAGTTGATTGGGAAAAAAGGATCCATGTAGCTGACCCCAACATGATTGGAATTGGGGCTTAGATGATGATGAGATACTATCTAAAATAAGCCCCAAAGGACCTAAACTGTTACAAAATAGCTACCTAATTTATGTATCTCTTTACTATTCTCATTTCCTATTGGATCTATTATGTAAATGTTCTCACTCTATATAGTAAAGGAGAACCCGCTCTAGACGGGTATCGATTTGACCCAAATACATTCACATGGTATTGAAGCAAATCCGGTTGTCGTAACCCTAGTCGTCGTCCTCCTAGCCGCCGCCCTCTCTCTCTCCCTTCTCCCTCTCCGGCTGCATTGCTCGTCTCAGCCATCGCAGGACACTGTCGCCACCACTGTGGGTGTCGGTTCTCACCAAGCCGGTCTTCCTCCGTATCTGTCAGAGCACAGTGGTCGCTTGAAGGAGAGGAGAAGACCCTCTTTCTATCCCGTAGAGAGGAGTAACTTCCTTCTCATCCTCTTTCCTCTCCACATACTCCCCTTACGTGGATGAGTGCCTAAATATATAGGGGTTGCTGATGTGTCAGATTCACATCTTCAATTCACAAGTGGCGGTGCTAATTCCCATCACCCCCAGGCGCGTCTTCTCGAGGTCATCTTCTCTCCGGTGCGTCTACCCGGGGCCTTCTTTGCTCTTTAGCGGAGTCGATTCCCGTCAAGATCTTCGCCAGCCACCGCCAAACACGGCATCTTTCCCAAGCACCACAACATGTTGTCCAGGATTTGTTCTAACGGTGTAGATCACAAGCTACATGGTGTGTCTCATCCGTGACACGGTGTGTTACAGCTGCTGAAGTTTACGCCTTAGACGTGGTACACGACGTGTCTCACCTGTGACACTGTGTGTTGACAATCACAAAAGTTTTTTGACAATTCTTGACATGGCATGTCCCGAATCCAACACGTGTCAAAAATAGTCAGAAAAGTCTAACTTCCGTCTCGGCCAACTGACATGACGTGCCCAGTGTTCAACACGTCGTGTTGTTTTCATACACGTCGTGTTACGTCTTCAACACAGCGTGTTACTTGTTCTGTATGTTGTTGTTATCTTGATCCAATCTGAAAATGGGAGAGGAAAAGCCAGTTGCTTCCGCTACGATCGTCTACAACGATCAATATCAGATAACTTCTGTGAAGCTTAACTCAGAGAATTAGCTCCTCCGGATGAACGATATCTACACTGTGCTTGAATCTCGAGACAAGGTGGATCTTATTGAATCAGAACCTCCTGATGAGAGTAGCAAAAACTACCCGGCTTGGCAGAAAAACAATGGACTCGTGAAGTCCTGGCTATGGAATAGCATGGAGCCCCAGATTGCCTCCAGTTTATGTTATATTCTACAGCCAAACAAATCTGGGAAGTTGCAAAGAAACACTTTTCTCACAAGCAGAATGCTCTCCATCTTTATAGTGTTTATGACCGACTTTGCAAAAAGACAAAATAGTCACTCTCTAGAGGATCGTTTTGGTACTATACGAACTGTTTCCCAAATACTTAGTTTCTACCAGCGGCTGAAAACTGATGATCAGATGAAAGATCGAGATGATCTAGTGACAACACGGTTTCTTTCCAACTTAAATCTTGTTTATGCTTCAGTCAGGAATGTTATTCTTGCCACAGACAAACTACCAAGCCTTGAAGAAGCCTTTGTGAGAATTCAGCAGTTTTCTTTTGAGCCTATTTCTGCTACTCTAGGAGAACAACACTCTAAGAACCATACCTCTCTTGTTGTTGCTGCTAAAGGAATTGGACGAGGTGCTGGTTGAAGACGAGGCAATCGTCCTAGAGACGAATGTACTTTCTGTGGGAAACTTGGACATATAAAAGAAAAATGTTATCCTAAGTATGGTTGACCCCCTGTTGGTGTTGCACATTATACGGCTACTTCATCGGAAGCATCTACATCTAGAGCTTCTAAACAGGTGCAATCAGATGTTACGATCTCCAAGGAGTATGACCGTCTTCTTCAGGCTACCCAACATGTTTCTCTTGGCTCCTCTGTCAATCTGGTTTAAGATACAGGTAAACAAGGGACTTCACTTGTTGCCTCTCATCCATCTTCTACATGGGTGGTGGATTTCGCGGCTCTCAGCATATGACGGGTATACGGTCTATGCTTCTCTCTTCTAACTCGTATATCCCATATTCTTCCATGACACTTGTTGATGGCTCTATCAGGCTAGGCATGTGGCACTGTACAAGCATCTTCTGATTTGACTTTACAGTCTGTACAGCATGGAACTAAACTTCGGTGAAGTTGGGCGAAGTTTCGCCAAAACTTCCAACTTCGACCATGGGCGAAGTGGAATCCCCAATACTTCGGCCTCGTCCAAACTTCGAGGCAAAGATTCCATGTTTTCGTCGAAGTTGGATTTTTAAGTGATATTTTCGTCCCAACGTCTCTGAAGTTGTCGAAGTTTCCTCGAAGTTGGCGAAGTTGATACGACCCAGAACATTAATCATAACTAGTGCCCTAACGACCATATAAGGCATAAGTGTCGCCTCCAACCCTCTTCATAACTTCTAATATCAACTGCTATGTTTGTTGTTACCACTCTTTCCTAGAGAGAGTCTTGTAACTACTTTGTGGTTGTATATTGTATATAATAGCTATGTTCAATGCTTGAACTGTATTTGTATGTGTATTGCACGTTTGACCATTGCAAGCAACACATTATATTATCAACCTACCTAGGGCTAGAGAGTCATGAATCGTGTGTTTGTGTTAAATTAACAATTATAAGATAATAGGTATAACATAATTAGAAGTTTTCAATTGAAGTTTCCTTATAACTCACATCATTTTCTTCAAAAATCGACATCGAAGTTTGTCAAACTTTGCGTCTAAACTTCCTCAAAGTTTCCACAAACTTCCACTTCCACAACTGGCGAAGTCGACACAAAGTCAAAGCCCTACACCATGTTGTACACTATGTACCAGACTTTCCATTTAACTTAATGTTTGTTGCTAAGCTGGTTGAGAGACTCTTTCTTTGTGACAGGATCCCAGGAGCTGGAAGACGATTAATGGGGGATCTTGGAAAGGTGATATGTACTTCTTTGAAGGTGGTCACCTAGCTCGCCAAATTCCATCTAAAACATCTATTTTTTTCAGCTACTCTCCCTTACAATGGCATTGTCGCTATGGGTGTCCATCCTTACAAAGTCTTCAAAAGCTTGTTCCAGGCTTAGCATCAATAATTCGTTAGAATGTCAGTTATGTGAACTAGGCAGGCATCATCGCATTTCTTTTCCGAGTTGCATTGTGAAATGCTCTAAGCGTCCTTTTGACCTTATTCATAGTGATGTTTGGGTTTGGGGTCATGTTAAAGAACCAAGTTACAATGGCTATCTTTATTTTCTGTCTTTCATTGATGATTTCTCCCGCATGACTTGGGTACACTTAAGTCTCGGGATGAAATTTTGTCTGTCATTAAAACTTTTCATCAATTTAAAAAAAATCAGTTTGATGTTCACATAAAGATTTTTCGTATGGATAATGCCCTAGAATACGTTCACAAGGTTGTTTCTATTTTTTGTAATTTTGTTGGCATGATTCACCAGACGACTTGTCCTCATACATCTTAACAAAATGGGTTTGTTGGACGCAAAAATCGCCATTTACTTGATGTTGCACGTACGCTACTCTTTCAGATGTTTGTGCCAAAAAAATATTGGTCTAATGCTCCTCATTGTATGTTTTTTGATTAATCGTCGGCCATCTTCTGTCGTACATGGGGCTACCCCTTTATCTGTGCTACGACCTAACAAGCAATCTTTTCATGTTCCTCTTCGTGAGTTTGGTTGCACTGTGTTTGTTCATGTGTTTGATCCACGTGCTGACAAGTTGTCTCCTCCTGCAGTTTGCACCGTCTTTTTGGGATACTCTCCCACACATAAGGGATATAGATCTTATTGCCCTCGTCTTCACCGTCTTTCTGTGTCGGTTAACGTTACTTTTCATGAGTCTACTCCGTTCTTTAGTGACTTTGTTCAGAGTAGGGGAGAAAATTCCAGAGAGTGACTACATTTTTTAGCATGAGAAAGAGCCACCACTTCATGTGCCATGTGATGAGATTGTTCTAGAAACCACCCCCACTTCACCGCCGTTGCCTCCACCTCCACCTATTCAACCCTTTCCACTGGTTTACTCCAAGCGAGCAGGGTGTCACCAAGAGGATGTAGTGTCACCTGTCCAACAGCTTGCCTCCTCATAGTCTGACACTCCTGAGGTAATTGTTCCTACTAAGAGTTTTCTTAATGCTCCATTTCACAATTACACCTTTTAGTTGCAGTTCATAAAGGTGTTCATTCTTCCACTATACGTCATCCATTGGTGAATGTTGTTTGTCTCATCTATCACCAGCAGCCCGCACGTTTGCTCTTCAGCTTGATTCTACGGTTGTTCCACATTCCTATAAGGAAGCAGCACGACATGATGGTTGGATCCAGGCTATGGACAGTGAGATAGCAGCTCTTCATGAGAACTCTACCTAGGACTTAATGGAACTTCCTCCAGGCAAGTATGTTGTAGGCTGCCGCTAGGCGTATATTGTGAAACAAAAACCAGACGGATCTATTGATCACTTGAAGACTCATTTGGTGGCAAAGGGGTACACTCAGACACATGGAGTAGATTTCTTTAAGACTTTCTCTCCAGTTGCTCGGCTCAATTAATGGAACTTCCTCCAGGCAAGTATGTTGTAGGCTGCCGCTAGGTGTATATTGTGAAACAAAAACCAGACGGATCTATTGATCGCTTGAAGACTCATTTGGTGGCAAAGGGGTACACTCAGACACATGGAGTACATTTCTTTAAGACTTTCTCTCCAGTTGCTCGGCTCAATTATGTGTGCATTCTTATCTTTGTTGCTACTCATTTTGACTGGCCTCTTCTTCAATTGGACGTCAAGAATGTTTTCTTCATTGTAATCTACTTGAGGAGGTACACATGGAGCAACCTCCTGGGTATGTTGCTCAGGAGAGTATCAGAAGATCTGCAAGTTGAAGAAATCCTTATATGGTCTGAAGCAGACACCACGGGCATGGTTTGATATTCAGTGTTGCACTTATATAGTTTGGGTTCACCTGGTCCTCTACTGATCATTCATTATTTGTGTACAAGTCTTCAAGCGGCACTATTATTATAGTTGCTTATATAAATGATATTGTCATCACATGTGATGACTCTAGTGGCATTTTACAGCTCAAGGAATGGTAGCAAACACAATTTCAAACAAAAGATCTGGGTAATCTCCGCTATTTCCTTGCTATTTCCTTGCAACAAACCTCTCTAGCAGAAATACGTTCTTGGCCTCCTTGCAGAGACACGCATGGCACAGTGCAAACCTGTTTCCACGCCTATGAAATTGCTAGCCAAGACGTCTATTTCTGATGACAATGATTTTCTTGATCCAGCAAAGTATACCAGGATAGTAGGGAAACTAATTTACTTGACAGTTACTCATCCTGATATATCTATCCTGATATTTCTTATAATGTGGGAGTTGTTAGCCAATTCATGAGTGCGCCCAAGATGTCACACTGGATGGCAGTCACCCGGATTCCTCGTTATGTTAAAGGATCACTAGGAAGGGCCTTACTTTACAGGGTAAAATCCCATACACATCCTTGAAGGTCACTAGATATACTGATTGGGCAGGCGATGTTGGAGATAGACGTTCTGCTTCTGGCTATTGTGTGTTTTTTTGGTCACATTTGGTGACTTGGAGCAAGAAAAAGAATGTGGTAGCACGATCCAGCACAGAGGCAGAATATCAAGCTATGACACATGCTTGTTGTGGGTTATATTTGTTTTGTCTGAAATGGGAGCGTCTGTTGAGACACCAGTTTCTCTCACGCGTGATAACCAGGCAGCCATTCATATTGCTAGCAATACGGTGTTCCATGAGTGGACCAAGCATATTGAAGTGGACTACCACTTTGTTCGTGATTTAGTGCTCTCCAAGAAGATTCAAACTCCTCATGTTCGACTGGACAATAAGTGGCAGATATCTTCGCCAAGCCACTTCCATCTTCAACTTTCAAATATATGAATTTCAAGCTGGGCATGCATGATGTGTATGCTCCAGCTTGAGGGGGAGTGTTAATAAATAGTTTCCTTATTTATGTATCTCTTTACTACTTCTGTTTCCTGTTGGGTCTATTATGTAAATGTTCTCACTCTATATAATAAAGGAGAACCCACTCTAGGCAGGTATGACTTTGACCCAAATACGATCACATAAACCATGTATAAACAATATAAAAATACAAAACTCAAGTACAGTCTGCTGATCATTAATATGGATTTTATGAGGTCCTAACTTCCAGAAATATGCAAAAGGGGCTGTAATATAAGTGTTCTAATCGTTTATATGTCAATTTAAAACATGATTAAGTAATTGAGGATAACAATGCTTTAAGATCGGAAGCCAATTATTGTTTATTTAGGATTACTTTCAGCTTATATACATACATTTTGCAGCTAATATGGATATTTGAAGTTTGTATAATAAGCAAGAAGGGATTACATATCGATATGATGATTTACATTGCAATATATACCTAAATAGAGTTGAAATGCCCTTGCAAAGAAATCTGATTGAAGCCACTAACAAGCAATACAGTAAAATGATTACTAAGGGAATGAATTCCTAATATTATTCATATTGTGCACAAACATATAGGGCTAAGGGCCCATAAAACAGCCAAGGCAGTATATGGAGGACGTTGTGGGTCAAAGTGACCTCCCATGAGCGCCTGGATACCTAAGTGGTTGCCTAGGTGCTCCTTAGCATGTGGATCAACAAGTACGCATCTAGCGTTTGAGTAAGATGTAATCATGTGAGAACTACTTCTTTCTGAAAGAATAATCAATCCAAGCATTTTGATACTTCACTCTCTACCAAGCCACACACGAAGTGAAGTCATCCAGCAAACTTATACAATCTCAACCATCAATGAACCAAAATTCCTTTGGCACTGGTGGAATCCAGAGAAAAATGTAGACATGTCAAAGTGGTGGGTGGGTTGGTCGTTGCAAGCGTGGGTCCAGTGGGCGTAGGTCAAAAAGATTCAATTCTATACGGGTGGAAGAAAAACACGTCCAAACCCGACCCAGCGGGTTGTGGGTTGACCCGTGGGTGCCCATATAAAATGTGTCCGATCAAAAATAAGTCGTTAGTTGCTTTCCTTAACACTAATAGCAACAATGAAAACAGCTCATAACTATATTTTTTATGTTAAATATAGTGCAAAAAACAACCAGCTACTATGTTTGACGTCGAACCGATCGATTGGTTGTGGCTTATATTTATACAAAATTAAAAGATAAAAATAACTAGTTGTTGTATTTGGATGTAAAATAGGAAAAATCAATGTAGTTTTCATACATAAAATATCACACAAAGTAACACAATTTTGTCATTCAAAATTGTACATTTCTAATATTACAAGTATTTGTTGTCCATTGCAAACGCAAAATGAAGAGAATGCAGTTGATGCAGTTAAAGGTATAGATCTCACTTGTGCGAAATAAATAACATCTCTTAGTAGGTGCATGTGTATAATATGTATATAAATATGTTGACTTCACCCGCGGGTTACCCATGAAACCCGCTATATAAACAGGTGGGTATGGGTTTGGGTGATTTTCAGCGGGAGGCAAATTTCAACACCCAAACCCAACTTAAACGGGTTGACCCATGGGGGCCCGCGGATTTTGACCCAGTTTAGCAGGTCTAGAAAAAGGATATGGACCTTAATGAAGTTGATATACCACTTTACATCAAATTCATTAAGTTCTACTATTCGTATTTAGAATTAGAAATAAGTATAGGTTGTATATTTCCCCCGTAATTTATTACTATCTACTTTCAAGGATGCTATCAATTCTTGACTTTGTAACATCAGTTCACTCATACATTCATATAGTATGCCAATCCTTAAAGAACCACCCCCTATGTGATTAAGAAATTCTTGCTTAAATTTTGCTGATTTATATCTAAATCATGGTTGTACATGTGCCCGCCTAGGAGACTCAGGTGCCTAAAGCAACCAAGTGGACCCTGGGTTCTAGTTCCTAGGTGTGCCCAACTAGGCCTTTTGGGCGGCTAGTGGGCTGATTTTAGGCCTGATCAGATTAGTTTAGAAATAACAAGTCTATTTTTTTCAGGTTCAACCAGTGGTCTGACCGGTTCAACCGGTGACGTCAGCATGACGTCACTAATAGTTTAAAAATACATAAATGTCTTTATTACTCATAGAAAATATCCCTGCAGAAGTTATGAAACATGAATAATAACACAACTGCTCACAATAACTTGATAAACAAACCAAATAACAAATATTATTCTATTCATGGTCATTTATATACCAACATTTATATAGTATTCAATATTAATGAATAAAAGATAGCAGCAACAGTACATTTACTTGCTAAGTGAGAGAACCGGCCGGTTGGGCTAAAACTGGACTGGTTTGCCGGTTCACCGGTTCAACCGGTCAGTTCACTGCTTTGATGCCGGTCAGACTTCATTTCCGGCTTTTGGAGGGGAACGACCCGGTAGAGTCATTGGTTCCCGGTTCAACCGGCCGGTTCGGTTCGGTTCGGTTCTTATAACCATGATTTTTTCCATGGGAAGAAAGTAACCATTTCGATAAACATGTTGCTGCTTTTTTATATTTGGTTTTTTTCTTTTTTTCAAAAACCAAGAAGCAGCTGTGCCGCTATGCAACAATTTTTTCTTTTTGTTTTTGTTCTTTCTTATTTCTCTCCCACGATTATTTCCTTTTTTTGTTCCACCAAGCAGCAAGTTGTTGCTCCACTCTTTTTCTTCCTTCCATGTTTCCTATTGTTTCATCCTCCCTACGGATATTCCTTCAATTCTATGTTACTATCACCTTTTTTTGCTTTCCTCCCATTTTTTGTTACTTTTTTATTTTTTATCTTCTTTTGTCTCCCCCCCCCCCACGTTTAAGATGTTGTATTTTGCTTTTGTTTCCCCCACATTACTTCTCCTCTATCCTTATTCTTCCTCCTCCCAAAATCTCTCCTCTTCCTACTGACTCATTTTTCTTGTCAGCTCTACCTACTGACTCGTATATTGCTCAAATAACTATTTATATAAAGAATAGAGTAATATAAGAGAATGCATAGGCATCGCCATAGTAACAGAAGTCTCCGAGTTTTATGAAAAATCAGCGACTTTTTCGGTGATTTTTCGTGATTTTATAGGCGCCCGAATGTTCACCACGATTAACACATGAGTCGCCGATTTTTCACAACTTTTCACTATTTTTCCTGCTTTTTCGCGATTTATACAATCTTTCACGGTTCTTCCTGACTTTTCACGATTTTTCTCTTTTAAGTCGTTTGCTCCTTTTTTACCAAACCTTGTACAAAGAACTCTTGTATACACTAAACCTCCAAGGCCCCACTCTCCCAATAGTCCATTGTTATCATTCAACTATTCTTTAATTCTTTTCCTACTTTTTTCAATCAATAAGATTGTATATCTCGTGATCTTAATAGTTACATTTACAACTGATATGTACATTTATATATATATATATATATATATATATGTACCTTAATGTATATATGTATATATATACATAGAGGGGTGATCTAGTGCAAGGCATTGTGAGGTGCGAGCATGAGAGTGTGAATTGTCCACCACACATTGTGGTTGATGTAAAAGCAGCGGCTAGACTAGTATCGAGTGAAATGTGATGGCAGGCCGATACTTTCCAGGCTACCCTATAGGTCGTACCACAACAGAGATAATGCAACCAACCTGTTCAAAATAAAATAAAATATTCTATTTAGCTCTATAATCCTCACGTACTTTAACCTGGTCTCTTTCAGGTCAAAGGTTCACGTTGTTTTGTTTCTATACCTTATTTATTATTCAACTACTACTCCCTCTATCTTCCTCGAGTACGAACTACCGAAACCTGTTCAAAATAAAATAAAATATTCTATTCAGCTCTATAATCATCCTGTACTTTAACTTGATCTCTTTCTGGTCAAAGGTTCACGTTGTTTTGTTTCGATACCTTATTTATTATTCAACTACTACTCCCTATATCTTCCTCGAGTACGAACTACCGAATTTATTAAGCCATGCCCATTGTTGGTTTCTATAGAAACTATAAATACATTCCATCGGTTGTTTCTTTCTTATTGTAATTTATTTGGTAATGCGTTGATTGTATGATTGTATAAATACTTCAATGCAACTCTTTTAATGCATTAGAAGGTAATTAGTGTGGTTGTTCAACATGACTCCAGAAAAGATCTACATGATGAAGTTGCCAAAACTGATAATAAACTATTTTTTCCCTTATTTTTCTTTTAAGTATTTTTTTTATTTTTAAGATTATATCTGGTACAACATCATCAGTCAAAACAAATTTAAAAGATGTCTTTTTCTTTTAGCATACTTTACTTACAATCTAATTATCTATCAATTCTAACCATATACTTTTTCCTTTAGCGAAACAAGGTGATGTAACACCACATCTATAGTCTCTAATGTAATGTAAAATTCTCAAGTCTGTGTAGTGTATGGGATGTCTAGTTTTTAAGTAAAGAATGTCTCTCCGGTTCACACTTGGCTTCTTCGTAAATGATGCCTTCGACTAGGTGTGTGCTTCAGTACATTCTACCTTGCATAACAAAAATGCAACCTTGACTTTTGACTAGATGAGTTTGCTCGCATAACCGCAGTCGCCACCCAATGAGATGGATTTCTAAAGAGAGTATGTTGTCATAATTTCAACAACGACGTATTATATAGTCTATGATCACATTGATATTGGGTCAAAGATTCACTTGATATCTGGTGTGGATCGACGTCTGTTGGGTTGACGTTGGGTATATCAATGAAATTGGTTAAGGTCAATATCGGGTCTAACTAAATTGGTCAAGGTTGAGTCGAGTTGAATCACTCAGGCATATAGAGGGCCAATAGGGGAAGATATGTTGATCACATTGATATTAGGTCAAAGATTCTAAGTTTTACATACAGATGGCCAATAGGGGAAGAGATGTTTATCACATTGATATTGGGCCAAAGATTCACTTGCTACCTCGTGTGGATCGATGTTTGTTGGGTTGACGTTGGGTATAATGAAATTGGTTAGGGTCAATGTCGGGTCTAATTGAATTGGTCCAGGTTGATGCTGAGTCAGGTAAAAGTTAGGCGGGATGAGTTAAATTGGATCGGGTGAATCACAGGTTGGGTTTATGTAAGGTCAAGTGATGTCAGGCCATGTTGATGTCGGATCAGGTTGACGTTGGGTCGAGTAGACATTAGGTCGATTTGGTGTTCGATTGGGTTGAAGTCAGTTCGGCCCAAGTCGATATTAGGTCGAGTCGGTGTTGGGTCAGGTTGACGTCTGGTTGGTCAATGTGAGGTCAAGTTGATATCAAGTCGGGTCAAATAGGTTGTGATCTTTTTAAGTTCATTCGAGTTATAAGTGTAACACCCTTAATCTAGCTTTTCGGTTGATCTTGCATGCTTAGCATAATTCAATGCCTAAAACATTAACCAAATCTTGTGATGTGTTTTAATAACATGTGACATGCTTATGTTTCGAGTTTGGTCCAGTTTGGATGTTGTTTGAGCCAGTTTTGCATATATGTGCTTGTTTTGGACCAAATTGCAATTTACCCATGTTCGGGGTTTTCTTGCAATTTGTCACATGCTTGTTGTGCCTCACATGTTTTGACATCATGTTGGAGAGAGTGGTGCTTTGGGGCGCCTTGTCACACCTTGGGTTGAGTGATGACATCATGTGTTGAGTTTAGTGTTTACATGGATGCACTAGTTGATGGTTGACCTTTATGTATGTCTAACCGATGAGCTTGTATTTTTGCGGTCGCCAAGGATCTTGTGACCCATGATTCTTGGTTGTCGATGATGTTTTGAGTGTATCCCCCTAGTCTTGGCAGTCGATGAGGCCATGAACCCTCTAGGTTGCCAAGAAACCCTAGGGTTGGTTTTATGCGACCAATTGAGTTTTGATCTTATGGGTCACTGAGAATCTTCAGCGACCGTTTGCTCTTCTGAATCTTCAGCGGTCGATGGCTTTTCCGAGACCAAGTGGTCGCTGGTCTTTCTTGGTTTTAGCGCCCTGATTATATGTGTGAGTGTGGTGCTTGCATGGACGATATCTCTTAGACACATGGCATGTGTTAACATGACACCTAACCTTTTTTCTCTCTCTCCAACTCCATGCTATATAACTCTCTCTCCTTGCATGCAACTAAACCCTTTGCACCCTCTTTCTCTCTTCTTCCCCTTGGAGTCGGTCCATCTTGCATGTTGAACTAGGGATTAGAGCAACTCTTCTTGTGATCGTTTGGTGCAATCCTTGCTTTCCTTCTTGGTTTTGGTAAGTGATTTCCCTCCATCTTTGTTTCCTTGCTACCCTATCTTTCTTCTTTCACTTCTTGGCCAAATCCATGGTTCTCCATGATAGTGCTTGAGTTAGAGCTTGAAGGTCGTCCCTTTTCTTGCTCCTTTGACTTAGGGTTTGCTCTCTTTTGGTGGTGGAGCTAGCTTGGTCGAGAGTGATGATCAAGCTAGGGTTTCCTTCCTCTTTCCTTCGAGCTTCCTTGCTGTTTGGAGTTACTTCATCTCCTTTGAGGCGAGTTATATAACTTTCTCCACTGTTATTGCTTACACTTAACTTGCATGCACATAATCTACCCTAAAACCGTAGTTACAAGTAGAGAGATAATATCTTTCATCTAGGATTTATGTTTGCATGGTGATCCTTGAGTAATATACCTCCTTAGATGAACTCTAATCTTGGTACACGAAATCCATCTTTGGTGATGGAGGTTTTGGTCCTTGCATGCTTATGGAAACGTTGGTTTTACTCTCACAAATTATGGCTTGTGCTTTCTCTCATGATGGTGGTTGTTTTAGGGTTTTGAAGTTGATCTTCTTCTTGTAGTTTACACCTTGATGGCTTTTCAGTTTCATGGGGATGACCAAACTGTTTTGGATTCTATGTGGTTGCCAAGAATGTTGATGTTGAGTAGTCGCCAAGATTTCCTTGGTGATCGATGAGTTTTACACCTCCTTGAGGTCGCTATGTTTACTAGTTTGATGGTCGCTAAGGATGGTGATTTCTCTTCAATGGATGATGATTCCATGTTCTTTTAGTCGCCAAGATTGGATCTATGGGTGGTCGTTGATGTTTTGGACCATAGTGGTCGTTGAGGGTGGTTAACCCTAGTTCAGCGGCCGCTGAAGGTGGTCTATCTCAGCGGTCGATGAAGGGTTGAACCCTAGTTTTCTTCGGTCGCCAACCTTGTGTTTTCAGTGGTCGCCAATGTGGCTGACCCTCATTGGTCGATGAAGGTGGTGGACCCATCCTCAGCGGTCGCCGACCTTGCTCAACCTTCAGCGGTCGATGATGTTTCTGGTGTATATGGTCACTACGTTTTGTTGACTCTATGTTGACGATGTTTGACCTTCTTCCAAGATTGTTGGAACTAATGGTAATTAGGGTTTATCTTAGTTTGTTGTTTTGAAACTCTGACTCAGTTTGCCTTGTTAAACTTAACCCTAACTTGTGTACACAATGATGTTACTTAGCTTTCTTGAGTAATTAGCATGATGATGGAGTACTCTCTCTCTGTCTTAATGTTGTAACCCTAATTTGTTGTTAAATAAACGTCATAGCTAATGAATGGTTGTTGTAGCACTTATGTATCACATGTATGGGGATGTGGATGAACCCTGATGAGGCATGGAAAGTAATGATGTTCTTGCAGGGAACAATGTGAATAGTCTTATGACCTAGGACATGGCCTTGTGCTCTAGTTGAGGTGATATCTTCTTGATGATGTGATAAGGGATTGGTATCCCGTGGTGATATTATGATGAGTGTGGACTCGTGTGGCAATGGAACAGTAGCATATGATGATGTGACAAGCTTATACTTTATACGGTTTATATCTTCTCAAGTTGCAATCTACCCTTATCTTTGTAGAATCTTTTTAGGGTTTGTATGTAACTTGATTGATGCATCCTTAAATCACCTTAATGAACTTAACTAATCAAGTGGAACCCTAATCATGTAGTTGTCTTGTGTCATAGATCCATTCCAGTGTCAGCACTTGCTGGATGGTGAAATGAGTATTCCATTGACAGAAACTCGGAGAACATATTGTTGAGTATGTGAGGTGCAAGTGACTGAGTGTCCTTGACATCTTGATGCCAAAGTTTTTTAGGATGGTTGCGGTCATGCCTCGGCAGGAGAACGAATGCGGTCATGCCTCAGTATATATGATGTGACAAAGGACTGTTGCGGTTGTACCTCGAGTGTTGGGTTGTATACCCTGGTTTCACTAGTATCGTGACCTTTTATGGACAAACTAGGTTGTTCACTAGTGCCCGACCTATATATCAAGGGCGGGCTAGGTTGTTTTGCAGTTTGACTTTATATGCCACTGCGGCAAACTTGTAGTGACTGAGGGCGGATGAGATCTCAGGATTCCGACTCTCCTAAAGATCTTGTATGACACTGATTTTGACTAGCAGTGGTCAGTTGGAATTGAGTGGTATACCTCAATTCCTCGGGGCATTACTAGAAGACGTAATACAGTTGTGTAGCATATTTGTTTAGGGTTAAACACGCTTCACATTGGATGATTTACCCGTGCCCTGTTTCTTATACTATTTAAGTAGGTGATAGACTTACATGTTCTTCATATTCCTTCTAGTCATATATGTTGTTACACCTATCTGATTAGTTTGCTTAATTTGCCTAACCTGTTGGAATAGTTTAATATGGTGTAACTGCTTAATTTGCTTAACTTGCTTATTTAGTTGAATCTATTCATCATGTTTAATAATGATAACATGTAATCAATAATTGTTGGTTGAGAGTTATATCTGTCGCTAGGACATAGGTTTCACCTCGTGGCTCACCACATCTTTTTAGGTGGTCGTCAGCGACATGATCAGGATCTTGTTGTAGAGGAAGAGCAGGTTGGAGATCAGTAGACGCAGAAGGTTGGATAGCTACTTGTGGTTGTAGTAGAGTCCTAGTGTCGTCCATGTACTCTCAGGTCTGGGAAGAGATGTGTTTGTAGATGATGTATATCGATACGTGGTTTTGGCAGTGTGCCTATGTTTTGTACATGGCTTGTATAAGTGGAACATCTCTCTTTTGTGTACAGGTTGTGGCCTCCATCACTAAACAGATGTAAATACCTGATGTGGTATATGATGTGATACAAGTTGATGGATCTTTATGTGATATGTTTCTGAACAACATGGTAATGTATAAATCAGTTTTAATTCCTCCGCTTTTCTGGCTACAGGGATGTTTAGTTGTCGATCATGTGTTTTGCTTTGAGTAATCTCGTTTGTGTGGCGTTGGGTGTCACAATAAGATAGATACGGGTCAAGTGTTGAGTCAAGTTTGGGTCCAGAAGTTTCTGGTCATATTGAAGAGGGAGATCTTGCTACAACCCTAGATATATGTTCGGGACATGTGCTTAGGGTAGCTACACAAGTATGCACCATGTTCTTGCTAGTTCTCTAGGTGTCATGGTACTAGACTGTCTAATGAGTGTGGTAACTCATTTTCATTTTGGTTTTATTCGACTGGCGTATGGTGGTTTCCATCGCCTGTTTCAACGTTGGAGAAAACCTATTTCAAGTACTGGTCTATATAAATATGAAAATGTTACCACAAGCAGAAAGGCAGTAAGTATCCATGTATCCTAAGAGAAAGAGATGTAACATCAGTCTAGATGAGAGTGTTTAGATGCTAATTGTAGTCTTTAGAGTTGTCTAGAGAAATGATAAAGGTTAGGCTAGTAAGTAGCTTAGATGACCTGCGATGATGATGATGACGATGACGACGACGATGACGAGGACGATGATGAGGATGACGATGACGATGACGATGATAATGTCGATGGTTGATGCCAATGTTGATGTCATGAGATGTTTCAAGATGATTCGCGTTGATGTTGGAGAGGTCAAGTATGTTTTGATGATATGATATGAGTTGATCTCGCAACCCTAGATAGACCTAGCACCACATATGGATGACTTGGTTGATGTGCTATACATAGCTAGTGGGTTGGCATGCTTGCTCGTGCCTAGTCTTGTTCATGTCGAGATATGTTTAGTATATATGGTTTGAGACCAACACATGCCTCAATTTCTTTACAAGGAGGACCACTAGCATGGGACATACGAAAAGAGTGAACTCTTGATATGGGTCAACACGACACAGGAGAAGGGCAGAGTACCTAACCTCAAAAATATATGAAATGTGGAAAAATATGAACGATGAAATCTCTAGCTAGAATACTTCTAAGTATGCGAGTTGAGTCGCGTAGTGTGTGGTCCCCCTTGAAAATGTTGAACCCTAGATTTCCTATGAAAAGATCTAATACCAGAGAAAGAGGCAATTGAATATATGTATGTTTGCAATTTAGGTGAGGGAGATGTCCAAAACCCTAAGACGTGGTATATGATATGTGATGTCCCTGATGAGCCTCATACTCTTTTTTTTTTCAGCAAAACTCATGAGGCTTTTTTTTCATTTTTTGTAAAAGGCTTACAGAACATATCATTTCTCAAAACGAGAAACAAAAGAAAAAGGAAGATGTATCTATACAAGAAACAAGGAAGATGAGCCTCATAACTCAGGTTAGTAAATGTATATAAAGGAATCTACAGGTTGCCTTGTTTTTGAAAATCGGTTAGAGTTTTTATTACGGGTAGATGGTTATGGTTAGCAAGTCTTGTTGGACATAAACATGTCTTAGCATGAATAGCTTGAGCTTGTGGAGCTCGCTTTAGATACAAATGAGATAAATATGAAACCTCGATGTTGATGATAATGTTGTCCCTCGTATGATGCATGATACATGAAATATCTCACTTAAAACTTGATGCATGTACAATAAGCCTCTCAAAAAGATCTACAACATGAGAATACTCACGGACCCTAAAACGACTTCCAATGCCCTTGTTTTCCTTAAAATGAGATCTTTGACTATGTTGACCATATTGGATGGATATTGATGTTAAAACTTGTACCTTTATTGCTCAATCTACCACATAATTATCTAATCAATATATTATGCTACCATATGGCACATATATCAACTATTGTTCTCCCTTTGCTATGTTTGAGGCATATGGCCTCCTAAATGCATAAACGTACCCCTATCGTATGAATGTTTGGTTATATCTTGATTCAAATGCTATATTTGACATATTTGATGCATCAAACTATATTATATCCTTCAAATCAGTAACCTTGCAGTGTTTGATGACCTTAAAGTCTACGATTAACCCTTTGGCGCTATGGTGGGGTTTGTGACCCTAATTTGCCTAATGTGACCTATGTGACTTGAATTGTGGCTCTTGCGCCGTAATGCTTATGTGGATCCCTTTCCCTTGTCTCTCTCTCTCAAATCAGGGATTACTCTATCCCCCATGATATCTTGGATGCGGATGCCCCGCCTTAGTCTCATGTTGAACCTTTATGAAATATGTAAACTATATTGATAACTGCATGTATGATTGATATGTTGATACCCAAGGTTGGGAATATGATGCCTAGACCCTAGGGGACATCCACCTATATTGGAATGTGTTTCCTGTGACATAATGTTGATGATCTGAACCATATTTAATGATTGATCCTCATGTCTTGATGAACATTTTCTTGTTTACCCTATTATGAGTCCTTTGGCCTTGAAATGTATATAAGTGACCTAAACCTTGTAATGATCATGTAAAATAGATGGAACATCGAAATGACATGAAACTTGAAGCCCAAATTCATGATGACCTCTAAATCAGTAAAAGATCATCTAATGTACTAATAAGCAACCACACTGATTTGGCGCGGGAGGGGGGTGATCGGACCACACTCTCTCATGCCTCGAGAGTTTACCATGTCGGGCTCGCCCGGGTTGGGTTCTCTCGGTTGCCAAAAAAATAAGCAACCTTGAACCTAACTTGGCCAAAACCCTAAAATGAAACTAGTTAGGGTTAATGATGAGAATCTAATACATGTATGCAATCTTATGCTTAATCGGGAGTGGCTTGTTGTTAGATGATCAAGGATAAGTTAGGTTTGAATCTCTGAATTAGGTACGGGCTTTAATAATAATATGACATTGGCTTTCTTGCTTGAAATGTGATACATATGTATACTTGTTTACTTGCTCAAATATTGCCATGTAGTACTCTAGTATTGTACTCGAGGTTTGTCTCGTGTCATTGTTTTATAACTTGCAAACATAATATAGAAACTCCATTACACAAACCTTGTGTGCCTGCCTGTATTCTCGGGGTAAGGACATGAGGTTGGGTGTCCTACTTGAGTTGTCAGGATAGGGCGGACCCTGTCGATAAAAGAGTTAGCTCTTGGCGATGGCCTTGAGGCCCCTTACTTAGAAAGAGCTAGCTAATCTTGAGCACCCTTACGAACTCTTCCAATGGGAAGTTAGTCAAAAAGGCTTTACGATATGTGATGTTGATGGTATAATTGGAGTAAAATGATATAAAACACGGGCTCTCGCTTTGCTAAATACTTAACTTGTTTATTCTTGTTCGTCTACTTTTGCATCTCTTTTCAAATTATGCAAAGCTTATGTATATGTATCGTATCTTCTAGTCATGTACTCAACACCTCGTGTGTTGACCTGTCATGTTTCACGTATTTTATAAGTTCAGAGATGGCTACAAATTAATGGGCTTGGTGAGCTATGCCGAGTGTACTTATTGTAAGATCCCTAGTGTACATGAGCAGACTTATAAAATTGTACTCTTTAATACGTAATTGAAATCTAGTAATAAGACAATGTTGCTTAATAATATTTTTGAATGTTGAGATTATGATTGGTGATTTTATCTTGTTATCTGTTCATGTATGCTAAGCTTTACGCTTCCGCATTCGCGCTTTGATAATACCATGCTAGGGACGGACGCCTAGATCCTATCGCCATTGACTTTGTAGTCATTTGAGTTAGGATCTAGGTAATAAACGGTTTTGGGACATTTATACTTTCTTTGAGTTTAAGCAGGTAAGATTGTGAGTAGGGATTCGGGTTTCTAGAACCAAGTCATCATTGGCCAACTCTATTTGTGAATAGGTGGTCATTAGCCAGAGGAGAAGGGAGGCTTGGAGCGTAAGAATTGAGGGGGGGTCATGCTCGATCGGTGTGGAGAAAAGGTTCAAAAAGGCAGACTATGGAAGGTTTGTGTTGACAACATAGTCATGCAAAAACCTTGCGAGTTGCGTTGTTTGTTGCTCCTCGGATATTCCAAAAGAGATGGTTTGAAGGATTCATGAAGAGTGATGTATCCCTAAAAACTTCTGCCAGCGGCTAAAGTCAATGACTGCACCGTCGAGATGCATCCTCGTCGTAGTCCTCCCAATAAGGTTCATCTCCGTCAGAGAAAACCCAGCCAGCTTCATGGAAAAAGTGTCTATGAGCTTGCGAGGTGGGGCAGCGTCTAGGTGCATGTCTTCTTGGCAAACCATGGGCTCCCCTAAAGTGATTATAATCACTATAGTGACTGCAATTACGGTGTCTGTAACGTCCCAGGATTTGAGGCCTCAGATAAGATGATCTTAAAAAGAATGATCGGACTACCCATGCCACCAAGGTGCACCTCCTTTTCAGGGAGCCCATCACTAAAAAACTCCATAGTTAAGTGTGCTCAGTTTGGAGTATTACTAGGATGGGTGACCAGTCAGGAAGTTTATCCTGGCTTGCGCGTGAGTGAGGACAAAGCGCGCAGTTAAGGCTAGTGGTGGTTTGTGGGGCCAGTTGTCATTCCTGAAACCTTGCTAGATCCTTGGGTAGTGGGCCCTGATGTTACAAATGGTATCAGAGCCATAACCCCTCCAGTAGGTCGGGCCCACATGGGCATGTGGTATGCCAGTCTTGAGTCGCGCGGTCCAGACATGTTGGAAAGGGTTGTCCATGGTGATGTAGCCACCCTTGCGCTGGTATTCCGTGATCGGGAGCTAGGTGCCCATGGGCCATTCTGGGTCTGCACTGAAATGGGGAAATATTATGAGGCTTTATAGTTGAGCCTTGACAAGGACGTTAAGAGTCTAAATGGGGGAGATTTTAACGTCCCGGGATTTGAGGCCTCAGATAAGATGATCTCAAAAGGAATGATCGGACTACCCATGCCACCAAGGTGCACCTCCTTTTCAAGGAGCCCATCACTAAAGAACTCCATAGTTAAGCATGCTCAGCTTGGAGTAGTACTAGAATGGGTGACCAGTCGGGAAGTTTATCCTGACTTGCGCATGAGTGAGGACAAAGCGCGCAGTTAAGGCTAGTGGTGGTTTGTGGGGTCAGTCGTCATTCCAGAAACCTTGCTAGATCCTTTGGCAGTGGGCACAGGTGCTACAGTGTCGACGAGGGGATGAGGGTCTTCAATCGAATATGAGGAAATCCTCCAGTATTCTGTGAGGAAGGACAGTGCGGTTGCTGAATTCGTTCACCACGATTCTCCTGGGGAAGGAGTTTGTGTGACGTCTCTGGAGCCTTGTACTGATCAGCGGTCGGTGGGATATCTCTTGTGGCTTGGACTCGAGGTTGCTCGGTTTGCGTAGGTACCACCACTGTGGGAGATCTCCTGTTGTTCGATATTGCGAGAGCTTCCTAAGGAATGCGTAAATCTTTCCCGACTTCAAAGAGCATGAAGGTATTGCTGCCTATTCCGCCTTTGGCAAAGATGAGTAACTTTGCGTACGAACAAAAGATGTCGTCAGTGATGGATATGAACTGTGGGGTGTCTTCGTTAAAAGCTTCTACAAGGAGGAGGATGTTGGATGTGTCATCACAGCTATGCTGCCAATCGGAGATGAAGATGAGCTCTCCGAAGTATCAAATGATCACCTGGAGGGAGTCATTGTCTCGATGGGTGATCGAGATGTCCGTCAGCCAGAATCACAAAGCTTCTTTCCGTGATCCATCTCTTTGCCTTCCATAGAATGAAGGGGCAATTATTTTTTTTTATAATTATCATCTCCAGTCCAATTTGTTGTTATCTCTGGTATAGTTTGTCGTTATCTCCGATGTAATTTGTTGTTATATTTGGTCTGTTGTGTTGTTATCTCTTGTCCAGTGCTATATTTTTCTTTCTCCTCATTGCACTCATCACAAAAAGATTTATTGTTATCACTAATCCAATTTATTGTTATCTCCGATTGAGTATTTTGCAAAATAAATATCACTCTCTTCTTTTCTCTCTCTCCTTACACCTACTCACTCTCTCACTCCTCTCCTTCCTACCACTCCCCAATCTCCTCTCTCACCCGTCAAGCCCCGCACATCAGGAAGAGTGATGAGTGATGTATTTGGGGACGTGAAACAACATGCCAAAGAGAGTCTCATTTCTTATAAGACTAATAGTAGGCACAACGGTCCTCAACCCTGTCCTCCACCCGATTATGGAAAATGTGAGTTATCAGTCAATTTTTTTGTAGCATTTACTTCATCTGCAATAAAAGTATATACACCAAATTTTTTACATACAAGAAAATAATTAGGAGGGAAGTATAGAAAAAGAAAAGAGAGAAAATTATTAATTTGCTAATAACTTTAATTTTGTATTGAATTTTTTGTCGAAATAAAAAGCATTAGATTCTTTACAAAGTTTCTTTCCAATAACACTAATGTTCACATACTTTCAACAAAAAGTTAATATGAGAGACATATAATTCTCTCCTATCTCATACTATATGAATGTTTTTTAGTACAATACTTATATTTAATTCTCTGCTTTCTCTTTCCAACTTCCTTTGTACTGTACTAAAAACATTCGTACAATATAAAAAAAGATGAAAGTATAGAAAAAATATTGCACAGAAGTAGAAAAAGACGATGAGAGAAGTAAATATTAGTAGCGTACTAAAAAAATGTTTGTACAGTATAAACAAGAGGGAAGTATAGAAAATGGGGATAAGTATGAAAGAGAAAGAAGAGAAGTGAAAATTAGTATTGTACTAGAAGACATTTGTACAATATGAGAAAAGAGGAGGGAAGTATAGAAAAAAAATAGAGGGGAGAAGTAGGACAGAGAGAGAGAGAAGTAAACAGTAGTATTGTACTAAACCACATGCATACAGTATCAGAGAGGAGAAAAATCATACGTCCAGTACCATAGAGGATGGAAAATGTACTTGTCAGCTAGCTCAGTTGGTTAAGCCTGCTGCTTATGCGCAGGTTGCAGGATCGATTCTCAGTGGATCCTGTTGGGACACTCCCGGCCCTAGGCGAACTGTCTTAGGCTGGTTGCTATGTGGCATCATTACCGGGGAGGAATTCCCCAAATCATTTTTTATAGAGGATGGAAAACGTACGTACTGTATAAGAGAGGAGAGAAGTATATGTATGTTATATTATTCTTTTTTCAAAGTATGTCAACATTAGTCTTGTTGGAAAGTATTTTTTTCCAAGAATCTAATGTTTTCTTTTCGACGAAAATTCATTATGGTCTGAGTATGAGCAAAATAACTGTGTCTCTCTTCTTTTCCCTTTCTACCTCCCTCTGTATTTATTTATTCTTTTTCTCTGCCTCCCTCTATTTATTTCCTCATATTTATCTAAATTCACTCCTTATTTCTCCTTATTTATTTTCTTCTCTTCCCTCATAATTGTTTTTATTGGATGGTGGGAAAAGTGTGATATTTTTTCTATTACAACAGCAGAGAACACCCATCTCCCAAGGAACAGGTGGGAGATCGGGGTGTAAGGGGGTGTCAGTAGTCAGAATCTTTCTGCTTTAGCTCTTGGTCGGCGTAGCATTTTCCATCACAAAACGGAACATTTTTTTCGAACATAAAGACACATGTCGTGAGGGATAGGACAAAAGAAAATTCGACTAATGACAGAAAGATGAGAATATACAAATATCTTATTACAAAAGAATAGGGGTGGGTAGAGGCGGATGACATACATAGTCATTTTAGAAATATTTTATTAGAAAACAATAGGGGTGGAGCCTGAACCATCCATAATTAATGTTGGAATTTTACTTCTCCTGCATTGGTATATGGTTCGCATAAGATAGTAGTCAAACAATGATGATGAGAATATTTTATGGCATGTTGTCATATTGTCTAAGTAAATGACAGTGGAATTGTTGGGTTACGGAAATGAATAGGAGATGGTTATGCCTCTTATCCTCGCATTGTACAGATCTCACACGGGATCATTAAATAAATAACGTTAATAAATGCATGAGAAAAAGACGAAGAGGAAGGATTGGATTAGTTTATTAATTTTGAACAGACTACTTTTTCATAGATGTCAAATCATAAGCAGTAATACCGCTATCACGATTTTCTTTGCCATCGCAAGTGAGATGCATCTTATTCTATTGCATTTATCAAAACGAGTGGAGGACATCACGGCCTCGTATGCTCGCAAAAATGAAAGCCTCGCATGTGATCATTCCTGTATATACATATATGTATATATACGTGTATATATAAGTATATATATGTATAATAGCCAACTTATTCTCGACTATTTTTGAATAGTTGACCGAACTTTGACCAAAATATATTATTTTTTCACAATTTTTTCCTAATTCTGATTTTTTTCCGACTAGCCGAAAAGTTGCCAAATCCTGAATTTGTCACTATGGGCGCCACTGAGGACACTTGGACCACCCATACGGTCTAGATCTAAAGGTTATAAATGAAACCTTCATGAATAGCTCCTTTGTTTCGGTGATAGAACAGCCATAAAACAATTTGTCAAAAGTTGTATTAAAATATGTAACTTTCCAAGCCATAAGCTGGCATTATGATTTATGGCTAGATCTAGGATTTCAGGTAGATTCTCACATGCATGATCGCATACAAACATAGGATCATAGTTGTCAGAACTGAATAGTAGATGTGTAAATGGATCTGAAGCCGCAGATTCAATCCAGATTGGGTTCCAAATTTCAAAAAAAAAATGATTTATGCCAGATTTGGATTTAATTTCGAATCTGAAAATTTCAGTTAATAAATCGGCTATAGTATACTGTTGTATCCAGTTCAGAAAAAAAAAATGAATCGGCAAATGTATACATATATTATTAAAATATATTATTTGTACATAAAAATATGAAAATATAAATATTTTATCAATATAAACATTTTATCATATATATATATAATGTAATAATAATAATATTTCACATATAATACATTTATTAACATTAAATGCATTAATTTCGGTCTGGATCGAATATTTATCAGAATTTGGATATTACTCGTTTAGATTGAGTTTAGATGTTATCATATGATATCCGTTCATATTCGGATCAGATATTGGAAAACAATCCCAAGTACGGATATCGGATACAGAAGTATTCGCTCCTAATTTGATCCATTTGCAGGTCTAACAAACAGGACCGTCCGGTTGAACCGGTCGAACAAAGAACCGGTGGCTAGGACAGTTCGGTTCTCTCACAAACCCGGAAATGACCTGAAATTAGCCAAAACCGGTCGACGAACCACTTCTACCGGAGAACCGGTCCCGATTTTCCTCAATCGCCCGTTTCTTGGTCATGTGTATACATTGACCCCAACCCCAATTTTATGTTTATTCCCACTGACTCCATGCCTCCTTCCATGTTCTCATCCCTCTTTGCTCTTCCATTATAATTTGGCATAGGAAAGGTAGTATTTGATTAGAATATTATCGTTTATATCAAACAACCAATTTGGTTTCATGCCTGGTAGATCAACAACATATGCTATTTTTCTGATAAGGAGGCTTAGGGAGAAGTATAGGGAAAGAAAAAGAGATCTTCACATGGTTTTCATCGATTTGGAAAAGGCTTATGATCGAGTACCCAGAGAAGTGTTGTGGATGGTTTTGAAAAAAAGGGTGTGTCAATCCAATACATTGACTTGATTAAAGACATGTATGGTAGCTCTACAGCAATTGTGAAGACTCCTGGAGTAGAGACACAGCACTGGAATCAAATGGATTGATGATTAGTAGGAGCACAACTGAGTATATGCATTGCAACTTCAGCCAATCTCGCAGTGTGAATGGTGGAGTCAAGTTGGACGGAGTAGATATACCAAAATGTAATAAATTTCGTTACTTGGGCTCTAATCATTCAAAAAGACGGGGATGTCCAAAATGACGTTTGTCATAGGATCACTGCAGGATGGTTGAAATGGAGGAGTGCAACTGGAGTATTATGTGATCGGAAGATCCCTCTCAGACTAAAAAGCAAGTCTTATAAAACTGCTATACGGCCAGCCATGCTCTATGAGAGTGAATGTTGGGCGGTGAAGAAACAAGGACTCAACAAGATGAACGTGGTTGAAATGTGTATGTTGAGATGGATGTGTGGGAAGACAAGAAAAGATCGCTTGAGAAATGATATATCAAGAATAAAGTAGGGATGGCGAGCATTGGGGACAAGTTGCGCGAGGGCCGACTCAGATGGTATGGACATGTGCAATGCAGACCGACTAACGCGCCTATACGAACCAATACTATTGAGGCAGGCACAATTAATAGAAGAAGAGGAAGGCCTAATTTAACAGGGGAAGAGCTTATAAAGAGAGATTTTGAATCTCTACATCTCAGCCAGAATATGACGTATGATAGAGCTGAATGGAAAAGAAGGATCCATGTAGCCGACCCCAACATAGTTGGGATTGAGGCTTAGTTGATGATGATGATGATTATCGTTTTTATGTTATATTATGATATTCTCGTTGATATGCTTAAATTTCCTTGATTTTTATATATTATAAGTTTTCCTAAAATAATATATAACATCATATTGATATCACCAATTGAACCCGTCCAACCACTAGTCAAACCAGTGAACTCAAAGTCAGAAGCCTCACCAATTCACTCACCAATTTGGTTTTGACAGCATTGCATAGGACTGATATAAACATTGCATAGAGAGTATATCCAATCTAATGGGTTTGATATCTACAGATTCAAAACTAACTATATGCATTGCAATTTCAATAAATCTACCTTTGTGAGTGGTGGTGCTAAGTTGGATGGAGTGGATGGAGCGAATTGTGATAAGTTTTGTTACTTGGGTCTTTCTATTCATGTAGACGGTGGTGTTCTAGATGATGTATGTCACAAGATTACAGCAAGATGGATGAAATGGAGTCCAAATGGTATAGTTGGTGTTTTGTGACTAAAAAACCCTTCTCATATTGAGAAGTTTAAAAAACAATTATAAGGTCAACCATGTTGTATGCGAGTGAATGTTGGGCAGTACATAAACAAGGTGTCCACAATATGAATGTGGCAGAAATGGTAATGTCATTACGAATGTGTGGGAGGACATGGAAAGATTGCTTGCGAAATAACTATATAAGGAGTGAAGTAGGGGTGGCAAGTATTGAGAACAAGCTCGTGAGGGTCACCTCAACGGTATGGGCATATAAAACACAGATCCACAAATGCAGCGCCTCGAAAGTAATTCATCAATTCAAAGTAATGTTATGGGGTCGAGCATGGTTAAAAGAGGAAGAGGCGGGCCTAAATTCACTTGGGGAGAGCTTGTAAGGAGAGATTAATAATCTATCATCGTAATGAGAATACAGCTCAAAACGGAGCAGGATGGATTAGGAGGAACCATAGTCACAATATAACCCGACTTTTTGAAAAAGTGTGTTTAAAACGCGAATTTTTTCCTAGACGTATCAAACGGCCAAATAACTCCCATTCCTGAATATTACGTTATATTCCCAAATTATTCACAAATTATTTGCGTTTGACAGTTTCTTCGCATTTTATATGTTTTTTCACATACTTTCTCATTTTATATTATTTAAGACTTTGACTTGTGATTTAATTTGAGCGTATATGTGTGTGTATATATATCCTCCGATTATATATGTATGTGTGTAATATATGTATGCAGCAGATGTATACATATGTAGTTATATATGTGCAGTATATGTATACATATATATGTGTGTGTCTACAATAGATGTATGTGCAATAGATATACATATTTATGCAAACATGTGTATATATATATCCTCTGATTTTTTCCCAATTTTTTCCCGAATCATTGACTGTATTTTTACCGTAAGTTGACCGCCTTTTACCCGAATTTCTTGCATAATTCCCGAATTTTTCAGCTCGACCAAACCTATCCCGAATACCGAATTTGTGACTATGGGAGAATCCATCAAGTCGCTGCATCATGGTTGGGAACAAGGCTTACATGATAAGGAGATGCAGTCATATCCCACCTCAAATATGTCCAATCAAAAATGTTGGCAAGATGAAACTTGTTCCTATACATAGTAACTAGTAAGTATTGAGATTGCACAAGCAAGTCGGTTTACTTATTTCTATCTCTCCCACCAATCTCATGTTGTGCCAAATGGTCATCTCAACATTAAATCCAGTATCAAACAGATGTCTCTAATGGTTGTTCAGATTCCAAAATGGTTGTTGTGTCCCCAAGAAATAGACTTGCTATACGATTTAATTCTACATTGTTAAGAGCATGTGGAGTGATAGGAAGCAAAAAAGAAGTGAAGATTGAGAATTTACATAAAACCCTTTCATGCTAGTGATCTAATTGAACAGACATGGTAGAGAGATATTAATGTAGTTTCATGTTTCAGGATGCAGCTGATAATCTAACATATAAAAATGTCTACCTTGAAACCAGCATCCTTTGCTAAGCAAAAACAATCTGCTACAGCAGCTACAGTATGGCCTCGATTTGTATCGCGAGCAACATCTTCATATGTGCTTTGAACCCCAATTTCTAGGCGGGTACAGCCATAAGATAACATTTGGCGCAGGTGAGGCCCAAGGCAGTAGTCTGGCCTCCTAATAGATAGCGAAAAATGAAGACAACGTAAGAGACATTCTGATAGGTGTATATTAAGTTCATATAAATACTTAGGACAGATTAAAAATTACACCTCCAGATATGAGCAAAAAATTAGGCATGCCAAGGCAAAAGAACCTGTGGAAGACAGAGGAGATATAAAACCAACAAGCTTACGTTTCAATAGTCATCCCAATACATTTTACAGCACTATGTTCTGAGTAGCAGACAGCCTCCTCAACATTTGCAGATGTATGTCCTGATAAGGCATCATGAAGATTCCGAATGAAATAATCCCGATAATCAGCAGGCAGAGACATAAATGTACCACCCATCAAAATGAATTCCACCTGAAAAGATTACGGGGCGGTAATTGTTTGTTTTACAAGTATCACTACATATCTCATAGACCGAAAATGACATATACACAGATACATTATGTAGAAAACCTTATCCACACTATGTCCTAGCCGTTTCAGCTGATCAATTCGGCTTCTAGCTTGAACATAAGGATTGTACCTGAAATGAGAAGATTAATAAGTGAGGAAGGGCAATCTATAGTAGTGTGAATGATATTGTGTACTTTTTAGAATGATCAGCATAGATGGGTCCAAAATTTGTCCCATGTGTCACATCTATCGGTCTTTCTAAAATGGCATAATATGCCCAACCTATTCTATATAGTCACTTGTCAGATCAGGAAAATGTATGCGTATATGTATCTCTGCAGAGAGTTGTTTATTTTCCATCTTTCTCATCTCCCTTTCCCACTTTCCTTTTTGTATATTTTAGTGTTGAGGCGTTCGTTATAGTTCATAGATAGTGTTTGCATCTCTGTTATAAAGCAATAAATCGGTTTTCGCAGCTCACCCCTGAATCAGAGCCACTCTGATGAACGGACTTTGTTACAAATCAATAATCTTCTTCTTGAGAACTCCAGGATGAATGAAAATTTACTACCCTTTATATGAAAAACAAAAAAAAAGGTAAGAGATTAAACTGGTTCATTTTCTCATAATGTGTAACACGTCTGGGTCCCCAGCTCAAGGCTCTAACAGAGTTTTGGGACCATTGGCCCCACAAACCACCACTAGCCCTGCATGCATGCTTTGTCCTCACTCATGCATAGCTCAGGAAAACTTCCCGCTTACACATCCTAGTGCTACTATGATTACGGGCCAAGCATGCTGAACTACAAAATTCTTACAGATCGACTCTGTGAAAAAGAGTTGCACCTTGTTGATATGAGTAGTTCAACCATTCCTTATAGGATCATTTTATCTAAGGCCTTAAATAATGTGATATCACCGGATGCTACCTAGGATCCGTCAGTAGGCCTGGTGGCACCTCTTGACAAACAAGAACGAAAAATATCATGCCCTCAATTGGAGTTTGCATTTATTTTGCCTAATTAAGTAGCAATGATGGTGTCGATACTTAACTTAATGGTCGCCAATCCCTCTGACTATTGTCAAGCACGGCAATCCCACAACTATTGTCATCCTAATCCGGTCATTAACATTTCCAACTTAGGCAAACAGTTAACGAATATTCAAAGGTACGACCTAGAAAGCTGCAAGAATCTAATTCCAGCTTAGGAACGATTTCATAAAGCGAGATAAATCAAGTAGCGAGTACAAAAGACCAAATTTGTTATGCAGGACAAATCAAGTAGAGAATATTCAGAACCAAGATTGTTACTGTTTTGGTAAGAGACCAGTAGACCAGTACAAAGTGCAATTAGCAGTAAGGTACCTCGCTCGAATAGCCCTCATGCTAGTAGGTTCATAACCCGTGTACGACTGTGTGCTATACTCAAAATCAGAGTCCGGACCTCCGGGGCAGTACACGCATATGTTCCCTGTGGTCGCAATGTGCGGGCACCGGTGAGGTTTGGACATAACTGCAACGACGGCAATTCCGGACGCAGTTCTAACCGGCTTGGCTCGAAGCCGGGGGAGCAGGGCCTCCCTGTCAGCCT
The DNA here is from genome assembly GCA_963693085.1 of Alisma plantago-aquatica. Lineage (NCBI taxonomy): Eukaryota > Viridiplantae > Streptophyta > Magnoliopsida > Alismatales > Alismataceae > Alisma > Alisma plantago-aquatica. The sequence goes on along the minus strand of OY856412.1, from coordinate 437,285,604 downwards.
CGGGAACTGCGGCAATCATCTCGACGAGCTTAGGCGCCCGGGATAAGCCGTACTTGCGGCAGGCTGCGGACTTTAGGGCGTTGAGGTCGACGGTCTCGCCGCGACGGGACTGCTCCGCCATTGCGGACACGATTTCGGCAATCGCACGGACACGGGCCTCCTCATCGGTGATGCCCGGGGGTAGCATGACGCCCCCGCGGCCTGGATTGGGCTTCTTCCTCGTCTCCGGCGAAGCCATGGGATTTCAACAGGGAAGACGTTGGTACGGAAGAGGACAGTGCTGTTGTTCAAGAGTGAGGGTTTTTGGCCGGTTTATTTTTGCCGAGGTGTGGGTGACTGGGTGGACCATGGTTTTGAGCAGTTCGGGGCTGCAAATGGATGCTTTTGCCTCTGTTTAGCACGGACTAGTACCCGTTTATTGCCCGTCGCCTAGTGCCAACCCGACCAAATAGTCGACGAATTATGACTCTTTTTTTTTGTTGGTAATCTGATTTTAGCGCTTTTTCGGGATAACGGAAACCCAAAACCCGAACCAGACCAGTCCCGCAAGAGGCGGGATTCCATTTCCTAACCTGAGTTTGGCTCAGAACGCGAGAGCTGACACCCCCTTTCAACCGCGCCTCCGACACCCCCTTTCCCCTCTCCCTCTTCTGCTCTCCCGACACAACTTCTGACCTGCTCGACATGTTCCCCTCTCCCTCTTTTTCTCTCTTTCGGGAGGAACTATTGCCTCCGTGAGTTAAAGTTGCGTCTACGACGCCGAATCGATAGTAGTGCAGGGCCGTAGGGTGAACAGATGGTCAATGAAGCTGACGGATTCAAAATGGGGGTGTGCTGGTTCGTCACCATCGTCGAGCTATGACGCCAGGCTAGACGGCGAAAATTAAGGTTAGGCATCCCGACTTGTCATCTCCAATTAAAGCCCCTTGACGCCCCATTTTCACTTTGTGCAAGGCGTCGACCAAACCCTAGCGAGGGCATCGCCTGTCGTAGTTGCTATATATTGATGCATTTCTTCGCCGATCTCCTCCCCATTAACTTCACATCCTCCACCAACTGTTCTCTGAAGTCACCGTTGTTGAGCCCCTGTATTCCGAAGTCGCCCATCTCCTTGAGAGGTATGTTTTGTCGAGTATATTTTTCTTTCAGTAGGCGGATGTAGTAGTAGGAATGTACACTAATCTTTTTTCCCTTTACCTTGTCTTCATGTATGTATCGATACTTTCTTGGCGACTGCCTGATCCCCTCTTCTACGTGGATATTCTTCTTACCAGGTATATCTACTCAGCAATATGAAACTATTTTTGTTGATCTATAATTTTAGTTGTAACAATGGCCATGTTGAATGGTTAATACAATGAACGATATTGATGTGTCATATAACCTCATATTGCCATTATCAGCTTGTAATGAATGGTTGAGTGCCCTACCTCGTCAGATGAGTTTAATTGCATTCATTGTTGTATACAAGACTCAGTCTTGTTTTTATTTCCAAACCCCTTATACCTACCCAATTTAATGTGCTTGGTTCCACAGATGTATGATATGTTTGATTAAAACATTATGTATTATGTTTATTTAACGGGGATCCTTATTTTTCAACTATGACATAAAAGGACACGATTTATAAGGTAAGGATTTATTAGGTCAAGGTTTATTCTCTATGATGGACCAAAATATGTCTATTTTTTTACTTGAATGTGGTATGATCCCATGAATGTGGTCTAAATGCGTCGTTGAGCTTCATTGAGCCCCAAATAAATTAATATGTCATTATTTAACTCATCTACCATTATATCAAATAAATGAAAATGATTTACCTTGACTGATTTCTTGAATATCATGTCCAACATAGCCTGTTCAGCATTACGATTGTGTTGTGAATACTTTCTATGAATTTCATGTCCACCTATCTGTCCGCGTTTCTTGTTATCCCTAGACTATTACCATACGATTTGTAAAAATTATACTGCACCTACATCCCCTATGTTAAATTGATTTTAACCTCATATACATGTAAAATGTCATGACTTACTCCTATACCTGTAAAATGTCATGACTTACCTCCTATACCTGTAAAATGATTTTATCCACGTTTTATTTGGTACGAGGACCTCATTGTTTAGATAATATGGCATTGTAATGTCCTATAAGATATTCGATATTTATTATGGTTTTTTTGAAACAGACCAGACATCCATGTATGACCTCTTTAGTAGTATTAAAATCCATACACAACTTACCTATATTGATATGTCAAATAGTAGGATATTTCTTATAGTACCCTACTAATGACTATTATATTTTATTAGAATCATTAATGTTGATGTAAGTCATCAAACCTTACTATGATATTCTATATTTTAATATGGCATTATAAGTCTCCTATAACAAACTGTCAGAAATGTTTAATATCCCTACCATATTAGCAATTGAATTTATGCCCAAAAAATACTACACATAATAGCAGAGAAACAACTACCATTATACCAAATAAATAGAATTTTTATTTTGTTTGATTGATTGCTTCAAGATCATGTACAACATACCCTTTTCAACAATACGATTATGTTGTGAATACTTTCTGTGTTAATTAATAGGTCAACATACCTTAATGTGGTTTGTATGACCTTATAGTACCCTAATACATTTTAATTATTATTAGAATCAATTTTGCTGATGTTAATCATCGAACCTAATTGTGAGATATCCAGTTTTGATCTGGCATAGTTTTTCTAATAAGGAATTGTCAAAGTTGCTTGCTATCCCTACGATATTAGCTTATGCCAAGGACAAAAAATTTGTCTATTTTAGCAGAAAAATAGCGACCAATAGACCAAATAATTTATAATGAATTTGTTTGATTGATTTGCTTCAAGATCATGTCCAACGTACTCTGTTCACCAATTCAATTGTGTTGTGAATACTTTCTTTGTTAATAAATAGGTCATTATTTAAATATTCCACCTAATTGTCTTCATTGCTTGTTAACCCTAGACTATTACCATATGATTGTAAAAATTATACTTCACCTACAACCCCTATATTAAATTGATTTTAACCTTATATACTTGTAAAATGTCATGACTTACATGATATACATGTAAAATGTCATGACTTACCTCCTATACATGTAAAATGATTTTATCCACATTTTATTTGGTATGAGGACCTCATTCTTTGGATAATATGGCAATGTAATGTCGTATAAGATATTCAGTATTTATTGTGGTTTTTTTTAAACAGACCAAAACATCCATGTATGACCTCTTTAGTAGTATTAAAATCCATACACAACTTACCTATATTGATATGTCAGATGGCAGGATATTCCTTATAGTACCCTACTAATGATTGTTATATTTTATTAGAATCATTCATGCTGATGTAAGTCATCGAACCTTATTATGATATTCTATGTTTTAATATGGCATTATATGTCTCCTATAACAAACTGTTAGAAATTCATAATATGCCTACCATATTAGCAATTGAATTTATGCCCAAAAAATACTACACATAATAATATAGAAACAACTACCATTATATCAAATAAATAGAATGTGTGTGTATTTAACAGCTACACTCATGTGTCTTCACTGTCTGTTATCCATGTTCTATTATGTACAACTATTACTTACCTATATTGTTATGTCAGATAGCAGGATATTTACCCTAATGAATTTATTTTTTATTAGCAGAAAAACATCTACCATTATATGATTATGTTGTGAATACTTTCTCTGTTAATAAATAGATCAATATTTGACAGATTCTACCTATTTGTCATCGGTTCTTGTTTACCAAATCACATGACCTTTACACCTACCCTAATGACTGTTATTTTTTATTAACTAATTCTTTATGATGGGAACAAATATGTCTCATGTTTCTCTTTAATGTGGTCTTTATGCGACTTAAGCTTCATTGTATACCTTCCCTATTATTTGCTTAATTGAATTCATGCCACATCATTGATTTGAACTTAGATATGATTATTTTCTTAATTAGATTCATGCAAAAATTATACAAACCTACAGCTATAACCAAAAATAGAAGTGAATTTCACTGTCATAAGTATTTTTAACCATCTATTCCAACATAGTCCTCCAATTTATCCAAAACACTCTGTAATATTATTTTCCAACAAACGGAAAACATAATACCTTATGACAACTATAATAGAGTACTTGAAAACAAGTTATTACTGTCTAAATTGCACAACCAGACCCAAACTAGGTTGGTATAAAGGTTTTCTTTAAACACCTTCACTATAGTGATCAATTGTAGTGCCATTGGTATTATGTTTGCACCAGACTCGAAGATCTGTATTGTATGGACCAAAGAGTCGAATGAGGCCCTAGTTTCGGCATTAAGGAGACAATATTACATGGGTAGGTGTGTCGACGGAATTTTTACTAGGGACGCGTGGAGGGAGGTGCTACGCGATTGGCAAAACAGGACGGGGAGCCAGGGTTGTATAATGGATCAGGTAAAAACTCGGTGGAAGAACCTCAGGAGAGACTTCGCAAAGATAAAACTGGTGACCAACAAAAGTGGTGTTGGTTGGGATGACAGCAGGCACAAGTCAATACTGCCTGACACCCCAGAGTGGAGGGAGACACTTACGATGTATCCAATGATACACCCCCCTAAATAATAAATATTCACTTAAAGTGATTAACAATGACCTAATCAGTAGTGCTTGACCATTTTTAGGGAATAAGAAACTAGCGAGACTTATCACCAAACCATTCTACCACTACTACGATGTTGAGATGATGGGGGAGGAACATTGCTAGGGGGCATCATGCAATGTCCTCAACGGATAGACAAATTCCTTCTGATGTTCCATCTGCAGATGATGTTGTTGTCGACTTAGATGCATCTGATCCATTTGTCAGCCAGAATCAACCAAAGATATGGGTTATTTTGGGATACAAAGTGAGGACAACAACGGTGAAATAGACAACTAAGGTGTTGGTGCAAGGACTCCTCCCACGCACAGATGTAGGAAGCAAGCCTCAATGACACAAGACAATTGTGGCCTTACTAATGATGACATTTTTGAATTCACAAAGGTGTTTTCCAAGGTACATGAGATGGGCACAGGTATCACCGGTAGATCTAATGATAAAGATGAGTATCAAACCATTTTGAACCATTTTCATGCAACGTACCCTGACGCCCATGTCCCTTTTTTTACCACTCTTGTGCATGTCATAAAGGAGTCATCAAATCGTAACATTTACCTAAGCCTTAGAGATACCCCCACACAAAATTATCATATGGTTGCAAGACCTTTGGGAAATGAAGAACAAAGCTTCTGGATCACAAACACCCTTCACGCTACCATATTCACAATCGCCACCTTCGGTGTTTAGTAGCACAAGTGGTAATAACAGAGGCCCTTCCCCATATTAGTCGTTCTTGTGAGGTTGTCTGATTTAAGAATAATATCAGTAGTGTGGCTTTAATTTTAGAACAATTTTTAAATTTGATGTTGATATATTTGCTTGCTTTGGGAATAATTTCGAAATTTGGTGTTATGTAATGGTTTTCATGATTACAGACATATCAATATCGTTTTATTCATTGTAGTAAGTAACAAATTTTTATGCTTATACATACATTTTGTATATTTTATCATGGTGATTTCATATCTGCAATCTCTCTATTTATTTCTTATGCGGGTAATCACTTTAATTATAGATGTCATGGCTGTTATTGAACATCGAGAAACAATTGATGACATTGTACAACTTTGTCATCTTATCTCCGGTCCAGCTAATGACATTGCTAACGCAATAGCAGACCAAATATCACACAATATCATGGACAATTCAAATGACGGAGCCACACAACAACCAATACCGAGATCGGTTAGTATTAGGAGTGGCCATCAAAAGGTTTTAGAACTAATAACTGGCCATGAAAAGAGTGAAAAACACTAGAGGGGGGTTGAATAGAGTTTTTACACTATTTTAACAATTATTTAACTCAAACAACCACAATTATAAATGGAAGAAGGAGACAGGTGTTTAGAGTGGTTCCAACTTTAGCAAATACTAAAGTTGTCAGTCCACTACCCGGTTGCTTACCCAACCGGGATTTTGAAAGTATTTATTTTATTACCTTCACAAGGATTTATACAAAATACAATACTTTCTTTACACCCCTTGAACAGCCTTCACTTGAAGTAGATGCACCAACTTGAGGTAGCCTTCTTGAAGTAACTTCAAGCTCCCCCTTGAAGTAGCCTTCCTCTCTAGAAGTAACCTCCCGTTGCACCAGCCTTCTTGAAGTAGCTCAAGGTCCCCTTCTTCACCAAGAAGATATCCACCCTCTCCAATCCGCAGCCTCCAACCTAGGAGTAGCAAGGAGAGTACAAACAATAATAGAGAACAAAAAAGGAAAAGGAAATTACAACTTATCCTTTTGTAGCACAAGGCTTGATTTGCCTAGATCAAGCGTATAGATCTCCTAGCCAAAGTGTATGTAATTGTAATTGCAGTGGATAGGAGATGCTAGCCTATGGGACACGAATTTTGAGCTAAGGGAAGAAGTAGCCAATTGTCACAATGCTCAATTGCTCACAAACAGATTGCACAAAGTCAATGTATGCTCAAAGATTGCTCAAGTGTAACAAGTAAGTGTATTTGGGTGTCCTAAGCTATGTCCTATTTATAGGAATGTCCTACAAGTGCTTAAGGACGTTCTAGACACCTTCTAGGGGTTTCTAAGTGCTTAACTAGCCGTTAGGTACAAGTTTGTTGCTTTAGTAACGGCTAAATAAGTAATTCTGCAGTTGTTGTCAGAGACCATCTCGGTCGAGAAATAGTCGACCGAGACTCCTACTCGGTCGAACTTTTGTCAACCGACATGCTCTCTGGAACAAGTGTATGCAACGTTTATCTCCAACTGTCAACCACCTTGTCAGCTGTGTCTAACGGCTACTTGGGTCTTTCTCGGTCGAGAAGATTGTCGACCGAAAGTGTCTCGGTCGAGGAGTTAGTCGACCGAGATTGTTACGACCCCATCGGAGCTTAATTGGTAAACTAGGGTTTACCTAGATGATTACATATTTAATTGGATTGATCATTGCTTAAATCTAATTAATGATGATATCTCAATTATAATATGTTAAACCTAATGAGAACCCCAAGCATGCTATCTCTTTGTATAATTAGGGTTTGAGATATATAAACTATAGTCGGTTGAATTAGGGTTTTCAACAAATAAGCTCATTTGGGAAGGAATGATAGAGTTAGGCATAGAAAAATAGAAATGATAGTTGTATGTTTGGGTAGCACGGCCATGGTGGGTAGCACGGCCGTGCTAGGTCTTTGGTGGCACGGGCATGCAAGGCCACACGGTCGTTTTGAAAGAATTAAACTATTAACCAACTTTTCTACTCAAATCTGCTGAAATCAATGCACCACGGCCGTGGTAGGTAGCACGGCCGTTCTGGGTCCATCTTGCACGGCCGTGGCAGCTAGCACGGCCGTTCTGAGGCATTTTTGCTTCAAATGACATTTCTGCAGATTTCTGGATAGCAGTGCACTGTTCTATTTTTAATTATTTATTGGTAACTCCAAATGATCTCAAATTTTAACTTAAGCTTTATAGATCAATTATAAACAACTTTCTAAATTCCCATAATTTTTGGAGAAGGTTTGATCTCTTAAATAAACGTATTACAGTAACTTTTGTATAACTGAATATTCAGCCAATATAATAAAAGTTAAGTGTTGGGTCAATATGCAATTGACCCAAGCAGCTCAATTGACTTATATGAACGACCACACACACAAGCAGCTCTCATTCTTCGTCATTCACTCCAGAGAAACGAAAATATAGAGAGAGAGGGAGAGTTAGGGCTTGAGTGAAGAAAGTGGGGGAATTGTTGAATTAGGGTTCTGCGGTCCCAAGAGTGGTGAAATCAAGTAAGTTTGGATTCTTTGCATAGACTTTTATGGTGGATCTTCTCTCTCATGTCAAGATTTCCGTCCATGCTCTGATTTGATCCAAGATGATGTCGAAATTCCCTCTTTTCTCACCCTTTCTTCATAATCCCTCATTTTCAAGGTTTCCGAGTTGAATGGAAGAAGAATTGGGAGATTTGCTAGGGATTTGATAGGAATTCGAGATTCCCTGAGTTGAGCTGCAGTTTTGAGGTGTTTTCACACCTTAGGGTGAGTGGGTTCTTCCTTCAAACATTCTAATGCACGAATTTGATTATAGCATTTAAATCCCTAAATGCTTAGCATGCGATTCTAAATCCTGAAATGTCCGTTTGATATAAGTTGTTGCTAATTGATATGATATGGATTCCTTCTCTGTTTGAATGACTCTTAAATGGTAAATTCATATCAGAAATGTATACAACACATCCTAGTAAGAGTGCCTTTCAGATTTATACCGTATGATGTAATTAGGGTTTAACCTAATTGAGATCTCACTAAAGTTTTAATCCAATTGAAGAGATATCTAGACTTAAATCAAACCTAGGTCTAAATGCTCTTAATCAAGCTTAAGGCTATCATATTTCAGTATCTAAACCCTTTGGGATTCGTCACTAAGTCTATGACTTTGATTTCACTAAAGTTGAAGCTAAATCGAGCTGTGGCACGGCCGTGGTGGGTGGCCACGACCGTGGTGAAGAATCCGTACCACAGGCGTGCTAGGTAGCACGGCCGTATTGAATTCTTTGAAACCCTGATCTTTATACACCACGACCGTGGGGAAAGTGCCACGACCGTGGTGAGGTGAATGTGCCACGGCCGTGGGGTGATACCACGACCGTGTTGAAGCAAACCCTAAAATGAATTGTTGGAAACAATCTTTATTTAGTGAATGCTTATATCCTATGAATTCCTTATGAGAGCCATGGGACAAGTGAATGAGGTAAATGAAAAGGTGAATAAGGCAAATGAAACCCTAAGGATAGGGTGTTCAATGAATCATGTTATGACAATATGAAAAGTCTCGATATGAGATGTGTTGATGCTTAACTGTTGAATTATATGTTTCTAGTGCATTTAACTTTATATGCTTGTTCTCTCTGAGTTGATATTTACATACTGCAGGGTTTCTTATTTTCAATACATATCTCATATATTGCAGGTGATGAGATATGACATTCCCAAGAAAGGGATGTTACTGAGACATGATATATGTTGAATACATGAGTTATGATGTTTCATATGATATGATATGGCAGGCCGTGTGAGCCTAGTGAGAAATGTAAAATGAGTTATGATGTTTCATATGATATGATATGGCAGGCCGTGTGAGCCTAGTGAGAAATGTAAAATGAGTTATGATTTCTGTTTCACATGTATCTATAATGTTAATGTTAGACTTAGGTGCCCTGAACACCGTAGAACCCCTAAGAGGTATCTGCAACTTAGGGGTGAAACTCGTGTTGCAACATTATCCGTGCGATGTCATGGAGACACGAGGATAGAGAGGCAGTGTCCAACAACAACGCGTGCTTGTGTCACGGTGGCACTGGAGGAAATTGGGGGTTATTGCAACATTATCCGTGCGATGTCATGGAGGTAACCCCGTGAGACTCTCCGCCTGTGTACTCAGGTTAGAGGAGGAGTCTAGAGCACTCGATGTAGTGCAGTGAGGCCGATGAGCCTGGGGTCCTGTGGCAGAGCAGGGCTGGCGTCAGACTTAGCATTTCCCAGGTGTGTCGCTAAGTCTTGTACGGTGTGGTCGTAGTGCACTGCGAGTCTCTATGCAGAGTACACTGCATAGATCAGGGCATAATCTAAAATATGATCACATAGGTTCACATAGTTCTTTATAAATGATAGAGTTAAGGAAGACTAGAGCATAGTCTTCTAGTAGTTATTCTTTGGATGCAATATTTACATTCTTTGTTATTTCAGTTATATTGTTTTAGAACTGTTCAGTGTAGTATTTATTGTTGTTAAATTTCATATCGTTTACTCAAATTATATCTGTAATCACATTATTGCATTAGTCTGTTTCCATGAAGCACTCATTCACTGAGCGAGTAGGCTCACCCCTCTACTCAAACATTTTTAGGGTTAACCGCATGGACTTGAAGATGGTCAAAGCTTCAATGTAGATCTGCCACAGGAGTCAAGTATGAGTTTAGTTGAGTCAGTCGGTCCTTGTCACTCTAGGTCCTCAGTAAGAGTTAAGAGAGAGAGTTGTAATTACAATGTGTAATATTATTCCTCTTTGATATGTATGCTAATTAGCAAGTTTCATGTGCATAATGTGTGAGAGACATCATGAATGTTTATACATGTATCTTTATTATTAAAGTTTGATTAGTAAAGGAAATGTTCAGATTCCCTTGTTAAGATGTTTTATGTGGTTCAATGCGAAGAAATAAGAGTTTTTAAGAAAAGGAAAAGTTAAGGGTGTTCTTTGTGTTACATATAAATCCTATCTTATGCCCTAATCTCATGATTTGAGGAAATTGTGAGATCGGGGTGTAACAGAGATTGACCCTGTTTCAATTTTTCAATTAAAGCACTAAGTGTGTGTATGAGTGTGCATATGTGACACTATTCAAGGGGATGACCTATCTAAATGTGATGTTTAGCTAGGGAGAATCTAACGCTTGATTTACATGAAATCTAAGTACTTGTACATTATATATTTGTACAAGTTTTTACAAAGCGATTACATTTCATGAAAATATAAATATGTAAGCATATGGATTTCCCTAGTACTTTGTCATTCACCTTGTTCTTGCACACTCAAGTAGCATGTTAGATCAATAAGAATGAAATGTTTGTCATTATCAAAACAAAGGGATTTATAGATGTCCATTTAGCCAACAATCTCCCCCTTTTTGAAGATGACAAACATTTCCAAAATATAAATGAAGGAAATATAAAACATATGAGTTTCATACCTTAAGATTACCTTTTGTAGCTTTCCTTCTTGTCTATAAAATGTGTGCTTATTATTCCCCATGAATTATGGAACATGAAATCTAACTCTTTAGGGAATATAGCAACTTTCAATGTAAAGCCAAGAGGTTTATGAAACTCATTGATTGAGTTTTGCATAATTACTAAGTTTATATTTATTTCTCCCCCTTTGTCATTTCAAAAAGATATCCATTTAAGAATTAAAACTCCCCCTTAATTAGATGTCCCATCAAAATCCAATGAAAAAGATGTCCATTAAAAGCCAAAATGATGCAAGTGAAAGTTATCGTTAAGAAGTACAAATATCAAAGAAAACATCTTTCAAAGGAGTGATAAGCAGTTGCTTCCTAATTTTGTTAAATTGGTCTAGGGGAAGTGGTTTTGTAAAAATATCAGCCAATTGTTCTTACGTATCAACATGATGAAGGGAAACATGATTCTTGGAGATATGATCCCTTAAAAAGTGATGACGGATTTCAATATGTTTAGCTCGGCTGTGTAAAATAGGATTATGTGCTAAGTTTATAGCGCTCGTGTTGTCACAAAAGATAGGCGTAGATGAAAGAGTAAAACCATAATCATTTAACACTTGTTGCATGTAAAGTACTTGAGCACAACAAGATCCGACTGCCATATATTCAGCTTCAGTTGTAGAGAGGGCAACCGTGTTTTATTTCTTGCTAAACCAAGATACTAAAGCTCTCCCTAACAAGAAACAGCCACCACTAGTGCTTTTGCGATCAAGTCGACAACCAGCATAATCTGCATCAGTATAAGCTTTAAAATCCAAGGATTGTCCTTTTGGATACCATAAACCAAAACATGTAGTGCCTGCTAAGTATCGAAGAATTCGTTTAACTGTTTGAAAATGAGAATGCATGGGTTGTGATTAAAATCGAGCACAAAGACCAACGGAAAACATAATGTCCGGTCTAGAAGCAGTTAAGTAAAGCAAACTACCAATCATGGCTCTATATAAGGAATCATCAATAGGTTCCCCATTTTCATCCTTATCAATTTTAATAGAAGTAGCCATAGGAGTAGTAGCATGTTTGCACTGATCCATCCCAAAACGTTGTAAGAGTTCTTTAGTATACTTTTCTTGGCTTATAAAGATTCCGGCAGACGTTTGCTTAATTTGAAAACCAAGAAAGAAAGTTAGTTCACCCATGAGGCTCATTTCAAATTCTTTTTGCATAATGTCACTGAATTGTGTGCACAACGAATCATTAGAAGCTCCAAAAATAATGTCATCAACATATATTTGCACAACTAGGAAATCAGATGTATATGTTTTGAAAAATAAAGTAGAATCTGAATTTCCAATAGAAAAACCATTATCAAAAAGATATGTCTTGAGCCTTTCATACCAATTCCTAGGTGCTTGTTTTAAACCATAAAGTGCTTTCTTAAGTTTATAAACATAGTCACCTTTTTTCGGTATTTCAAAACCCGGTGAAACTAAATCCCATACATCATTTTTAGTGAATTGATTCAATTCTTCTTGCATTGCTATTATCCAATAATCATCTTTAAGAGCTTCAGATATCTTCTTAGGTTCAATGATAGAAACAAAAGCCATGTTTGCAACATCCTTAAAGGAAGACCGAGTTTTTACTTTATCATTAGGATCTCCAATAATTAGTTCTTGAGGATGATCCTTAATAAGCCTAGGTGTGGATTGTGGTTCAGCTTGGTGATTGTTTATAGTAACTTTCTCACTATCATTTGGTATGTTTAAGTTTTCGAATTGATTAGTGAGATCAATTATTTCTAGATTTTTAGATTTGGATTCTTCATGAAAAGAAACATGAATAGATTCCTCAACTTTTCTAGAGATAGTATTATATACTCTAAATGCTTTGCTAGAAGTGGAATATCCCAAAAAGGATGCTTTGTGTGATTTAGAGTCAAACTTATCTCTATCATCTTTGGTATTTAAGATATAGCATGTGGATCCAAAAGTATGAAAATAGTCAACTCTAGGTTTCTTAGAATGTATTATTTCATATGGAGTTTTCTTCAAATGAGAGTGAACAGTTACTCTATTTAACACATAACATGCGGTGTTCACAGCTTCAGCCCAAAAGGTTTTGGGTGTGTTATGTTCGAGCATCATAGTTCTAGCCATTTCTTGTAGAGATCTATTTTTCCTTTCAACTATACCATTTTGTTGTTGAGTGCGTGGAGCAGAAAAGTTGTGAGTGTACCCTTGAGATGTGCAAAATTCTTCAAATACATGATTTTCAAATTCTCCACCATGATCACTTATAATAGTACATATTTTGCTTTGTAATAGATTTTCAATCATAGGGCAAAATTTTATAAAAGCATGAATAGTATCATCTTTGGTTGCAATAAAATGTACCCATGTATATCTACTATAATCATCAACAATAACAAAACAATATCTTTTGCCACCGATAGATTGTGTCCTCATAGGTCCAAATAAATCCATGTGAATTAATTCTAAAGATCTACTGGTGCTAAGTTCATTTTTAGGTTTAAAAGAGGTTTTTGTTTGCTTTCCCGATGTACATGGTTCACAATTTTCAACTTGTTCAAAGGATAAAGTAGGCAAACCATGAACAAGATCATATTTTACTAACTTTTTGATAACATGTGAACGAGCATGTCCTAGCTTTTTATGCCATAATTGTAAAGTATTTTCATTTGCAAGCAAGCATTTTCCTACTACAGATTTCATAGAGTTAGGTCTAAGAATATAAAGATTTCCAACTCTTTTTCCTTCATAAACAACATTTGTAGTGTTTTCTATTAATAATTTGCAGCAGGTTTTGTTAAATAAAACATCATAGCCACTATCACATAATTGACTAACACTTATCAAATTATGGTGCAAACCATCAACAAGTAGAACATTCTTTATTTCGAGGTTTGTACCAACATTACCTATTCCAACGATTGTACCTTTACCGTTGTCTCCAAAGGTGAATGTTCCACTTTTCTTTTCTTCAAAAGTTTTAAATGCATCCTTGTTTTCGGTCATATGTTTGGAACATCCACTGTCAACTACCCAATCCTCTTGAGAGTCTTCATTATCTTCTCTTGCCATTAGACATTCCACCTTTTCTTCCTCGCTTTCACTTTCACTTGACTCGTCCCATGCAGCTTTATAGGCTTTTTCTCCCCTCTTCTTGTGTGAGCTTTTCTTTCCTTTCTTTGCTTTAGGACATTCATTTTTGAAATGTCCTTTCTTTCCACAATCAAAGCACCTAGGAGGAGAAGAAGAAGAACTAGAAATTTTGTTAGATTTAAATCTTCTATATTTCTTACCATTTACAATCAATGCCTCTTCTCCTTCCTCTTCACTTGACTCCTCACTTTCTGGTGTGATTATCTTTGAAGCTTTTAGAGCCACATCCTTCTTCTTTCCTTACTGAAGTTCACGTTCTCTTCTTTCTTCCTTTTCTAGAGTTGCTTCATGAGCTTCTAGATTTCCAATGAGTTGCTCCATTTTCAGCCGAGTGAGGTCATTAGCTTCTTCAATGGCTGTCACCTTTGGCTTGTATTTAGAAGGAAGTGATTGAAGGATTTTTGATACCTGATCTTCTTCAAGAACAGTTTTTCCTAGGGCATTTAAACCATTAACAATAGAAGAGAATTTTGCAAACATTTCACTAATAGATTCATTTGGATCTATACGGAAATGTTCAAACTTTTGTTTAAGCATGCTAATCTTAGAATTCTTGACTTGAACTGTACCCTCATAAGTTATGGACAGTCTATGCCAAATGTCATAGGCTGTGTCACAGTTTGATATCCTATTAAATTCTCCTACTGAAATTGAACAATATAAAATGCTTACAGCTTTGGCATTCATTTGAGCCAACTTTACCGTGTTTGCATCCCACTCTGCATATTGTGTTTGAGGAAGCTCGTATGGGGTTGACACCATCCTCCATAAGTCCCAATTGATGCCTTGGAAGTAGAACTGCATCCTTCTCTTCCAATATGTGTAGTTTGTTCCATCAAACGCCGGAGGTCTAGCAACAAGTGTCCCTTCAAGGTTAAGGTTGTTGAGCACTCCGTCCCCCATTCTTCAAGACCTTGTTAGGGTTCCTTGAAGCCTGCTCTGATACCAATTGAAAAACACTAGAGGGGGGGTGAATAGATTTTTTACACTATTTTAACAATTATTTAACTCAAACAACCACAATTATAAATGGAAGAAGGAGACAGGTGTTTAGAGTGGTTCCAACTTTAGCAAATACTAAAGTTGTCAGTCCACTACCCGGTTGCTTACCCAATCGGGATTTTGAAAGTATTTATTTTATTACCTTCACAAGGATTTATACAAAATACAATACTTTCTTTACACCCCTTGAACAGCCTTCACTTGAAGTAGATGCACCAACTTGAGGTAGCCTTCTTGAAGTAACTTCAAGCTCCCCCTTGAAGTAGCCTTCCTCTCTAGAAGTAACCTCCCGTTGCACCAGCCTTCTTGAAGTATCTCAAGGTCCCCTTCTTCACCAAGAAGATATCCACCCTCTCCAATCCGCAGCCTCCAACCTAGGAGTAGCAAGGAGAGTACAAACAATAATAGAGAACAAGAAAGGAAAAGGAAATTACAACTTATCCTTTTGTAGCACAAGGCTTGATTTGCCTAGATCAAGCGTATAGATCTCCTAGCCAAAGTGTATGTAATTGTAATTGCAGTGGATAGGAGATGCTAGCCTATGGGACACGAATTTTGAGCTAAGGGAAGAAGTAGCCAATTGTCACAATGCTCAATTGCTCACAAACAGATTGCACAAAGTCAATGTATGCTCAAAGATTGCTCAAGTGTAACAAGTAAGTGTATTTGGGTGTCCTAAGCTATGTCCTATTTATAGGAATGTCCTACAAGTGCTTAAGGACGTTCTAGACACCTTCTAGGGGTTTCTAAGTGCTTAACTAGCCGTTAGGTACAAGTTTGTTGCTTTAGTAACAGCTAAATAATTAATTCTGCAGTTGCTGTCAGAGACCATCTCGGTCGAGAAATAGTCGACCGAGACTCCTACTCGGTCGAACTTTTGTCGACCGATAGGCTCTCTGGAACAAGTGTATGCAACATTTATCTCCAACTGCCAACCACCTTGTCAGCTGTGTCTAACGGCTACTTGGGTCTTTCTCGATCGAGAAGATTGTCGACCGAAAGTGTCTCGGTCGAGGAGTTAGTCGATCGAGATTGACCCTGTTTCAATTTTTCAATTAAAGCACTAAGTGTGTGTATGAGTGTGCATATGTGACACTATTCAAGGGGATGACCTATCTAAATGTGATGTTTAGCTAGGGGGAATCTAACGCTTGATTTACATGAAATCTAAGTACTTGTACATTATATATTTGTACAAGTTTTTACAAAGCGATTACATTTCATGAAAATATAAATATGTAAGCATATGGATTTCCCTAGTACTTTGTCATCCACCTTGTTCCTGCACACTCAAGTAGCATGTTAGATCAATAAGAATGAAATGTTTGTCATTATAAAAACAAAGGGATTTATAGATGTCCATTTAGCCAACAAAGAGGGTGTATGACCTATACCACATGCTACCTGGCACAATTTTAGCCTTTGTGAACAAACTTGAGGAGCGTGGTTTGTTGAAAAATACCAGAGGTGTGTCATCAGTGGAGGTCGTATGCTACTTCCTTCAAATGATTGGACATGGGTGTACCAACCGTGTCCTAGTTGAGGACTACATTCACTCAGGTGAGACCATAAGTATAAAGTTTAATGAGGTATTGAATGCAGTATGTGCTTTGTGCAATGAATATGTTGTGATGCAAATCGCATCCACAACTCCGCACCGACGCATAGTGCAGAGTATAAGATGTTACCCTTACTTCAAGGTATGACCAACAATTTGTTGATAGTATAAACACTTTCTTCGTCACTAAAATTCGTATATACTTGTCCTAAGATGCCACTGGGGCAATTTACGGGACACACATCCCCATTTTGGTGCAGCGCGATAAGCAGAACCGTTATAGAAATATAATAGGGAATGTTTCTATGAATGTCATGGCTATAGTAGACTTCTCAATGGAGTTCACATATATCATGACTGGTTGGGAGGGCTCTACAACTGACCAACATGTACTACACACAACTACAACCACAGGCAGTTTCAAAGTACCCACTGGAAAGTATTATCTTGTTGATGCAGGGTATGCCAAAACCCGATAATTTCTTACACCATATCGAAACGTAGCTTACCATATAGCAGAGTATCGAGATAACAGAAACTCATACACTAACAAGAAGGAGATGTTCAACCACCGACATGCTCAACTCCGTAACACTGCTGAACGAGCCTTTGGTGTGTTGAAGAAGAGGTTTGCCTACTTTAAAAAAGGAGCGACTTTTGTTGTGCATTCACAGTCTCGCATAGTAATGGCTTGTTGTATCATCCACAATTTTATCCTCCGCCAAAATTATGGTGATCCTTTGATGGATGAAAACTCGGAAGACCCTCATACAACACCTGACATCTTAAACGATTTGAGCTCTCTCCAACAAACAAGCTGGGTTGATGCTAGGGAGGGAGGCGTTTTGCGTGAAAGACTTGCCAATTCTATGTGGGAAAATCGTTGAACTTCGTATTTTTGTAACTTTTGAGACATTGAAACATGTTGTACAACATGTTTGACTTGTTCCCTTTTCGTATTTGATGCATAAGTTAGATGCTTGGTATACTACCTACTTCTATGTGTGTCGTTATTTTTGTTATCAATAGAATTTGCTTCCAATGGATATTGGGATGCATTTCTTCCCATGTGGACTCCATTGCACTGTGCGAGTGTATATGAATGGAACAGATGCGACAAATGGTCGTTTCAAAGATAACAATCCACACAAACCATATTTTATGTGTGGAAGGGGTCTTGTTGAAAATAGGTGTCGTATGATGCTACCTGCACAACGAATCTAACATACCGTGACAACCCTAACTGCAATTAGGGATGCTATGGTAACACAACTATCATATGCACGAAACAAACAGAAGCACTGGTCTTTGTGTTGCGATTTTGTATGTTCTAAAATAGCAAATACATATAGGTTGGTCACTGAAATTACGACACTTAGTAGAAGATGAGACTATCTTCGTGAAAAACTTCACATGCCGACTGATAGTGATTCACCAACAGAGGATGAAGGTTACAATACGTCATAATGTAAAATCCAATGCCTTCCTGATTATGAATTATGATGTATGTTTAAACTTGAAGATGCATGAATAACTTATTTAGCTAAATCCCTACATGGTTGGCTTACTTTTAATTATACTATTACATGTATTTAGATGTCAACGGATGAATCCGAAGGTAGGAGGTGTTTTTGTGGGGTTCTGGCTGCATTGCAGATTAATACAAAAGATGTCGGGTTGTATTACTTCGACATTCTTAGCGAAAGACAGGGAGAAATGTATTACATATACTCTACCCAAGAGGTTAGACACGTAGAGGCCCCAAACACAAGTTATTTTCGACTATGACATGGATATATGTTCGCTAACACTAATCCAAAATTTATATTATAATATTGGGAAAAGACTGTTGCAAATACTTTCATTGGGCGGTCGATCTCCCACCAACAACTCATTCTTTGAAGGTTGAGATTAAGTTATTGACTGATGAGTGCAAGTCTGTCTGGGGTCAAGCAATGAACATGAAGGATTTTTTTGAAATTCATCACGGTTTCAAAGAGGTTTACAAATCATACCAATACCAATACAATACACTTTACACTAAGGTTAACAATTTAAAGGATAGTTATAATCCTCTATTTGGTACACCGTCACCTCAAATGACTCCATGACATATATGTGTCGTTTATATTAGAACAATCAATCTTGCAAAATTGTATTCAAACGTCAGACATGTTGTTGTAATAACCTATGCTTAGCTTATCTACCGCAACTTAATATGGTATGTGTAAACGTTATGACAAAGATGATTACATATTCCTTTCAAATTATTATGTCGTACAAGATATTCAGTATTAATTATGGTTTTATCTGCATAATTGTGATATACACTCTTCCTTCTAAAATATATTACTTACAGAATCTATAATATGGTTGCACATCCAACGAACGTTTTTGCTTTATGGCATCCAGAGCACGATCAAATCCTACTTGATTCCATGAGAAGTCAGTATGACATGGGGAGATATGTTCGTGGATTTTATACTCGAGAGGCTTGGATGGAGACATGGACTAAAATTTGAAACATAACGAAGATGCATTTCAAAATTTTAAACCAGTTGAAAACCATTTGGAAGAACCTAAAGAAAGACTTTGTCAAATAAAATCGTTTCTTTTTGGCACAGTTATTGCCTCCTTGTCCCTTAGCGCAATATGTGATCCCCCCAGGAGTTGCTGAAAACCTAAATGTTGTGTGATTTGTATATCATCTTTTCACATATTATCACACACAAATTTGGTTCTTTCTAGTATAATTCAGTCTCTTTCATATTAGTTTTGCCATCTTTTAGTTGTTCTATGTGTCCCATAACTTGTATTGCAAATTTGCCACAAAAAAGACTAAATTCAGATGTTATTTCTACAGAAACAGAAGAATACACAACGTGCAGATTCAGACGCACGACGTGCACCATCCCAGGAAAGACTGATTCGTTGAAGCAGTAAAGTGCATGGCATGCAAATCAGAATGCACGGCGTGCAACATTCCAGAGAAAATTTGTTCTGTTCAGCCAAGAGAATGCACGACGTGCACGGAGAAAATGCACGGCGTGCACCTGGAGTGCAAACTGCTGAGGAAAAGTTCTGGAAAGTCGCACGGCGTGCAATTCCTCCGCGCACGCCGTACACTGATCAACCCGATGTCAACTGCACTGCAAGTTCACGGCGTGCACCCAAAATGCACGGCGTGCACCTGGCAGTTTCAGAAATTTGAAATTTCAGAATACGATTTTAAAACAAAGAGGGAAGCCAAGGGACAGTTACGTTCGGTCATTTGGAGAGTTTCTCTTGTCCCAAAGACAGAGGAGAGCAGAGGAAGGCGATTTGGGAGGAATCTAAGGTGGTTTCTTGCACAAGAGACCATTTCTTCTTCTCCACTTCTCCTTGGTCTTCTTCAAGGTGCAGCCAAGCGTTCCCAACTCCGAGCAACTTCTTGAGAGAGGAGTTAGCCCGACTTGGAGCAGCTAAAGGAGGGGAATTTCATCCTAAAGCCGGAATTCTTGCTTCTTGTGGTTACATCTTCAGTTCTCCTTGTCTTTTCTTCTCTAAACCATGTCTAGCAGTGAGAATTCTGTAGCAAATCTGTTGTACATTGTTATGGACGAGTAGACTTCTTTTCTTGGGCATGGGAGAGTAACTCCTATGTCATAGCATGTAATGAACAAGTAATTTCGTACTAAATGCATTTGTTTCTTGTTTCTTACCTTGAGAGTGCCGGTTTACTCATTTTCCTTGCATGTACTGCTGGCCACTTTATATGCATTTTTTCTGCTTTCTTGCTTAGTTTGAGAAGACAAGTAGGAATGTATGGAGGCGCTCTTCTTGGCAACTCTTCTTCTTCTACGAGAGTAGAGAGGAATGAGTTGAGGAACTATTTGTGATCATAAACGAAATTCATGCACGAGAGTGTTGTTTTGAGTTACGATCGTTACATTTACACCGGGAGGTGAAATGTAACACAACTTTTCCTTGAAACGTGATCTTATGCATGTTTAAATTATCTTGTTCTCTTGATTGCTATGGTATGTGAGTGAAATCCTAATGTCCAAGATTTATTAACTCTCTGAAATCGAACTTCCCTTGTAATCCTTACTTGTTAATTAAAATCTGAAATTCCTGTAGTTAAAACCTAATTTTATGCTTTTAGAACAAATCTTTTCTCCCCTTTAAAATCGGTCTAGATTGTTGAACTTTAGTACTGTTGTATTCAATTAAATTAGCTCAGCTCCTTGTGTTCGACCTTGACTATACTACCTCTGTATACTTGCGAAGTTTTGTAATGGATTGAAACTCGTTTGTGTAAACAACCAACACTAAACAATGTTGAAAACAATAATGAAGCAACTGCGGGGTTAGATGGTGAAGGAAACGAATGAAGTTGCAAATAATTGTTGACCACCTTAGGGACGTTCAAATATTTTGTTTTATATGCATTTAAAAATGTTTGTCAATATATTCGAATTGACAACATTTGTCATTATATTCAATATTTTGCATGATTTAATATATTTTAATGAATGCATATTTGTGCATACTCATTTCATGCACCTATATTTGAACGTAGTAATAAAATGTGATACTGACTTAGTTATGTATTTTTGACCATTTGTTTTGGAACAACCTATAGATATCGCACAACAACAAATTCAATAAAAAGTTTGTACGCTACACAAAGCATAAGGATAAGTCAATTAAAGTTGTAGTAGACTGGTCAAAAATGGAATGTGATGTAGATGGGATACTCCTTGACTGGTCAAAGCATATATGATGTGTCGATGACAACTTAGTCGATTATTATTCTTCACTGTCACCTAGTAAAAAGCAACAACTTCTGTTGATTTTCCACTGGCCAATGGACGAGGCCACGAAATTGAAAAAAGCAGAACGGGCAGCAACACGCATTGAGTTTGAAGAATACAACAAGCCTTTGATGTGTATCTATAGCAAGGGGTTTATGTCAGATGACCAAATTTGCCTGACACAAAAGATAGGGGATGAACAAAATCCTTTTTCTTTTGAGTAGTGGGCGGGTTTTGTTTTTAAAACCACTGTATAAGGGAACAATTGGGTGTGCAGATGTAGTCATGCACCATGAGATGTTGTGTCGGCCAAAAGAATGCAATTGATACATCTGGTAGAAAGAGACTACATTTTTGTCGACAAAGAAGTGGAGTTCAATTAGCATGGTAGGAGTTGTACGGTTCACAATGGTCATTCAATGAAACACCTTTGCTGGTTGCAAAATTTAGTTAGAATAGGCACAGGATGTAGTATGGTTTGGTTTGGTTTGATTTGGCTACTGTTACAGTTGCCAAATTAAATCAGACTACATCTTGTGACTATTCCAGCTGAATTTAGTAACAAGTGTAGGTTTTTCATTGCTTGACCAAACTGAACCAAACAAATCACACCATGCCAAATCGGACTCCATTTCCTTGTTGAAAAAAATACAGTCTTCTATCTACCGGTTGTTTACATTGCCTTCTTTAGGCCAGCGCAACAACTCTTGAAGCATGACCACTCACCGTATGGTCATCTAATGCCCTTGCTATACTAGTCTATATGAATTTGTCTTTATCAATGCACCACATGTTTATTTCACTACGTACTACACTTAGTATAAACTAATGTATAATTGGAAGGTATGTTTCCTGCTACCATCTTAAACGATGTACATGTACTAAGATTATCACACGATACTTCATTTTAAATACCATTTAGCTATATAATTTCTCATTCTAGATTATCTCCATCATGAATGTTTCATTACCGACTACACATTTATTTTTCAGTTTAATAGATACAATGAATCATAACTATATAGAAAATATGTTATGTATTTGTATAAAACAATTATTTCTCCGTCATGAATATGAAATAACTCATTTTGTTGTCCGTTGTTAGTACTTACATTTATATTACTTTTTGTCAACATTATTTTATATTGTTGTAGGCATAACATCTAAATTATTGAGACTCTCTCCAACCACAACACCCTAGATCTTCAATAGTCACCACGACATGGACCTCTACCCCAATGTTACTATTCCCTGTTGAAGAATAGTTGGACATCATCCTAAATGACTGTTCCTTAGCACAACTCACTATACCTAAACATTGGCGTTATCTAAATGGAAGACGCTACAAGGCTAATGAAGTGTACCTAAATTTTGGAAATTCAACATCTGTTATTGAGGTTAAGTACGAGCTTGTCAAAAATCTTGTATCCACATCTGGTTGGGGTGAGTGGGTTAGGAAGATGC
This sequence comes from Alisma plantago-aquatica, assembly GCA_963693085.1. NCBI lineage: Eukaryota > Viridiplantae > Streptophyta > Magnoliopsida > Alismatales > Alismataceae > Alisma > Alisma plantago-aquatica. The sequence goes on along the minus strand of OY856412.1, from coordinate 437,262,702 downwards.
TATTGGGCCATAGTGATAAGCTTTTTCTTCGTCTGGTTGACCTTAATACCATCAAGGTTTGGATAACCAACATCAACAATGAGACACCCGATCATCTCAAACAATTTCAGTACTCCATAGAGGATAGCAAACATTTGGACGAATCTGATGATGAGAACACACCCAAAGAGGTATATTGCAATTGCTACAAAGTCCCTTTTATTCCTTTTGGCACTGTCAATTTCCCTATCACCATCAGTTCAGATTCGTCTAAAGACAACAACGAGCTCCGCGACACAACAACATCAACAAAAAAACCAAGGTAGGTCCAAGCAACAAATTTACTTTCCTGTCTTATTTTGTGTTTCCACTTTTTGTCTTAAAGTAATCAAACTTCGTAGATATTTTTGTTGTTAAAACTTTAGGAGAAGACCACCACAATGAAAAGGCCCTCATAATTGCTGATTTCGGACCATGTTGCTCTTGTTTAAGTTATGTATCTAGTCTAGTTGTGTCTCTCTCTTCCCAGTTATTTTACTTATGTGCATGTTTAGGGGTACAGCAACCCCATTATTTAGTTATTATTTTGGACAACAACACCACTGCATGTTGATAACTATGTCATTTTCATTCATCCCTTATAGTATTAATAGAGTGGTTACAATATTTTGCATTTGTATTACGAAAACAAACTAACCACGACTTAATTAAGCCTAAATTTTATAATATTGAAGTAATTTTTGTTGTGTAACCAATATAATATAATCAGTTAATTTAGAAATACCTTACCAATGATGAAATCATCAACAACACAACTACAACCTTAGGCGGTGAAGCAGACAAATGAAATTGTAACATAGTTGCTCTAACTTGTATTTGCTTATGATTGTTTGGCAACATTTTGTTGTAAAAATTATGGCCATCATTACTTTGTTTTTACCATCATTTCATCAAATTTGTACTTACTTATTCTATTTAGAAGTCTTACATTGCATTCAAACTTCTACTTATCTAAGTTTGCTTACCAACTTTAACTTGTACAAACTGTTGTCATACGTACTTTACTATTCTAATTATTTGTTCTTACTTATATTTATTTTAAAAATTTAGATGTCGACATCGCATTCAAAGTCATGACTAAAGTTTGAAAAGATATTGATGTCCCCATCAAAGATACACAAATGTGTTGAAGAATACATTGTCTGCAAAAAAAATATGTTGCGAGCCTGCACATCAGGGGGAACCTACACAACAGGGGGTCAAATTTGAGAGTCGGGAAGAAGAAAAGGATGGGGTCAATAGACATGTTCCTCATCTACCATTGTTGTTTGATTGGCCAAAAGATGACATCAAACAACAACCTCAACCGTAACAGGAGGACTGTCCTGTGTCATGGGATGAGTACGAGGAGGCCCTAGAGTGGGCCAACTAGAAAAGTCCTACGTGGGAGCAAGAACAATCATCGTCCACCACGAAGGCTGGTAAGCACAGTGGCTGGTCACCGTCTTAGCATGTTTGTATGGGTGTGTAGGTCTAGGCCCAGGGTAAACCACTCATTTTTTGTCCGCTCTCCCTTGGTTCATGATGCTTTTACCTGGGACCACATTATGTTCTTATCATCTTTTTTTCAGCGTTGTTTAAGTTCTGATGCAAATGTTATCATCTTTACTCTATCATATCTTTTATTATGGAACAATTATGGACATTTTAATAAAACTATCATTCAACTGATGTTTGGTCTACTTGTGTGTAATTTATGTTCTATTATGTCAATTACAATTATCTTGTCAGTTACCAATTACTAGATCAAATATGCACAACTGTATACATACATACAAAATGAACATGCCATGCAAGACAATTGTAAAGTTTAATTTATTTAAAATAAATATATAAAATGAGCATACTCATTACTATTCATTTCACTAAACAACAAACAATATCATCCATATTATGTATCAAATTACAAATATTTTATTAATTTTATACTTGTTGTAGTGGCATCACAACTTCACATATTTTGTTATTGTTAAAACAGTTCTATAAGAATAGGACAGAAAAGCAGATCCTGACTACGTTGCCAAACAAAATCAGACTGAATCTAGACTGCTAGCCAAATAGAATCAACTGAAACCTGACTCAATCTAGACCAACTGACCAGAATCAGACTAGGTTGCCAAACAAAATCAGACTGGATCCTGACTACCCCAATCCAGATCTACTGACTAACCTCGACTAACACAGTCCAGACTACAAAATCCCAGTCTCGAACCAAACAGAGGCTTTGGGTATGTGTAGGGATGAGCATCAGGTCAGGTTATACCGGATTTTATCTGATTTAAATCCAAACCCACATTTTAAAGCGGGCCACAAGCCAGGTTCGGGCCCAAATAAAATTAAAAAATGTCAGCCCATGCCCATCCCATATAAGAATGTTGGATTTCGGGACGGATTTGGGTTTGCCCATATAATATCGAATGAGCATACCAAAATTTGCTAGATCTAACTTGCTAACATGAAGACTAAACTAGTATGATATGTACTTTGTGATCAACCTTCAAAAGAATATATATTTTTTATGACAAATGTAGCCATAATATGTATACCTTAGTTGTGTGATCCCCTACAACAATGAATGGATATTGAAAGAGAAATAAATCATTTTCTCGTACATGTGAATGTGTGAGACTTACAAAATCAGTGGAATCTACAATGTTTTGGCTTTTTGCTTCTCATCCTATATGTATATACAATGAAATGGGTTTTAGAAGGATAACAGATCATTTGCCTCCTACATGTGGGCATATGAGCAAAAAAATGAGCATAATCTACTATGCACTGAGCAAAAGATCATTGGTCACCTACATGTAGATAGAGTGAGATCAAAACAAATAAATCAAGTACGTCTATCCATGTCAATGATGGTTATCTGACTAGTATCAATTCACTAATCATGTTGATTGATTAAAGATTATCCATGTTGCCATTAGTTGGATACATACCACATATTGCATCAAGAAATCTATATGTTTTTCTTTCAGGACAAAGATAGGTGTATACAATTATAATATACATAAAATCTAATGTGGGCATTTGAGTTTTCAGGCCTGGGTTTACCTCTGCCTATACCCGACCCAAATAAAATATGAGTTTAAATTTTAGGCCTGGTCCACCCATATTATAAATCGGGTTTGGGTCTGGATCTAATTATGTAGGTTGGGTCACAGGTCGAGTCGAGCCGATTCAGCTCGATGCTCATCCCTAGGTCCATGCTTTCTTTATTAATAATGTTCATTCATTTATTAAAGAATAGAGGTAGCATTACATAAACGTGAAGTACATGTAGAAGAGATTAGGTTTAGGTTACAAATCTGTAGATGATGGAAGCTAGCATGTGAAGTAGTCCTAAGTTGATTGGCACTTGTTATGATAAGCCCCTAAAGCCATAGGGAGAGTAGCAAGCAAAAGGCAAAAGACCAAGGGAGCAAGCAAAAGGGGAAAGACCAAGGGATCCAAGCTCGGTCTGATAGGTAGATAGGCAGTAGTAGTACAGTGGACACCATCATTTGGAGGGGCCAACAAGGTCAGCATTTGGAGTTTTGAGTTCAGCAACATTCATGAAGCAATGATTGTTATCTGTAGTAACAAAGGGTTACGATTCCTGGGAGATGTATTTAATCTTGGGGAACCTACAAAACATCAATGATTGATAATTGAATTTTATAATTATGGTATCCTAAGGAATTTGTTGAAAGTTCTCCTATTGTGTTTAGGTTATATGTTCCAAGATATGAAACATTTAATATTTGGTTTACCTAAGCTAAATGTAAGTAAGAGCTTTGATAGGTCAAAGTCATGTTGGTGTAAGGTATCATAATAAAAGTCTATGTTGAAGGAAACTCAGAGTTCTTTGACTATATCACAACTAAAGAAGATATGGTTTGGGTTTTCTGAATGATTTCAATAGAGAAGGCAAAAAGTAGGCCACACATCTTGTGTTTTTGTAAGTCTGGCCATAGGAGAGGCTTATTAGCATAGAGGCACCATATGAATAGAAGGATGTTGGGTATAGTGCTAATTTTCCAGAAATTAGATGTAAATAAAATGCATGACCCTTTAAATGGATCATATGCTCTTTTGATCGTGAAGGGGTGACTCCAATCAAAGAAATGGATGGGCTTGCTTGGGGTCTAAAGATGAGGAGGTAAATTGTCTGAGTACAATATGGGATTTAATGATATTTGGATGTGTCTGACTAATGCACTGGATTAATTGGAGTTTTAAATTTTGTGGATTTTTGGAGGGTTATGGTGGGGTGAATTAGGGTATTAGGTGCAAGGAAGGAGAGGAGATTGTGCCACGAAGCCAACTTTTTGGTCAAAGGTCTAGGGGATGGATATAATTGATGAGGATAAAATAATTTGTTTAAGGATATGATGATGGCTAGCTGCTTGAATATGGTTTCTATTTGGGTAAAGGTTCCCAAGGGGTTGAAAACTAGTAATAATAACACCACATCATGGCAAGGTGGGGAGGGTTATGATGTTGTAGATTTTTCAAAGCAAAGCAAAGGGTAATCATAAGGATATTTCTAATGTCACAACCCCCTAGGCATTTAGGGAGGCAGATAGTGTCCCAAGCTATAGCATGAACATGCTTATAGTTCCAAATAAAGCTTCTCTCGAGTTTATTAAGTGTGAGCATAGTGTTAGCTGGGAGTGGGATACAACTTAGGAATCATGTTGCCACGTCCCAAAGAGTGATGTTGGTAAGGGTGAAGTGAGGGGAGGGATGAGATAGACCAGTCATTGAGTTTATTTATAAGGGAGTCAATAATAGGAAGCCAAGATTTAGAGGGAAGGGTGTATGGGGAAGGGGCCTATGTATAATGTGGGAAATGGTCTAAAATTAAAGTTAAGAATGTAGGCATAAAATTGCTTCAAATTTGAACTAATAGGACAACATAAGATGATGGTTTGGAGTAATTGATCTTAAGACCTGAGATCAACTAAAATTGGCCAGAACCTTTTAATGTTGGTAAAATTTTGGGTTTTTAGTTTGAGAAAGACCAGGATGTCGGCAATAAAGTGAAAGGAGGGGTCTTTTTTATTGTTATCGAGATGACTAGGTTCAATGATCTTGTTTTTTGAAGCAAGAATGATCATTATGTTGAGACATTTTGTGATAGTGAGAAAATAGTGTGGTGATAAGGGTCATGATGTAGAAGGCCACTATAGTTGGGGAAGAAGCCATGGGGAAAGTCATTGAGAAGAACACAAAATGAATCGTTAGTTATTCAAGTTTTGATCCCCTGCATTTAATTGTTAGGGAAACCTTGTGCAGCTATTAATTTCCACGAGAAATACCATTTTATGTGTGACACCCTTTGCCACACAAAGATAGATTACTCAAAACTTAAACCACGATCAACCATTAACAACGGATTACCAAAAATCATAGGAAATTAAAACTGATTTGCAACAAGCACCATGAGCTGAGATTTATTACACAAGAATCAACACATGCATTTCATAACATATATTTAGAGTGCTACATCATTGTTTTCCAATTATCTGGTTACATAAGATAATTGTTCCACATGTATGTACATAGCCCCAAAGCACACAAGCCAGAAACCACATGTTGATCATCATATCATCAAAACATTTCGAGAATAACCCCAAGGACCTGAGTGTACAGGGACGACACATAGGACTCTATTACTAAACACTATCCACATACCCTAGTTCACCAAATGTAGTTCCTCTTCGTATTATGTCCTTAGCCATAAGATTTTTAACTCAGCATGCACATCCACCTAAAAAGATATTTAACCAATAGGGTGAGACAACAATCCCAATGAGAGATATAACTCTCTGCCAACTCTGTTAGTATCACAGATAACTAAATAGATAGACTAACATACTGAGCAGGTTGAACAAGATTAACTAAATGACATAAATATCATGGATGAAGTAAACAAAGCAGTAATATGCACTTGCCAATGAGTAATAGAACAACTAATAAATTAAAAAGGAATATGAAGAACATTTATAACTGTTATAAACTAAACAATATAAAAGCAATTCAAGGCTTCATCCAAAGTTTTCGTGTTTGATCCTATACATGTACACCACACAGCTGATTACATATTTATTATGCCCTAAAGATTTGAGTTGTACCACCAAAATTTAACCTACCACTGCTAAGTTGAAATCGGTGTCATACAAGGTCTAGTAGAAGAGTCGGAATCCACGATCTCACCACCTCGTGGTCAGTACACGAGTGAATCATGCAATGACATCATCAGTCAGACTGCTTCCAGTGACATATAATCCATCTATTCAAACCTAGCCTACCTTGGTACATGCCACAACGCTACTGAAACTGAGCTACGGCCTACAGTCACACTCTTCTAGGGTATGGCTCGCAGCCAATCCTATGAAATCTCATAAACATAATATCAATGAGCTACAGCCCAAAGCCGCACTCTTTCTAGGGTATGCCCTGCAGCCAATCCTGTGTCACATATCCTGAGGCATGATATGTGGCTCACGCATGTCAAAAGTCCCCCTCGATTGCTTGATATTAGGGTATCAAGATGTCCTCACATACTCATAGTATGTGCTCCGAGTTTCTTGTAGGAGTTACTCATTTCACCATCCAGCAAATGCTGAAACTGAATGAATCTATGGCACAAGGCAAGCTACACTATTTTATTCCACTTGATTAATTAGACCAATACAAGTGACTTTTAGCATCAATCAAGTTACAACATACAAACCACAAACAAATCCTTCAAAAGAAAGGGGCATAGTATTATAACAACATATATCATCGTTTAAACTATAAATTGATTCCCATCATCTCATAACATTGTATCATTGCCAGTCATAAGGCTATCATCATCAACATATTACCATGGGATATCAATCCCTCATTCCAGTACTGGAGGATATCACCTCAACTAGGCACTAAGTCTTTGCCAGGTCCTAAGACCCATCACATCACACTTGTGATTCATGGTTACCTCATCATGCTTCATTGGACATATAAGCATTACTTGTACCAATCATCATCTATGCCACATCACATACACATACCCTAGCAATCATTAGCTACTACATTCAGAGAAATGATACGTTTAAACACAATAAACATCTTTAAATAAAACAAGCCATGCATCATAAGTTCCCTAATTTAGGATTAAGCTTCATGTTTATTCCACATAAGGCTCTCAAGCATCATTCTATCTCAAATCTCTGACATTCACTATCTCCCATAAGTTGGAGTGTATAAGGATAAGAATTATACAATGTAACCAAGTATGCACATTCACATTTTCATACTTTCCATGTTCCCTTAGCGAGGCTTATGGCCAATGCTTGATATTATTTAACCACCTTCATAATATTAATTAATGATAACACCACATTAACTCACAAGGTTAAAGTTATGTAATTAAGATAGAGAGTACAATATCATGCTTTCTATTCACACACATTCAATACTATGGAATGCTTTTCACATATAGTCGAGTAGGGTTTTACCTCATGATTACATCAACCACCCTAATCACACCAATTCCCACCCTTCTGAAACCAATTTAGGTTGAACAACATTAGTTACATATGCATAGATTATTGTGTCATCAGCACTAGGTATCACCATAGCATACATGTACATATGTATTACAACCCTGCATTATGTAAACATGTTGACTATGCACCATTTATAATGTTTCATCATTTTGTGATCAATACATTATTACTTCTTACAAATCATTAACCACATATCATACTAAGGGAAGTCAAACCTTAGATTATTGAACTAGAGGGCTTCACTTCAAACTATCCACAAGGCACTTATTAGGCCACTAGACTTGGTTATATGATTTCTACGCAAATGTTGTCACCTTTTATTCCAACGAGTCTTATCATCACCATTATATATATTCACATAGTTGTGTCATTAACCTCACTCCACAAGTTAAGATTATATGAAAAGGAAATATAGTAGACACTTGTGATGGATTATAAACTTTCATTAAGATGAGCACATGGGTCATACTCTTCAATGATTAAGGTTATCATATGGATACTCAACCATTGAACCCTACATCCATTACTTCCCATATTGTTGAAGATATTAGGGCTAATCTCTTTAGTTAAGGATGGACCATTCATAGTAGCATCATCATATGGTACACTAGGTTTAGGAGAAGAAATTAAGATTGATAATACATTATCCCAAACAACACTCTTCTATGTTATGCATTTCTCATATGTGTACATCATTGGGTACCCGAGCATATCCTTCAACCCCCATCATGTGATATCGGTTTCACCTCATCCACATGTGTCGGCTTGACTACACCATGGTGTGTTGGGTTAACACTATCTAGGTGTGTCAGGTGAGCCCATCCAAGAGCATCGGTTTAAACCATCTAGTGTTGTATCGATTTATCATTAGCCCAAGCATGTTGGGTTAACTACACATAAGGTGTGATGGGTTAGCTACATTTGAGGTGTTTGATTAACCACACAAGAGGTGTATCGATTTAGTACTCATGGGGTGTATCGATTTAGCCCTTCTTGAAAGCATGATAGGCAACTCTACTTTAAGGTGTGGCAGGTTGTTAGGATTAGGGTTTCAACAAGATATCACGGTTCATTTCCTCAAGGTGTATCGAGCAACCCTACATGAAAGTGTATCGGCCTCTTGCTTAATGAAGGCGTGACGGTCGGACACTCAAACACACCAGCCCACAAGGTATACTCATGGTCATGATAGACTAACACCCTCAAGCATATTGGTTAGCAAACATATCAGTCTAAGAAACTCTAGGGCATGATGGGTTACCTCCTCAAGTCATGACAGCTTGGCAACATATCAGTTTAAGCATCTCTAGGGCATGACATGTTAACACCCATCAAGCCTATCAGTTTAGCATTCCCAAGTCATGACGACTTGTCACATGAAGGTTGGTTTGGACATCACAAGTCATGAAGACCACTGCCAACATAGTACATGTGTGTGTGGACCTGTCATCTTCAACCTTAGGAATATCGGCCACACGTCCATCTACTATCATGGCAAGAAGGTGCAAGACAAGGGAGGCAACTTAAACAAAACTCCTTCATCAAAACAATTCTCAAACCACCAGAAACTACTAGCATGCATGAGATAAACGATCTAGAGATGAGAATCAACATGAACACATGAAAGAGTGAAAAATAACAAAGGAGGTTAATAGTTATATAACCCACCTTAAGAAGGTCTTCTTAAAGGCTTCAAGCTCCATGATCAAAGCTCCAAAGCACACGTTCTCAAGGTGGAAGATATTCCATCAAGAGTCCCAACTCGACCTCAACATCACCTCAAGAGAGAAGAAGGTGCAAAGGTTATGATAGCTCAAGAAGAAAGGAAAGAAGGAGAGTACCACAACCTAATCATCCTTCATCCAAGGTATGATCCATGGCTGAGAGAGGAAGAAGAAGAAGATGGAGAAGAGAGATCAAAGAAATGGCCATCAAAGAAACATAACTCACTAAGATGGAAGTTGAACAAAGAATCACCATGAGCAAGGAACTCGACCTCCCAAGATCCATGGGGGCTTCCTCTAGCTCCTTAAGCTCCCAAGCTCATCCACCAAGAGGAGAAGAACAAGAATGCATGAAAGGGTTACTTGTGTGAAGAAGGAGGGGGTTATATACTTGATGGAAGGAAGAGAGATCAAAGGAGAGGTGTCTTCACCTTAAGAGTCTAGGTGACACTTGTCTACGAGAAAGGGCCACATGCAACAACATGCAAGACATGCTGATAAGATCTTGGCTAGATCTCACCCTCTTGGTCTCCTACTAAGGTCATGCCCGATATGCCAAAACCCTATACACTCACAAACTGATATGGCAAAACCCAACACACTCACAAACTGATAGGGCATACCCTACACACTCACAAACCAATAGGGCATAACCCTACACTCAAAAACCAATAGGAAAGCCTCTCCAAGGTTCTCTAACCCGAGATAACACATCTAAGAGCAAAACACATCTAACTCATATGTTCTATATATCACCAAAGATGTTACCACACGACTAAGGCCCAAACAAGGCGTCCACCTCTTTATTTATCCTCTAGATGATGTCAAATAAGAGAGGGAACACTATAGAGATGGTAAAGTGCATGTTAACCCCCAAATGTGGGTAATTTGCAATTTTCACCAAAACTAGCACATAAAACACAAGCATCATTCACACAAACTCAACTTGATACTTGAGCTCTCCACAAGGGGCCCCATATCATCATTCTCTATCTTATGATGATAAATCACTAAGGGCATGCTCATCATGTGCCATATTACAAGATAACCCCTCATCTTGGGTAAATTACACTTTGGTCCAAAATAAGCAAACATTGCTCAAACAACATTCAAATAGGACCAAACTTGAAACATGAATGTGTCACATGATAAAAAAACACTTCAAAGGATTAGATTAAAGTTCTAAGAATATTACTTAATCAAAACAAACAGAGTTAGCCCAAAACCCAGGTTAGGGTCCTTACAAGTCATAAACCCCTAACAAGGATTTCACTCCCAAAATCTCAGGAGAAGGGAGATGGATACTACTCCTACATCACACCGTCAAACTTCTACATAGTTCCTTGATGTCAGGGTGATGTCACAAGACTTGACCAACCTATTGTTCTTGCATCCAAGGTCAACACATGATCTATTGCACATGACACATACTCAACGTATCCTTTCCATCATCGGTTGTAGAGTCAAACATATGCCAAGTGATACTTTCTTAGCCATAGAAGCACTATACATACTTATCCAACTCAGCGGTCAACTCTTTCTTATGTATCACCTCCTCAACTTATAACATCGTATGGTAAGATTCTTGATTTTGGGAGTTTACCATACCCTCATTAAACCTCAACATGTATCTTCCAAAGAAAGACTAGAGATACGTTCTGTCATCCACTTGGAACTACAAAACCTATCATGCTTCCGTTGTGCCACTTTGATCTACTGACTCAACACTAGTCTTACTTTTACCAATTATCATGCCAACATACTCACTCTCAGCTGTACATTCTCCTATCATAAGAAGATGCTACTTATCCATGAAAACTATCTCATAGGTAACTTACAATATTATATGTCACCTTAACTGGCCTAGATAGGGAGTGAAAACCCTGCTTATCCATCTATAGCCAAAGCACAAACTTCTTGGAACCTTTCTTACTTGCAAGCCTGATAGGAGTACTCCAAGGGATTATACTCAACTTGATGAACTTTACCCAAGCAGATATTGCAATTGTCTCTTCAACTTATGCATCCCTGTCAATGTTACATTTATGTAGAGCATAAACCCCTAACATGTGATATCTATACTATAGGTTAGGTACTTGTAACCATATTGATCCAAAGTCCATGTTTCTAGGTAGTAAAACACCTAATCATCCTGTTAAGAGACATGTTCTCACTCTCCCAAACATCTGGCATTACTTGGGTACTAGGATTCCTTACCTTGGTATCTATCATATGTGTCAGAAACACGTCGTACTCCTATCACATCCATCTTTTGTTGTTTTTACCAAAACCAAACATGTCAAAAGGGTATTTCTTTCATCTCGAGACATCTCCTATCACAGATATCCCTATATTGGAACAAAAATCCAAAATCAACTGATACTTACCAGAGTATCCATCTTAAAATCACTTCTAAACCATGCACATCAAGTGCGATAAGACCCACTTGACTGCAACATCCTACAAGGGAACATATTCCTCTTATCACTTAATCATTACCCAAAGTTTACTTATCAAGGTGAAGGGATTATCACTTTCTTTGAAAATTTCACGAGTTTTCAACTGTTCATTTGTCATTTTAACTTGTTCTCACGTAGGTTTCCTTGCCATTAGCATATGAACTGTAAAGATGATTACATGTCATTACTCCTTTCTTTATTACTGTCTATCATGTTCATGAACATTTCCTTATTTTACCACATTTTTCATCTCTACATCATGAAAAGGATCATTATTCTTCACATATTATTTATTGAACATGGATCATCTCCCTTGTTTCCTTTCACATATCCTGAGGATTGCAATTTACATCTTTTCATATTCATGGGTTGGTCTGAGATTAACTCAGGTTCCATCCTATTTATTTACTATTCGTTCTTATTTGTCTTCTCTTCATCCTTGTTTCAGGAATTCTCTCTATCTTAGGTGGATTTTACACCTTGACTTACTTTATTAGCACATATCCATTTGTCTTTTTCTTCATACATTTCTTAAAATTATAGGTTCAAGAACTTTTCTTATCATATTCACACTTAGATTTAGGTTTCATGGAGCTGTATTTTTCTCTTTTAATCACCAAACATTCAAATGTTAGTAAGTTATGGCATAGTTCTTATCTCTTTTTATAGTATGATGGAGGTATTAACTTCATGATTCTCAATTGTTGTGCTCTTTAGATTGTTCCAAAATGACTACTTGATCAGAGTAATCAAAGAGAAATCAATCTAAGAGTTCCATACTTACCTTTTATTCAACATTTGAATACCTGGTCAGGGTACTCAAGTACTGATATTAGGCAGTATGCACCATATTTTATATCATGCTCTTATCTTCGACACCATCCTAATCCTAGTCCTAGTGTTCATGTAGACTAAGTGAACCTAGAGCTCTGATACCACCAAATGTGACACCCTTTTCCACACAAACGAGATTGCTCAAAACTTAAAGCATGATCAACCATTAACAACAGATTACTGAAAATCACAGGAAATCAAAACTGATTTGCAACAAGCACCATGAGCTGAGATTTATTACACAAGAATCAACACTTGCATTTCATAACATATATTCAAAGTGCTACATCATTGTTTTCTAATCATCTAGTTACATCAGATAACAATTCCACTTATATGTACATACCACAAAAGGCACACAAGCCAGAAACCACATGTCGATCATCATATCATCAAAATACTTTGAGAATACCCCCAAGGACATGAGTGTACAGGGACGACACATAGGACTCTGTTACTAAACACTATCCACATACCCTGATTCACCAGATGTAGTTTCTCCTCATAGTATGTCCTCAGCCATAAGATTTTTAAATCAACATGCACGTCCACCTAAAAAGATATTTAACCAATGGGGTGAGACAATAGTCCCATCGAGCAATATAACTGTCCATCAACTCTATTATTATCACAAATAACTAAATAGATAGAATAACATACTGAGTAGGTTGAACATGATTAACTAAATGACATAAATCTCATGGATGAAGTAAATAGAGTAGTAATATGCACTTGCCAATGAGTAATAGAATAACTAATAAATTAAAAAGGAATATGAAGAACACGTATAACTATTATAAACTAAACAATATGAAAGCAAGGCAAGGCTTCATCCAATGTTTCCGTGTTTGATGACATACATGTATACTACACGACTGATTACGTATTTAGTATGCCTTAAGGATTTGAGTCATACCACCCAAATCCAACCAACCACTGCTAAGTCGAAATCAGTGTCATACAAGGTCTAGTAGAAGAGCCAGAATCCATGGCCTCACCACCTCATAGTTAGTATACGAGTGAATCATGCAGTGACATCATCAGCCAGACTACTTCCAGCGACATATAGTCCAGCTGTGCAAACCTAGCCCGCCTTGGTACAAGTCACAACGCCAGTGAAACTGAGCTATGGCCCGCAACCACACTCTTCCAGGGTATGTTCCGCAACCAGTCTTGTAAAATCTCATAAACATAATATCACCGAGCTATGACCCAAATGTGCACTTTTTCCAGGATATGATTCATAGCTAGTCATGTGTCACATATCCTGAGGCATGATCTGAGGCTCACACATACCAAGTTGTCCATGCATACTCAACGGTATGCGCTCAAAGTTTCCCGTAGGAGTTACTCGTAAATGCTGACAGTGAATGGATCTATGGCTCACGGTAAGCTACATGATTTGATTCCACTTGATTACTTAGACCAATTAAAGTGTCTTTTAGCATCAATCAAGTTATAATGTACAAACCATAAACAAATACTTCAAAAGAAAGGGGCATAGTATTACAACAATATATATCATCATTTAAACTATAATATGATTCCCATCATCTCATAACATTGTATCACTGCCAGCTGTAAGGCTATCATCATCAACATATTATCATGGGATATCAACCCCTCATTCTAGTACTGGAGGATATCACCTCAACTAGGCACTAAGCCTTTGTCAGGTCCTAAGACTCATCACATCACACTTGTGATTCATGGTTACCTCATCATGCTTCATTAGACATATAAGCATTACTCATACCAATCATCATCTGGTCTACATCACATACACATACCCTAGCAATCATTAGCTACTACATTCAGAGAAATGATACATTTAAACGCAATAAACATCTTTAAATTAAGCAAGTAATGCGTCATAAGTTCCCTAGTTTAGGATTAACCTTCATGTTTATTCCACATAAGGTTCTCAAGCATCATTCTATCTCAAATCTCTGACATTCACTATCTCCCATAAGTTGGACTGTATAAGTCCAAGAATTAGACAATGTAAGATAGTATCCACATTCACATTTTTATACTTTCCATCTTCCCTTATCGAGACTTATAGCCAATGCTTTATATTATTTAACCACCTTCATATTATTCATTAATTATAACACCCCATTAACTCACAAGGTTAAAGTTATGTAATTAAGAGAGAGAGAGAGAAAGAGAGTACAATATCATGCTTTCTATTCCCACACATTCAATAGTATGGAATGCTTTTTCACATATAGCTGAGTAGGGTTTTACCTCATGGTTACATCACCCACCCCAATCACACCAATTCCCACCTTTCTGAAACTAATTTAGGTTGAACAACATTAGTTAGATATGCATAGATTATTGTGTCATCAACACTAGGTATCACCATAGCATAGATGTACATATGTATTACAACCATGCATTATGTAAACATGTTACTATGTACCATTTATATTGTTTCATCATTTTGTTTTTTTTTGGTCGGTCAAAAAAGTGTGTTACTATAATACCAAAAACTTTGGGCACGAAGTACCCCATTACAACAAGAGATAAAGAACCTTGATACCAACAAGTTGGTAGTCAAGGGCAAAAGACCATAAAGACCTAAAAAACAATGTACATAAGACTTTAACCCTAAACAACTCAACCTAAAGACATGAAGCCTTATGCATATCCAAGCACTCAATAGCATAAAGGACACCCACAAAGTATGAGCACAAAGATGAAGCAGGCAAGCCTCACCCCATCAGGCCAAGATCTCTAGGGAAAGAGAACCTACACTACAATCCTAGGCTTCGTAAGACAACCAGGACTTAGACGTTGTCCAAGTTAACAATGGGTAGTATGAGCACAACCTACTTGCTTAACGGAATTAAATACTAGAGCAGAAAAGAACAAATGAGAGTCTGAGGTTGTAGACCACTGATCCTCTCATCACTAGCTTTAGATACACCCACAAATTGTGATGAGAGGGGACTGAGATCAAATAGCATCATTGTCCCCTGCTCCCTGGCTAGCTCCATCTTGAGGTCCAAAGAAGCATCACTGGATGGAACATACTCTAAATTCTGCTGAAGCACAACAACACCACAACAACACCCATGAAGAGGCCAACTCTAGGCTAGGACCCCACCAAGACCCAAAGCCCATGTTTGCACATAGGCATATCAATGAACACCTTGAGAGTGCTCCATCATGCAGCAACAGGGGGGTCAATAGGTTAAAGCCAGGTTAACGCCATAACACCTCATTTTCCCATCAGCCAGCAGAGACTATCAGCGGTGATGACGGAGGAGGTACCCTCTGCAAGTCGGGGACCCCAGATCTGGAGGAGCCACCACGAAAGAAGTGTCACCGTCGGACAGGGCGAAGCAACGTTGGTTGATTTCGTGGGGCCATCGCAGCGCTGGGCGAGGCCAGGTACCAGCTCGGGGTGAGGAGGGTAGGGGTCAGAGAAGGAAGCCGAGGGACTCCCTCACTACACCTACAATGACAGAGCAGCTGAGCATGAGACCATATCCAACAGGAGGTAGCTCCTCTCCATCCGTCCCTCTTACGAACGACCCGAGTACTGGCATCAACGATATGCATCACACCTCCTCCTCGCTCCAAGACGAAAATAGCCCCAAACGATGGCGACCAGAAGCTGCTTGAGTCTAGAATAAATGTGACTAATAATGCTAAGTTACAAATTAAATTTCTTATAATGATATAAAACTCTAGAGTAACCCATGCAAAAGATACTGACACCTTTGTTTACATCCTAGTTAGACGATGCACAAAATCTAGCCCTAATTATGCCACATGACTAGTTATAGGGTCTATATAGTAATTGATTTCACATATGTGCATAACATGTTCCATTGGTTCCTAGATGAGTAACTAAAAATACATTAGAAATTCTCTCAAACTTTTGGTAATATAACTCTTTTTAATGACTATTAATGCATTATTTGTCCTAAGTACCTAATATTATGTATCACATGATTTTCTGGTTCAAACTCAAAATCCAATTGGATATTTAAATTTACCATTTTTGGTAATATAAAACCCACCAAATTTCTAGTAATATATGATAATCCTAGTTGTTCCAAATGATATTAAGTTGAAAGGAGTAGATAATTGTATTTATTGATCTATATATATATCTACTCAATCCAGCCTATTAATCAACCTCTATGGATCTACCTAAGTCATCTTATTACTAAGTCACACAACCCCCTATTTGAGCGGCAGTCATGACAAAACCTAGAGGACTGGGATTATATCCCACTTTTCATGGATGGAACTAGCGGGTGGCACTTGTCTCCTCTACCCGAGTCCTACATGACTTGATCTCTTATTACTAATGCTTTCATCACCTATATCCCCACATGCTTTCTTTATCTCCAATGGATAATCCCAAAAGACAATGATCCATTCATATTTCTCAAAGACTCACGATATCACTGACCCTAGCCTATAAGACTCATGTTTTCAAAGCAACAAGAGGATCTCTAGTAATCATCACCTCGAGAGCAATAACTCAATTACCCTAGCAATATCTCAACGAATCCTTTCACCGCTAACCTACAATTGAACTGAACCTATGGCTTCCTTAGATGTCACATGCGTGCCCATTGAGGAGCCACGACGGTTGGAGATGTATTTGTGGGATCCCACCTGCCATGTCCTAGGATAGCCACCATACTCACTTTCAGTGGTGCTCCGAATCAGAAAAATAGAAGATAGATGAAGGGGTTAACTTTGGATGGGTTTTGGAGAGATGTTGTGGCTGGAGATGACATCCTCAAGGTCCAAGGGTGGTCGGAGGGCCACCAATTTTTCTACCGAAGCAGGCGATCTGGTGACCCATGTATAACAAGGGAAACAGAGGAGGCGCATCCCACATCTGCAATCCACTGGGGACAAAGGGGGAGAATCGGGTCAAGTGGATCCTGCCCACGGCGGATCCCTCCCTGGATCCATTTAAACCCACATGAGGTAATTAGTGTTGAAATTGTTCAAATAAGATCTCTAGGTTGCATTAATCATAAAAATTAATTGCTATGTCAGATGGAGTCAAGTTATATATACATTTGAGCTATTTTTCGAGATCAAGATGATGGGAGGAGTTTCAAAGGCTATTTTGACTTCAAATTTACTTTTTTAGACAAGAACCATGAAAGCTAGAAACTAAGGTGAAGTTTGATTATTAATGAATGTTAATTGAATGAACATGGTAATCGGGGTCAAGATTGTGACTAGGATTCTTCAATCTAAGGAAACTAAATCAGATTTTCTCCAAAGTAGGTAAGTAGTTCATGCTCATGAGTATTTATATTTGAATATTAGTATATTTACATGTTTCTTAAATAAGACTTTCATGATCCAATGTTCTAAGATTCTAAAGTTAAGATATGCAAGCAAGGTTTTATATACTTTTATAATTATGTAAATTCATATGCACAATATCTCAAGTTGAGATATGTCATGCTTACATCATAGAATGACTGAATTTCATGAATTAATTTCATAAGAAGAACAAAAGAATATATATCTATCATACTTCTTAGTAATGTTTCATATTAATGCTCAAAACTATAAGATGGGAAACACAAGTAAGATTTTCATACTTCCATGGTTATGTGATATAACCATGTACTTAAGATTTCAAGTAGAAACATACTATTAAGATTTCTTATATAGTCAGAGATCTAAAAACTAAGAAGTTGTTTAGATTTCTTAGCATGATTAAGATCAAAGAGTTAAGTAAAATATCAGAATATAAGTTTTGAACATATAAAGACATGATCAAATTTTCAAGATAAAGATTCTATAAAGATTAGAATGTATTCAAAAATTGAGTTCATGGTAATATTATAAGATCAGGATGCACTAAGTAATGATTAAGTTCCAAGATAAGATTTTATTAAGATTCATGATTTGAGCCATGATAAGAATATGAGAACATAATTCTTTAAGATTTAAGCTCATATGAATGCATTAAAATTCATGCTAAGATCGGATTTAGTGAGATTTTATAGAGATTGAGTTATCTTGTCAGAAATCATATTTTAGATATTTGATATTTAAGTTGATTTCATATACTTAGTAACTCTATACTTAGTTTAGATTATTCTCTTAATCCTTTAGACTCAGGTGTTATACATCTGATATTAAAACTTAATTAAGTCAATTAATCAAATCAGAACATCAAATCAAGATTTATCTAGATAATAAAAATATCATATTTCAGATTCAGATTTAGAATTTAAGAACAAAAATACAAATATAGAGACAATAGTTCAGATATAGAGATAGAAATTAAGAACAGATTCAGAGATAAGAGATTAAGATTCAAAATAAGAAATTAAGGATTGAGACAGAAAATGACATCTGAACATTAACTATATAGATTATAGGATAAGTCTTCACTGGAGAGTCCCGAGATGATTCAGAGGGAACCTTGCACCAAACACTGCTGGTGTCAAAGAGGGCACATTGTGCCAACAGAGGATGAGTTGCACCATACAAGACATGTCCGTATCAAGAAAGGGCACATTGCACCATAGAGGTCACTTCGGTGTCAGCAGAGGGCATGTTGTGCCAACAGAGGATGCTTTGCACCATAGAGGACACTTCAAAGTCAAAGAGGAAGATGTATTGTATCATGATGGATACAATCAGATAAAAGTTGTAAGTAAAAGATACCTTAGTCAAAAGGATGAACATAATCTCATTCATAAGTATCAAGGAAGAAATTAAGATAAGAGAAGACATAAGAGATTAAGATTCAGAATAAGAAATTAAGGATAGAGATGGAAAATGACATCAGAACATTAACTATATACATTATAGGATAAGTCCTCACTGGAGAGTCCCAGGACGATTTAGAGGGAGCATTGCGCCAAACATTGCTGGTGTCACAGAGAGCACGTTGTGCCAACAGAGGATGAGTTGCACCATACAAGACACTTCCATGTCAACAAAGGGCACATTGCACATAGAGGACACTTCGATGTCAATAGAGGGCATGTTGTGCCAGCAGAGGGTGCTTTGCACCATAGAGGACACTTCAAAGTCAAAGAGGAGGACGTATTGTATAATTATGGCCACAATCAGATAAAAGTTGTAAGTAAAAGATACCTTAGTTCAAAGCATACACATAATCTCATTTATAAGTATGAAGAAAGAAATTAAAATAAGAGAAGACATGACTCAGGCCTTTTGTGCAAGTGATGTGCCCCAAGCACCCTAGTGATGTCAACAGAGGGCACGTTGTGCCAACAAAGGGTGCTTTGCACCATATACTACACTTCTATGTCACATAGGAGGACTTATCGTATAATGGTGGCCACAATCAGATAAGTCATAAGTAAAAGATACTTTATTTTAGAGCATGCACATAATCTCATTTATAAGTATGAAGAAAGAAATTAAGATAAGAGAAGACATGACTCATGCCTTTTGTGCAAGTTATGAGACACAAGCACCTTAGTGCAGGTCATGAGACAACCAGAGTACAAATCTTTGAAGAAAGGTAATGTACAAAGATAAGAACTAAGAAAGAAGAGATAATTATGTTTCAGATTTTATACAAAGTTTGATGTTGGTTTAATGTTTATAATGTTCAAGAATATTTTGTAATATCTTATTATTTTAGTTTTGTACATATGGAATACTCATGCCACTTATTCTAACAATCATTTTTCTAATGCATGGCTGGGGACGCGATGTCCGCATGTGAGAGTAGGAGTAGAATAAATCCTAGAGAATCAAGAACAAGAATAGAGCATGAATCAATCTGTTAGGATGCCAACTATTAGATGGTCCTCAATTTATAGACTCATATATATGTTTTAAATGTTTAAAACTTTAGAGTAAAAGACTATGTCTCAAGATGTTATGTTAGTTTATCATGTGATAGTCGATGTGTTCCTTTTGTAAGAACAATCATGAGAATGTTTAAATACTTATGTTTGTGTGATGATTATAGTTGTTATGAATGCTAGTTTTATGTAATGCCTCTTTAAGTGCATAAGTTATGGATAACTATGTGTTGCTTCTCCAATGTGCATGTGTGTTCTTAGGGAGGGTGTTATAGAATGGTACCAGAATGACATTATAGTTGGACACCAGATTGATTCTCATGTTGTTACTTTAGATCACCCCATTAGAATCCATGTGAGATTAGAGTACATATTTATAAGACAGGTAGTAGCCCTAGATATAATTTATATGAGCCAAAGATAAGTAGGATTTAAGTTAGAGGTCTAGTCATAAGATAGAAGTTTAGATACTGACTAGGGTTGTATGTCTAGATGGTTTGAACTTTTATGTTAACTCTAGAATTGTACACAACATGCTCTCTCTTTTTCCCACATGTTTGTGGTATGGGACACATGCTTATGGGATTTTGTAGAGAGAATAATATGTGCATCATCATGATTATGTTGTCCTTTAGATTGCATGTGGTATGGGACATGTTTATGAGGAAGGTGCTAAGATAAGTGTGATAAGACATGTCACCTCTAAATATATGACTGACTGACATGTATCCAAAGGCGACAAAGAAAAGTAGTTGATATTAATAGTTTGAGGCATATAGTCACCTACCCTATTTAGATACATGGTAAGACCAAGAATGCATATAAAGGATACATATTTTGACATATATAAGTGAGTTGGTTCTTAAGCAATCTGGAACCCTAATCCAGTCCCCAAAAAGAGGCAATCTAGAGTCTTTTCCATCGTGGATGATGAAGGTATAATTTAGATTTCAAGATTCATTAGTAGTATATGCACATGTTTGCCTGATAATTATCACCATGAGAAATCCACACCATTAGTATGATAATGAGACATTAAGAAAATATTAGAGAACTAGTGTACATAAATATGTGAAACACTAAGGTGGGAAGATTAATTAAATTTTGAGGATGAAATTCCTATAAGGTCGGTTGAATTGTAACATCCCTAGAAGTTCAGTCTAGAATAAATGTGACTAATAATGCTAAATTACAAATTAATTTTATTATAATGATGTAAAAATCTATATTAACCCATGAAAAATAATGACACCTTTATTTACAACCTAGTCAAATTATACACAAAATCTAGCCCTGATTATGCCACGATGACTAGTTAGGGTTTAAATAATAATTGATCTCACAAATGTGCATAACATGTTCCATTGGTTCCTAGATGAGTAACTAATAATACATTGGAAATTCTCTCACATTTTTGGTAGTATAACTCCTTTTAATGACTATTAATGCATTATTTGTCCTAAGTACCTAATATTATAAATCATACAAGTTTCCAGTTCAAACTCAATATCCAATTGGATATTTAAAATTTACCATTTGTTGGTATATCTAACTCACCAAATTTTTAGTAAGATTTGATAATCCTAGTTGTTCTAAATGATATTAAATTGAAAGGAGTAGATAATTGTATTTATTAATCTATATATCTACTCAATGCAGCCTATTAGTCAACCTCTATGGATCTACCTAAGTCATATTATTACTAAGTCATGCAACCCCCTATTTGAGTGGTAGTCATGGCGATAGTTGGAGGATTGGGATTAAATCCTGCTTTTCACTGATAGAACTAGCAGGTGGCACTTGTCTCCTCTACCTGAGTCCTGCGCGACTTGGACTCTTATTACCAATGCTTTCATTGCCTATATTCCCACTTGCTTTCTTTATCTCTAGTGGATAATCTTAAAAGACAATGATCCAATCAGATTTCTCGTAGACTCACAATCTATCTGACCCCAACCTACAAGATTTGTGTTTCCAAAGCAACCAGAGGATCTCTAGTAATCATCTCTATGAGAGTGATAACCTTAATTACCCTGGCGATATCAACAAATCCTTTCTACACCGACCTACAACCGAACCAAAGCCATGTGCTTCCCATGATTTCACCTACACACCCTTGAGGAACCGTGACAATTGGAGATATCTTCCGAGGATCCTGCCCACCATGTCCTAGGATAGCCACCATCCTCCATTGTAGTGGTGCTTGGGATCAAACAAGCTGAAGATAGATGAAAGGGCTAACTTTAAATGGGTTTTAGAGAGCTGTTGCAATTAGAGATGATATCCCTGGGGTCCAAGGGTTGTCGGAGGGCCACCCATTTTCTGCCGAAGCAGGCGATCAAGTGACCCCTGTTTAACATGGGAAAGAGAGGAGGCGCAAAATCCCATCCGATCTACTGGGGACGAAGGGGGAGGATCAGGTTAAGAAGATCCTCCCCAAGGCAGATCCCACCCTCGATCCATTTAAACCCACATGAGGTAATCAATATTGAAATTATTCAAATAAGATTTCTAGTTGCATAATTCATAGAAATTAATTGGTATGTCAGATGGAGTCAAGTTATATATGGATTTTGAGCTATTTTTCGAGATCTAGATGATGAGATGAGTTTCAAAGGATATTTTGACTTCAAATTTACATTTTTAGACAAGAACCATGAAACCTAGAAACTAAGGTGAAGTTTGATTATTAATGAATGTTAATTGAATGAACAGGGTAATCAAGGTCAAGAATGTGATTAGGATTCTTCAATCTAAGGAAAGTAACTCAGATTTTCTCCAAAATAGGTAAGTGGTTCATGTCCATGGGTATTTATATTTAAAGAGCAATACATTTGCAAATTTCTTAAATAAGACTTTCACGATCCAATGCTCTAAGATTCTAAAGTTAAGATATGCAAGCAAGATTTTATATACTTTTATAATTATGTAAATTCATATGCTCAATATCTCAAGTTGAGATATGCCATGCTTACATCATAGAATGATTGAGGTTCATAAATTAAGTTCATAATAAGAATAAAAGAATATCTTTCTATCAGATTTCTTAGTAATGTTTAATATTATAGCTTAAGAATACAAGATGAGAAACACAAGTAAGATTTTCATACTTACATGGTTATGTGATATAACCATGTACTTAAAATTTCAAGAAGAAACATACTATTAAGATTTCTTATATATAGAGAGATCTAAGAACTAAGAAGTTATTTAGATTTCTTAGAATAATTAAGATCTAAGAGTTAGGTAAAATATCAAATTTTTTTTGAACATATTATACAAGATCAAGTTTTCAAGATAAATATTCTATAAAGATTAGAATGTATTCAGAATAGAGTTCATGGTAATATTAAAAAATTAGGATGCACTAAGTAATGACTGCGTTCCAAGACAAAATTTTATTAAGATTCATGATTAGGGTCATGATAAGAATATGAGAACATAATGATTTAATATTTAAGCTCATAGGAATGCATTAAAATTCATGTTAAGATCAGATTTAGTGAGATTTTATAGAGATTGAGTTATCTTGTTAGAAATCATATTTCAGATATTTGATATTTAAGTTAATTTCATATACTTAGTATTTCTATACTCAGTTAAGGTTATTCTCTTAAGCCTTTAGACTCAGGTGCTATACATATGATATCAAAACTTAATTAAGTCAATTGATCAAATCACAACATCAGATTATGATTTATCTTGACAATAACAATATAAAATTTCAAATTCAGAGTTAGAATTTAAGAACAAAGATACATATACATAGACAATAGATAAAAATTAGAGATACAAATTAAGAAGATATTTAGAGATAATACATTAAGATTCAGAATAAGAAATTAAGGATAGAGATAGAAAATGACATCAAAACATTAACTATATACATTATAGGATAAGTCCTCACCGAAAAGTCCTGGGATGATTCAGAGGGCGCACTACGCCATACACTATGGGTGTCACAAAGGGCACATTGTGTCAATAGAGGGTGCATTACAGCATAGAGGACACTTTAGTGTCAATAAGGGCACATTGTGCCAACAGAGGGTGCTTTGCACCATAGAGGACACTCCGATGTCACAAAGGAGGACTTATCATATAATGGTGGCCATAATCATATAAAAGTCATAAGTATAATATACCTTAGTTCAGAGCATGCACATAATCTCATTTATAAGTATGAAGAAAGAAATTAAGATAAGATAAGACATGACTCATGCCTTTTGTGCAAGTCATGTGGCCCAAGAACCCTAATGCTGGCCAATTCAGATACATAACCCAAGCCCTATGTATATGTTATGAGACCCAGACAACTTAGTACATGTCATGAGACCCACATACCAGAGTACAAGTCTCCAGAGAAAGATAAAGTACAAAGATAAGCACTAAGAAAGAAGAGATAATTATGTTTCAGATTTTATACATAGTTTAATGTTCCTTTTATGTTTACAATGTTCAAGAATATTTTGTCATACTCATGCCACTTACGCTAAAAATTGTTTTTCTAATGTATGGCTGGGGACGAGATGTTTGCATGTAAGAGCAGGATCAGAGTAAATCCCAAAGAATCAAGCACAAGAATAGAGCATGAAGCAATCTGCTGGGGGTGCAAACTATTAGATGATCCTCAGATTTATAGACTCAACTATATGTTTTAAATGTTTAAAACATTAGAATAAAAGACTGTGTGATGTTATTTTAGTTTATCATGTGATATTCATTATGTTTCTCTTGTAAGAATAATCATGAGAATGTTTAAATAATTATATTTGTGTGATTGATTATATTGTTATCATGAATGTCAATTTTATGTAATGCCCCTTTAAGTGCAAAAATTATGGATAACTCTGTGTTTCTTCCCCAATGTGCATGTGTGTGCTTAGGGAGGGAATTACATGAACCTTTCAACACAACAACAACTGTTCATGTATCTTACTTGTGTTGACTAATGTATTAGATCTGGAAGTAATATTTGTTAAGGAGGAATTTGTGAAGTATAATTCTAGATGTACTCTTAATTTGAGTTAGCCAATGCTAAGTTCAAAGGCCAAACACCTTTTTAGTTAGAAGTGAAATTTAGGATTGTCTTTTATTTTGAAGTGGGAGTGGTACATATGATCCTTATCACTTCTATCTTTCCTCTTTCATATAATTTCTAATCCAACTATGCATATAAATGTTAACATGTAGTATGTACATCCCAAGTTTAGGACTCTAGACACAATGGTAATCATTTTTGAAGAATCAAGGACTTCCAACCCAAGTTTATACCCTACTAACTAAGGGACCTTACTTGATGAAAGAATTGATGTTTCATCACCATCTAGAGAAGTTAGGATCAAGATTTGGAACAATTATAGGAGGTAGAAGGTGGAAGGGTGTTGGAAAGCAGAATGTATGTATTGCCATAAAGTGTACAGAGCAAATCCCAAGCATGGGACATCTCATCTTCATGATCATAAGAATCTGAGATGCCAAACTTTGAATGGAGATAGTCTTATGAGAGAAATATGCACAAGAGAGGCATTTGAAAGAAAATGGAAGAAAATCAATTGTGGATATGATCCTTTTGCATGATTACCCTTTAAACATGGTAGAATACATTGGATTTTGAAAGATGCTTAATGTTATCCAGTCTTTGTTTAACTGTCCAATAAGAAACTTCATCACGGGTGATATTATGAAGTTATATGATTGTGAGAAGAAAAAGGCAATGATGTAATTAGGGAGTTGTGATTCTTGAGTAGTCATGACAACTGATACGTGGTCATCCAGTTATCAAATTTAGGGCTACATGGTTGTCACTGCACATCATGTTGACTCTTCTTAGTCTTTAAGGAGCTAAATACTAAGGTATTCTATTTAGAATCTAAATGTAAGATGAATCCATGATATCCTTTGCTTCCTTTTACCTATATTTATAATTTATACTTTCATGTTTAGGTTTGCCTACGTTCCTTGTCCACATACAAGTGATGTGCTATGTGATGTTTTGATGAATTGTCTAATTGATTGGAAGTTGATACAAAATTGTCATGTACCACTGTTGACAACTACTCCACAAATGATCTGATGATTGACTTGGTCAAAGAAAAACTGTACCCAAATTCCAAAATATTTTGTGGTATATTTTTGCACAAGAGATGTACTACACATGTATTAAATCTTGTTGTGAAAGTTGATTTAATAGTAATTAAAGATGGAATAGAAAAGATAAAAGACAGTGTTGCATAGTAGACTGCAACTCCAAAATGAGTAGAAAGGTTTGAAGAAACTATGAGGCAATTGAAGATAATCATTTCAAGGAAATTATATTTAGATTGTCAAACTAGGTGGAATTATACCTACTTAATGCTTAGGACTACAATTATGTATAAAGATGTGTTTACTATATTAATGCAATGGAATAAAAACTAACAGGCGATCCCAACTAATTCAGATTGGTAGTTCTATTTTGAAGTTTGTGAGAAATTGAAGATCTACTACAAAGTAATAGAGGTGTTTTCTAGGACAAGTTATTAGACTTCCAATTTGTGCTCCCTAAACTTTGTCAAATTAGAGTGACTTTAGACAATTGGAAAAAGTCCCCAAATAAGATAATCATGGGAATGGCTAAAAATATGTTGGAGAAGTTCCAAAAATATTGGGATAACATTTATATTCTAGTAGGAGTTGTTGTTTTACTTGACCCAAGATATAAAATGAAGATGATTGAGTTTTATTTTGACACCATATATGGAGATAAGGCTGCAGTTCACATTAAAAATGTCTGTGATTCCTGTATCGATCTGCTGAATGACTATAAAGATAAAGCAAAGATGCAAAATGAATTGAATAATGACTTGCCATCTTCAAGTCTATTGGTTTACTCTTAGGAGGACGTTGATGATGATTTGCTAAACTTTGAGGCCTTTGTGAAGAGGCAAAGGAGAAACTCAAGTTACTTCAAAACATTACTTGATAAGTACTTAGAGATCAATATATTGCCTCAGTCTTCATATTTCAATGTACTAATGTGGTGGAAGATGAATGGTGATGTGTATCCTATCTTAAAATTCATTGCTAAGGATCTTTTATCTGTGTCAGTCTCCGTTGTGGCCTAAGAGTCAACATTCTATATGTCTGGGAGGGTAATTGATCTACATCACAGTAGACTCTACCCCACTACAGTGGAAGCTCTGATGTGCACTCAAAGCTGGCTAAGAAATAACCAAATACAAGGTAGGTATCTAGTATTCCATTTGACCTTATCTATCTAGAGTAATTTATCTTTTAAATAGATTCTTGTAATTGATAATTGTGCATTTAATATTATATAGCTATTTTTTTGGAGGATGAAGACACTGAAGAAGATGGTAGCACGTCTAATTCTTAGTTCCACTGATTTTTTTTACACTTGACATGGAACTTGTCTACAAATCTTATTATTCTCAGTTTCATATCTTATTTTAAGGATTTTTTTGCACACAATAGAAGTTTTCCATGAAGATTTCTTGACAAAGGTAAACTGCTTCAACCTTTTGTGATGTTTTATGAACCTGTTGTGTTTGTATTGAGCACATGGGATCATGGATGGCAATAAGGTTGTTGGAGTTTTATGGATGGTAAGAGGGTTAGTGGTTTTGCTTCTAGTTTGAGAAGGGTGACACATTGGTGTTGTTTTATATTGATTTCATACAATTTATGTTTCATGGACAATGTGTTTTAGCCTCTTGGTTTGTCTTAAGATTTTAGGCTGCTTATGTCTCAATGTTGATCACCTTGTCATTATGGTTATGTTTAGAGATAATATAGGCGACATGTGACATAATCATGGTAACAAAGGTTAGCTATTTTGGCAAGTATGTAGGGATATTAAGACTAGATTGATGTTCAATGTCCAGTTTATGTAGCATGATGTGTTTGAGTATGGTTAGAAGTTTCTTTCTATATAGGAAATACATTGATGGATGTTTGGTTAGCAAATCCTGATGTTTTCCATAGGTGGTTAAATTGAATTTCATGCAATTTAGCTTATGCGTTATTGAATTAGTCTTAAATCCTTGCGATATATGCAACATTAAGCTACATGTCTTGATGAATGTCATTACAATTACTATTGTTCATTGTTAATTTTCTTTTCCATGTGATTAAATAAGTTATTTATCTATTTCATGTTGGAATATGTAAGAAGAAGTGGTTGTGTGAATCTAAGTAGAGGGTTGTAGTGGAGTCATGGCCATCATTTCTGGAGGTCGAAGCTGGATAGCAGAAATAATTGTCAAAGAACAATGAACTCTGATATTTCTGATAATTTTGTTTGTAATTTGATAATTTGGAGCAACATTTGTAATCTAAAGATGGTAGTTGTCAAAATAGTTACTTGGAACTTGCAAAACGTTGAATAGATGAAGATTTTAGACAAGTAATGTTCGAAATATCTTGTCTTCTAGTAGTTATTTCTTAATTCCCAAAGTTTACTTGCATATCTGTAATGTTTTGCACCAAATTTATTAAGTACATGGTCAACCATATAATTTATTGGGCTAAATTAGTCAATTATGGGTGGGTTTATAAATTTCAATGGGTTTCATGCAATTTTCTATGCATGTTAATACTATTTTGAGCCATATGTGCTTACATTGAGGGAAATATATCAAATATCAGATCAATAGTATAATTTTCTGGATTAATAATCATCTCAAATTTAATGGATAAAGAGGAGGAGGTTTTGTGCAACTTTGTGGACTCAAATAATGTTATTAGCTACTTGAGTTTTAACTTGATGGATGGAAGCAGGGGGTACCAGTGGATCCTGTTGCATCTCCATCCATTTCACCCATTTGAGTGGTGCAAGAGTCCATCACCTTATTAATGAGACACATGTGCTTTGGATAGATTACAATGGTTGTGGGTGGGCACTTTTTGCCATCCCTAGCCACCAGATCTCCTTAATAAATTTATCGATATTCCAACAAGATAAAGGCATGACCATTAGTCAAGAAGGGTTGGTTGAAGATAAGGAGATAGCCCGTCGAGCCTCCCTCTGATGCAAAGTATAAATCTTTTCGATCGGACTCCGATGGTGGTTATGCTTTGTGATCAATTAGATTATTGTTTACCAAACTGTTGGAGTAACATAACCTCCGATGAAACATCAGATTTTATCAGTTCAAAGCTTTATCAAGCCATCAGTTTATCAACACACATTACTACCAATTAATTTAATATTTATAGGGGAATGGTACCCCATGCAACAAAGTCCAAAAACATCAAAATAAAATGATTTTTTACCAAATAGTTAGAAACACCATGTAGTAATATATATTTGTTAAAATTATAGTTAGCGCCCCCAAATGGGTAGGTTGTACATAAATAGACAGAGTATATAAAATTGTGTAACTTGAGAAAACAAAGTTTGGTTTGGCTCAAATTTAAAATATAACTTTGTCAAATGATATTAAATCTTAATATAAAGTTTAATTATAAAAGTAATTAGCCAACTAAGAAAACAAACAAGTTTTTGAATTAAGCAAGGTTAGCAGCCTTATAGAAACTATCATGTGGGTTGGGTTGGCCTTTCCCTTTTTCTACCAGGTTGTGTAGCTCTTATTAACATTATTTTGTTGCATCTCCTGTCATACTTCTTGGGACGTATACACCTCCATACGAAAATGAAATATACCATAGATAAACTTCATAGGGACTTCCTTTAGAATCACTCTAAGATCCACCATATTGTCTGGGATACCCTCTGCCTCCCTAAATCATAATGGGGTGGGGCATTCACAAAATATCCATAGTAGATTAATCTTATGCTAATAATATATTCAATTTCTATTTAGAAATCCATCCAAACAAAGATGCAATTTTTTTATCTCTAGGTGCCATACGAAATATCCATGGTGTTCAATTCTCTTATACAAATGCCCATTCATCCAGAAACATATTTTAAGCATCATGTTATTAAAACCATCTCCTCTATCCCCATTATCAATAAACATCAAACCTCCTTCTATTTTGATGATTGATTCCTTGTTTATGGTATATCTTTTGATCTCAACATATCCCACCCACCCCCCACATTACTTTCCTAAAAGCTACAAAATTACTACTCATAACCACATACAACTCTTTTAAAATATAAATATCAAATGATATCCCTTAACATATCCTTAGTAAAATTAGAGAGCTTGCCTGCTTCCCACAAGTTGATGGTACCATTACATGATATCCAAAAAAACCCTATAAAGTCCTCTCCTTTAGAGGTTTGTGTGCTCCTTTCAGTACCAAATTCTAGTCTATTGGGCCTAATATCACTTTCTTTATGTGGTGCTTGTGTTCAAACAAACTCCTTTTTAGCCCTGATTAACACACAAAAAATATACATGGTCCCTTCCAATGTATGCTCAATCGGTACAACATTAATATGCTCACCATACCTTACTGAGTTGTAATTTATATATCATAATATGTCATGCTTTTAATCTTAAAATACCCATTCCAATTTCCATCAAATGTTAGATTTCATCCTTTACCACATATTCAAGATTGCTTTCAATATAAAAAGGTTATTTGTCTTTACCTTCTGTGTATATGGCTGGGAAGAAACCAAAGAATTTCCAACAATACATATATAGTCTCTAACAATACATATAATTGAGTAAAGCTAACCTATTGTTGTGTTGTGGTTTATTTTTGGTATTTTATTACATATTGTTCCTCCAAGTTCTCTCTTGGTCATCATCTGACCCTGCTTACTCAAGCTGCTAAAACCCCTCTTTCGGGGCACAAAACTAGGACCAAGGTAATCCACACCTCCCCAACTATTTGGATGCCTCACATCATACCCCATGATTACTCCTATGGCTTCCTATGTTCAACCTTTATGCTATCATGATCAATCAATTTTTGCGCTTATCACATTGGGGTTTGTACTAAGGATTTTTTCCTTCATTTGAACTTCAACTATTTGTGCTCTTACGCTCGAGGAGCCTTGTTATGAGAGCTCCCTTCCCTTTAGTAAACTCTTCTTCTACAAGTAGCTCTGTTCTAAAAGCCAATAATGGTTTCTTATGATGAGCCTTATCTTGGTTCTTTATACCTTGTTGCCCCCCCAGCCTCACCCTCCTCTTGTTTGTCATATGTAAACCTCATAGAAGGTCACACTTACATAATGTTGGATTATCAGTCTGATATCTAATACACATATAATTCTTTATAAAAGCTCTCATGAAGAACATAGTTGTTGCTTTTAAGTTATAAACCTTGAACATAACATGTCTCTCATTGTTTTTCAAGATAACCACATTCCTTTCACTTTGTCATATGATAGATCTCATCCAAACTAGGTCAAATTTATCAACATCCTATATGACCCTACATGGATCAATCTCTACCATATCTCATTGATTTACTCATAATCTCGTTTGACTCCTATGCACTGTACTATATTCATTAATAGCTCCAACGAATGGTGGGCCCTAAACCGTTTAGATTTAAATGTTTCCAAATGGCTCATTGTTTTTATCATAGAGTAACTATTGATGTGTGGATCAATAACATATGTTCCCACATGGAAGACTTTGATCCTTTTCATTTAAAATCTAATCAAATCAAGCATTTAACCAAAACTTAAAAAAACTTTCAAATTTTAAAGTAAAGAACTATCCCTTCTTGAGGATGGCATAAAAATATAAACCCTTATCTTGATCTTGAATCTAAAAAATGTCATTCTCAAGAACGCATACCTTTTCCTTGAAAAGGGAATATATTTGAAATAGTGAGAAAACATTACTTGGTTAAAAAAAGGTGTCAAAACACTTAATTCTTTCATCACTCTGCCTCAACTCACTGAAAAAGACATATGTCTTCTCTTATTTTTAGTAACTCATTAACCAGAGATTGAAACCTCATTACATACAACATCACCACACATTTGAAAGATAAGATCAATATATGACCAAATGATTAGTACATTCTCAATTAATATCCCCTTCAATCACTAATTGTCAAGCCCACTATTACAACTCCAATTTTTGGGTTCCTTTGGTGAGGAATGTAATTTCTCACATTAAAGATATTGGAACAAATAATGATATAATTTGTTTTGAATAAATGAATTTTGTTTACAATAGACTTGATGATTGTGTTGTGGGCTTTATTGGCTATTGGGCCCAATAACAAGGAAATTCAATTAATAAATGAATAATTGAGTTTTTGAGAAAAGAGATATGTGGAAACCTCTGGAAGGCAAAAGAATGCAATCCAAGGATGGATTTCATGCCACATGGGTTCCTTGGGTTCCAAGGAGTCCAAAGTTGCAAAGAAAAGCAATAAGAAAAGAAAAGATTAATTAAGTATTTCTTTATTAAGAAAGAAATTGAAAACAATGATAAAAGATGGAAAACAAGAGAAAAGAGGTATAATTGAGTTATCCTTAGTGGAATTTCGTATTCTAAGGATTCCTAATGATAAAAGGAATACTAATGAAGAAAATAAAATAGAAATAAAGAGAAATCCTCAAAAAGAAATATTTTAATAAGAAATACACATGATAATGAAGAATAATGCATTTAGATGCATCTAGAAGGGTAATGAGTATCCAATAAAAAGGATTTCGAATTATTAGAGTTTCTTGAGATCCAAGGAGTTCCAATGAATAAAGAGGAAATAGAAAATACCTATAAAAGAAAATAAGATAATAATGTAAGACATTATTAATGGATTATGTGGTATTGCTAGAAAGAAAGTAATTTCTATTAAAGGAAAATAGGATTTTGTGCCTATGAATTGAAAAGCAAGAAATAAAGAGAATAGGTGAGAGGAATTTCGAATTCCTAAGATCTAATGAACAAAGTACACAAAGAAAGAGAGAAGAATACTTGTAAAATAAGGAAATCCCTTTCCTATAAGGAGTAGCCTTGATTGCTTAGTGGGCAAGCGATCTGGGGCGTGGATACTCCCCTATTTAAAGGATAGACCCTCCAGTTTGAGTCCGGAGAGAGATTCCATGCAACTATATCTCCCTTCTTCTTGTTTCTTGCACGCAAAACCCTAACGAAGGTGTAGAGCAACCCTGGAGAAAACCAGGGGCTGAGGAGCCATCTAGTTGGAGGCAGGGTGCTTCCACATCAACCATGGACTGCTCGGCTACCATCTCGACGTCCTTAGCCTCACGCAACTTCCACTGATAGACTGCATGACCGGCTGCAGTTGCAGCAACGGTCGCATCCTTCTTCCTATTGGGAGAGACCAATTTGGCGGCAAGTTAGAGGCACCCTAAGTGCGGCAGACGACAGCAGAGCTAGGGCAGCCAGCGACGTTGATCCTCGAGCCTCAGGGTGGAAGGGTAGACCGCGGGAAGAAGCCATTCGTGGCCTGGTCGCGGCGGATCTCAAGGTTGAAGACGATCGGGAGCATTGGACAAGTTTGCCCTCTGCGAGCAGTAGAACCAACTTACTTAACCAGGGGAAAAACAGTCACTTCGAAATGTTTTAAAGCTAGCCGCCCCGCATTGCATGGAAGGCGCCTACGTGGCAACCCCCCATTGGCCCAAAGTAAGTGTTTTTGCTAAATTCATAACTAATGATTCATAGCTCGGATTAGCACACATAAAATATGAAAGTTGCTTAGAAAAATGAGGGGAATTCATTAAAAATATAATTGAAGCCTGATTTCTCTTGAAATTCGAAAATTAATGGAAGATGTCAACTTTAATACTTTAATGTTTAAAGAACCCTATTTTGAGATGAATAATATATTTATAAGGGTTTAATGGATGATTAGAGTTGGTATTAACCTGTTAATGATGAAAGGGCACATTAAGAACAAAAAGGATGAACTTTTCATGTAATTAGTTTAATTTCGAGTTTAATGTGCATGAATAATACTTTAATGGGACTTGAAACCCTAATGTTGGTAAATTCGACTCTTAATAGCTATAATTATTCAAAGTGGTGAATAAAGATGAGACATAATGATCCTAGGCTATTTTGAGCATTAAAGTTCCTAAATTGTGGATAAATACCCTAAATGTAGTAATTAGGGTTTTCTGATGAATAAAAGATAGAATTAATGGTAAATCGAGTTCATATGTGATTTGGACCACAATGAACTATGAATTAATGATAAATGCGTATAATAATATTGTCATGGATTAAAAGGGATAAAAATAGTAGCTTTAATAGGATTAATGGACTTATTTAATGATTAATTATGCCTTAAATCCGAAACTGAGGATTAGATGTTGAGATAATTAGGGTTTGTGACCAATTGCGTTAAATTAGGGTTTAAATAGTAAAAGATGAAGGGAAACCCTAATTGCAATAGAAACCCTAAAAGTGAATTAGAAACCTTAGGAAGCGAGCTAGATTTAATGGATCTTGATGACATGAATAATAAAAAGGGAATTATGTGATTATTTCAGGATCTTGTTGAAAATGCTTGCTTGCTTGGATTCTTATTTGCATGGATATTTCTATTCAAATAATCAGATCAGGTATGTGGTTAATTATGATTAATCACAATAGTTTCCCGAATGTTTCCTCGTATTGAATGCAATCTAAACAGTTGGATGTTCATACTTGCAAAATTATAAAGTCACTATGGTTATCACAATTATAAAGAAATGTGTATTCTCGCACCTACACGCCACCCTGATTGAAGATGCCATAAAGGTCAGGCCCAAGAGGGTAGACCCATGGGCACCATGAGAGGTGACCCCAGACACCAAGCTCGGGAATGAGAAGGTGGTCTATGATGCATGACTATGGAGCACCGTGAGAGGTGACTCCCAGGCACCAAGCTCGGGATTGAGAAGGTGGCCGTAATTCAATGGCAAATGAGAAACCCTAGAGGGGTATGCCAGGGTTAGGGCAAAAGAGGTGGAGAATGACACATTGAAAATGTAAAGTGGCTTGTTAAATAATTTGATTGTGATTATTAGATTGTTAGCCATATTTGCAAGATTTTGGTTGTTCCCACATACCAGTATATTTCGATATACTGACCGACGTTTTGTTTGTCGGCATTTTAGGAACAACAATTGAAAGAACAAACAGTAAAGTGACACATTGTGGAAATAATAAATAAAGTGCAAGGAGGATTAGATAGAATAATTCAAGCTCTAGATAGATATATTTCCGAAGTTTTCAAAGGTAAGTAAAGTTTTAATTTTATACCAAATTCCAGTTAGTTAGTAGAATTTCATAATTATTATTGATTATTTGTCAAACCTTTGATCCTGTTAATTGGATAACGACACCGACCTTTCGGTCTCCCTTAATTGGGGGTTATCGGGAGACAGGGTCGTTACAATTGGTATAAGAGCATAGGTTCCTCACTTAATCTTTAATAATTATTAAATTTTACAAATTCCATAGAACCGAGGGAGTTATTAGAGGATTGTCTGAAAGACTGAGGTGTCTAGAAAAGGATCACGTCCAGGGGCTGGCAATATTTTCCTCCGCACTGCTAGTCGGAATACGAGGACTCCTGGATTGTGTGACTACCTGGCCGATGTCTTAGGATATGACTTGAAATAAGATACCTTTAGGACTCTCTCATCTTGTTCATTCCTTCTCAACTCAAATTCTATTAAGGACCTTAAGGATTAGGGTTTTGTCTCTTCTCCTCACCCTCTTGAGGTATGGGTAAGGTCAATGAGTTCTAAGGAATCCTCCACCAAATTAATGAAAAGCATGTAAATAAGATCTCTTGGACATAAGCTTAATAGATTAAGCGCAAACTAAAGAATAGATACATGCTTAGGTCGTATGACACGAGTTGTAATTGCCCTCAGGAAAGACCTGAGGCTAGACCTTCTTGTCAGGAGGATAAGTAAAGAGAGTTAGTCTTGGAGGTAGAGATCTCCATTAAACGTAGAGACCTAGCACATCCTTTGAGGTGATGTTAACCCTAACCCTAAGTGAAGGTTAGAGAGAGAGATAACATGATGAGTTAGATGTCATGGTAGACCAGGTGTTTGGATAGACGTGCCTTGGGTGCCTTATGAGCCATGAGAAGTTGATAGCGGAGTACCTTGGGTGACCCAACCCTGGAAAGGGTTGGGCATGTTAGAGTGAAGGATAGCTCTTTCATTGATGAGGTTAGTGAAGGACCTATAGAAACCCTATGGCTTATGCAAGTAGGGGATAGCATGCACCCAGAGTACGTCAGTGGTACGGTAGTAGGTTGAAACCCTGGCCAGAAGGGCACGATGGATGGCTTATGAGATAAGTATAAAGAGATATGGATGATCTTGAGCCAAACATGAGTTGAGCATAGGCTTCACCCACATAGGGGTATGCTTGTGAGCATGAGCCTTCATGGAGAGAGGACCTCTAGTAGTATGGTTGGATGTGGAGTTAGCTCTAGAGAGAGAAAGCAAGAACCCAACAAGGAGGTTGGAAGCCTAAAAACCCCAAGATATGAGGAACAGTGGGGGGGGGGGGGTTGAGGATGATGCGACCTAAGTGGATGATAGTGGTGGCCTTATGCGTGACCCGTGGAAGCTGATGATATCTTGGTTATCTTTATAGGAATCAAACCCTGGAGAGAGGATGATGCTTCTGGTACCTATGGTATAAGTAACTACCTGCTGGATGAGATAAAGAGTGCCTTAGACCCTGAGGAGGTAACCTGTTGTGAGGTTTTATACCTAGTTGAATGTCCTTGAGGAGGACTCGACTCTGAGGTATTGCTCATATAAAAGGATCATGGGAGTACATGACATACGTTGGACATGCTTGATTCGTGGTTAATAGATTGAGCATGCAGTTGAATGTCCAAAGGAGAAGCCTAGGGTTCCTAGGCCTAAGAAGGGAAGCAGTGTATCCGTTGCTCATGATGAGATTTGAGTCTCTATAGTTTCGAGCATGGTACTCCTCATGTGTGGAGGTAAGGGAAACCCCTTAAGTTAAGGGTATGTTTGATGAACCCTTCACGACTAAGTTGATCTAATGTTGAGGAAAGAGAACAAGTATGACCTAGCATGGTTTAATAGGTGGTCTACTTGTGCCCTAGTAGCTGCTGGGTTAAGCATGCTCATGTGAATATAAACCCTAAGGATGTTTGAGACCTTATTGTCAAGAGTTGTAGTTTCCTCCCATCCTGGGAGAGGGACCCTTTGGTAAGGTGTTTACCAGTTTTGTTGGTTTTGAGGTAACCTAAAGAGGTTTCATAGGATCTTGAGAAGCTAAGTGGAAAAAAAAATACATGGCACGAGAATGAACCTGCAGACCCATAGAATACCATCTCTACATGCATGTGGATGTGTTACCATGTAGGTAATCGATATAGGGACTGACCAAGGTAGGCAGGTTGCCATGACCCCTATGAAGGGATGAAAGTCAGTCATGAATGCAGAAAGAGATGATGAAGGCTTGGGTAAGGTTCTAAGTTGGACATGTATCATAATAGAATCCTAAGTCTATCCTAAGGTCAGGTAGGGATAAGACCGATGGAAGAAGGAGTTGCCTAATTCCCTAGTTGCACATGACCATAGGGTCGGGAGGTAACAACTATCATCGTCTGAGGACCATGGGTTAGAAGATTGATAACCTTCATGAACTCATGGGACCCAAAGGGCAGATGAGTAGGGCACTCTCTGGATGCATAAGGGAAGAGGGATGACCCCAAAAGTGCCGGCACCCTATAGACCTAGAGGAGACGACCAAGGATTGTGTTTGGACCAAGTAGGTTCAAAACTAGTTTTCCATGGAAGTAAGTGATATCGTGATATTCGTAGAGGCATATGTGGCTTGTTTCAACTTAGATGTAAAGGTGTACTGGCAAGGTGGGATGTACCATCACTATTCTTGGAGCAGGAAGAACTCTGTATTTGGACTGCAGCCAAATGCTTATTTCCTCTTGTTATGGGAATGAGAGATAGGACAATACGCATGCCATACACCAAGAATAAATACGATGTGAGTTGGAACGTTGCTACAAGGTATGAGGATAGAGATGATAACATACCCTTGTGGATCGAATGATACATGAATGGTTTACAAACACTAAGAGTAGTAAGGAGATCATCTTGTGAGGATGTGATACCATGAACTATCTGGAATTTACAAGGTTTGATCACCATGAAGAGGAGTTTAGAGTTTCTTGATGAAGACAAACTTAGAGATGAGATGATAAGTAGAATACATGGAGGTGTATGTCTTCAACATTACCTAATACCTAAGGATGTGAAGTGGTAATGAATGTTCTGGTTGAGAAATAGCTGCTTAGTTTAGCTAGAAGCTATAAGAAGTTGAGGTTGCTAGACTAACCTTAAGTTCAGAAAAAGAGATAAGTTTGGCTAACACTTAGATGTAACGATATCTGTTGAACAAGTTAATGGTTGTTTGGTTAGCCAGTTTAGTCCTTGATGTAGCGAAAGGATGGTGATAGGACCTCATATACACTTCATTGGAAAGGAAGGTGATGAAACCCTGATTAGAATGGTTTAGGGTTTTCGAGGTACCAAGCTTGAAGAATCGTGATGTACATGAGATCATGATTTTAAGGTCACCATACACCGTGATACTACAGAGATAGTAGCATTTTGGATGCTTAAGATGAAGATGCATGTGGCTTGTGGCCATGCATGATAGTAGGTGAAGAACGAACACCAATAACCCAATGCTTAGACATAGAGGATAAAGAGTCCCCTAAAGGGAGTGGGAGTTCACCATTATGGAAGTTGTGGAAGGTCTCCCCTTGACCAAGGAAGGTCAAGATGCAATATGGGTTATGGTAGATCGCCTTACCTAGATAACACGAGAAAGAAAGAACACTGTCAAGGGACAGATTCTGTTGAACTACATAAGAGAGAGAGATGATTCAACTACACCAGGATGTGAGTTCAAAAGCTCTTGAGTATGACTTAAAGGTTCACTTCCATGAGGTGGAAGTAGATACATGAAGAACTTGATGATAGTATAGTTTATCACCCCTAACTAATGGTTAGTATGATCCAGACTAGAGGTTCTGATGAGAGAAAATGTGCTTGTTCAGGGTGATACAAAGAGACAGTTCTTAAGATGTGATGTTAACCACCATAGCCTTTATCGGGATGCAAGAAGTTCTATTAGGAGGTTGTGTCGGTCACCACTTCATTATGATGATGTTGGTGAAGGAGGCCTCGCGAAGGTCAGAAAAGAACCACAATGTGTGCAGATGAAGTCGCTTGATCGTGCAATGGCTGAGAGAGAGCCCAAGGGTGACATGAGTCATGAGTTGATGCAAAGCAGACTGACATGCAGTTCACTGTGGGAGAATATAATGTGAAAATCCGACCCCTCTAAACTACAACTGAGAAAGCTGAGTCCCCAATATAGAGGTCCATTTGAGATGGATCGGTGGAGATGGTTGTGTTTAGCCTTACCCCTCAGGATAACATGATGTGTAATGTGTTATATAAGTCCAATCTAGAGTACTATGTGAGGTATCCAAGCCATGTGTTGA
Source organism: Alisma plantago-aquatica (assembly GCA_963693085.1). NCBI lineage: Eukaryota > Viridiplantae > Streptophyta > Magnoliopsida > Alismatales > Alismataceae > Alisma > Alisma plantago-aquatica. The sequence continues at coordinate 437,222,875 of OY856412.1, read as the reverse complement.
GCCCTGAACCTATTCATCTTTTGAGAGGCTGAAATGTCCTGAGTCACCTATGAGGGTACGATATACCAAGGTAAGAAAGAACTCAGATGGAAGAATATGAGATGATGAAGGTTCTTGGGAAGCACCATGGAAAGGGTGATGCCACATGGGAGCCCTGATGGACGTATGAAAGGCTTATCCTGAATTGTTTGTTTGCTTGATAGAATTTTGAGGGCAAAATTCTTATAAGAGGGGAAGGATGTTACAACCCCAATTTTTGGGTTCCTTTGATGAGGAATGTAATTTCTCACATTAAAGATATTGGAACAAATAATGATATAATTTGTTTTGAATAAATGGATTTTGTTTACAATAGCCTTGATGATTGTGTTGTGGGCTTTATTGGCTATTGGGCCCAATAACAAGGAAATTCAATTAATAAATGAATAATTGAGTTTTTGAGAAAAGAGAGATGTGGAAACCTCTGGAAGGAAAAAGAATGCAATCCAAGGGTGGATTTCGTGCCACATGGGTTCCTTGGGTTCCAAGGAGTCCAAAGTTGCAAAGAAAAGCAATAAGAAACGAAACGATTAATTAAGTATTTCTTTATTAAGAAAGAAATTGAAAACAATGATAAAAGATGGAAAACAAGCGAAAAGAGGTATAATTGAGTTATCCTTAGTGGAATTTCGTATTCCAAGGATTCCTAATGATACAAGGAATACTAATGAAGAAAATAAAATAGAAATAAAGAGAAATCCTCAAAAAGAAATATTTTAATAAGAAATACACATGATAATGAAGAATAATGCATTTAGATGCATCTAGAAGGGTAATGAGTATCCAATAAAAAGGATTTCGAATTATTAGAGTTTCTTGGGATCCAAGGAGTCCCAATGAATAAAGAGGAAAGAGAAAATACCTATAAAAGAAAATAAGAGAATAATGTAAGACATTATTAATGGATTATGTGGTATTGCTAGAAAGAAAGTAATTTCTATTAAAGGAAAATAGGATTTTGTGCCTATGAATTGAAAAGCAAGAAATAAAGAGAATAGGTGAGAGGAATTTCGAATTCCTAAGATCTAATGAACAAAGTACACAAAGAAAGAGAGAAGAATACTTGTAAAATAAGGAAATCCCTTTCCTATAAGGAGTAGCCTTGATTGCTTAGTGGGCAAGTGATCTGGGGCGTGGATACTCCCCTATTTAAAGGATAGACCCTCCAATTCAAGTTCGGAGAGAGATTCCATGCAGCTATATCTCCCTTCTTCTTGTTTCTTGCACGTAAAACCCTAACGAAGGTGTAGAGAAACCCTAGAGAAAACCAGGGGCTGAGGAGTCATCTGGTTGGAGGCAGGGTGCTTCCACATCAACCCTGGACTGCTCGACTACCATCTCGACGTCCTTAGCCTCGCGCAACTTCCACTGATAGACTGCATGACCGGCTGTAGTTGCAGCAACGGTCGCATCCTTCTTCCTCTAGGGAGAGACCACTTTGGCGGCAAGTTAGAGGCACCCTAGGTGCGGCGGACGACGGCGGAGCTAGGGCAGCCAGCGACGTCGATCCTCGAGCCTCAAGGTGGAAGGGCAGACCGCAGGAAGCAGCTGTTCGTGGCTTGGTCGCGGCAGATCTCAAGGTTGAAGACGATCGGGAGCATTGGACAAGTTTGCCTTCCGCGAGCAGTAGAACCAACTTACTTAACCAGGGGCAAAATAGTCACTTCGAAATGTTTTAAATCTAGCCACCCCGCGTTGCATGGAAGGCGCCTACGTGGCAGCCCCCCATTGGACCAAAGTAAGTGTTTTTGCTAAATTCATAACTAATGATTCGTAGCTCGAATTAGCACGCATAAAATATGAAAGTTGCTAAGAAAAATGAGGGGAATTCATTAAAAATATAATTGAAGCCTGATTTCTCTTGAAATTCGAAAATTAATGGAAGATGTCAACTTTAATACTTTAATGTTTAAAGAACCCTATTTTGAGATGAATAATATATTTATAAGGGTTTAATGGATGACTAGAGTTGATATTAACCTATTAATGATGAAAGGGCACATTAAGAACAAAAAGGATGAACTTTGCATGTAATTAGTTTAATTTTGAGTTTAATGTGCATGAATAATACTTTAATGGGCCTTGAAACCCTAATGTTGGTAAATTTGACTCTTAATAGCTGTAATTATTCAAAGTGGTGAATAAAGATGAGACATAATGATCCTAGGCTATTTCGAGCATTAAAGTTCCTAAATTGTGGTAAATACCCTAAATGTAGTAATTAGGGTTTTTTGATGAATAAAAGATAGAATTAATGGTAAATCGAGTTCATATGTGATTTGGACCATAATGAACTATGAATGAATGATAAATATGTATAATAATATTGTCATGGATTAAAAGGGATAAAAATAGTAGCTTTAATAGGCTTAATGGACTTATTTAATGATTAATTATGCCTTAAATCTGAAACTGAGGATTAGATGTTGAGATAATTAGGGTTTGTGATCAATTACGTTAAATTAGGGTTTAAAATAGTAAAAGATGAAGGGAAACCCTAATTGCAATAGAAACCCTAAAAGTGAATTAGAAACCTTAGGAAGCGAGCTAGATTTAATGGATCTTGATGACATGAATAATAAAAAGGGAATTACGTGATTATTTCAGGATCTTGTTGAAAATGCTTGCTTGCTTGGATTCTTATTTGCATGGATATTTCTGTTCAAATCATCAGATCAGGTATGTGATTAATTATGATTAATCGCAGTAGTTTCCCGAGGGTTTCCTGAATGATTCCTCGTATTGAATGCAATCTAAACAGTTGGATGTTCATACTTGCAAAATTATAAAGTCACTATGGTTATCACAATTATAAAGAAATGTGTATTCTCGCACCTACATGCCACCCTGATTGAAGATGCCATAAAGGTCAGGCCCAAGAGGGTAGACCCATGGGCACCATGAGAGGTGACCCCAGACACCAAGCTCGGGAATGAGAAGGTGGTCTATGATGCATGACTATGGAGCACCGTGAGAGGTGACTCCCAGGCACCAAGCTCGGGATTGAGAAGGTGGCCTTAAGTCAATGGCAAATGAGAAACCCTAGAGGGGTATGCCAGGGTTAGGGCAAAAGCGGTGGAGAATGACACATTGAAAATGTAAAGTGGCTTGTTAAATAATTTGATTGTGATTATTAGATTGTTAGCCATATTTGCAAGATTTTGGTTGTTCCCACATACCAGTATATTTCGATATACTGACCGACGTTTTGTTTGTCGGCGTTTTAGGAACAACAATTGAAAGAACAAACAGTAAAGTGACACATTGTGGAAATAAGAAATAAAGTGCAAGGAGGATTAGATAGAATAATTCAAGCTCTAGATAGATCGATTTCCAAAGTTTTCAAAGGTAAGTAAAGTTTTAATTTTATACCAAATTCCAATTAGTTAGTAGAATTTCATAATTATTATTGATTATTTGTCGAACCTTTGATCCTGTTAATTAGATAACGGCACCGACCTTTCGGTATCCCTTAATTGGGGGTTATCGGGAGGCGGGGTCGTTACACCCACCATCTCCTAGACATGATCATTCCAAAGAAAAATTAAAATCCTTCTATCCTTATACATAAGCAAATGAATCAATTTATGGATTTTTTCTATCACTCTAGACAAATATTGTAGTCTTAGTAACCTTTTTATACATTTCTACAACTACATGCGGGATGCAATCTTCAAAAATATTCATATATGTTTCAAAGCCTCCTATACAAAGATGAATCTCTTCTATATATAGAAATAAACACTCACAAAAATGGATTCCTAAAACTCCACCTTCATGCCAATTGAAGACTTTACACCTATCACCTTGATCAACTATTAATATAAATAATAAATTTCTTAGTTTCAATGACATACAGACTATATCATTCATACCTCATAGACTGCCTTCACCAAGGGACACAAAATTCAAAATGGCTTCCTCACTTTCCAATAAATGTTCACTTAACACCATATCTAGTTTTAAAATTAACTTTGAAAAACTTGTTGGCCATTTAATTGGACATTCATATTAGTTTGTTCATAGTGTCAGTTTCTCCCCTATATGGTGTGATTATATTCATGATTGATTGTCAACTCCCAAATACTTGACCCTCACCAATGTTGGTAAATATGGGCATAGAGTATAGTAGCGGAAACAAATTTTTTATCTATCTGTATTCCCGTAACAACAAGATTGTGTCAATTAATATGAAATAGGAAGAATGGTTTTAGCGAGTTATACTTGGTCCTGAAGCAAGTCCAGCGACACAATTGCTTCTTTGTAACTACTGACAAGTTTCTCTTGGATGGTGGCTGTGCAGCTCCTAGTCTTTACCATGAACAACGTCTGCGCAACCTCTGCAACGACTCTTGTGGTCTCGCCACAGGCTGTAGGTTGCAGTTTCTCTCCAAACAGCAACCAAAGGACTCCTGCCTCTAGAGTAGTCCACACAGACCAACTAGAACTCATGTCGTTCACCAAGAATAGATAGGAAGGAGTTGTCTCCCCATTGGTGTACTTGTCACCAACCTGCTCTCCCACTATGACAACCCTCAGTTGTTCTCTCCCATAGCTATCCCTACCTAGTCGGGTAGGACTTGCCTGGGATCTCATGGTTTCCACAACCAGAGAGGACAACACTTGTTAGAGCAACTGATTCTTTGTCGTCTATGTAGTTGTTGTGTCTTGGGTAGCCCCTAGTACCCCTCTCTATATACGAGGGGTTAGAGTCAGGGTTCCCAGTCCCCAACAAATGTGGGACTAAAAGTGGGAGTGGAAAGGACTAGAAAGATCTTGATTTTTCACAACAATTTGCAATTTGCGACAGTCGAAATGGCCTTTTCACACACCCAGACGGTCGTCTAGTGCACGAGATGGTCGTCTTGCACTGCCAAATAGCCATTTGACAGTTTCCAGTCTGAAACAAATTTGGCTATTTCAAATCCAATTAATATTTCATATTAATTTCCTTGTTCCTCAAGTGAAGAACAACCAAAACTACTCAGGAAACTTCCCGAACCTTCATTCGACCCAACTAGGCCATCTCACCCAAGCGAGATGCCCACCTCACTCACCCAGACAACCATCTAGTTAGTTGAGTTGATCCGGTCAGTTCAAGGTCATAACTAAGCCAAAACAATTTCTGATAAGCCTGACACCCAAACGGCCATCTCAACTACTTGAGACGCCCATCTGGCTGCCCAAACAATGCGTTTGGAAGACCTGGTCAACCATTCAAGCAATTAGTTGTGTGAATTGAATACCTAAACAATTTAGTAATCAGTCCAATTGTCATTCAAGATCAAACTCCTCTTCTAGATGAGTTCCTATGTGGGTGACCCTATAGGTCCCATATCACATCGGCAATGAATGTCCATGACTAGCTTATGACATTACAAGCAAAGAATGGTGCCTAGTCGCACATTAGTGCTACCCAAGTGAAATGGAAAGTTGGAGAACAAATTCAACCTACAATCTGTGTAAGGTGTTGCAATGATTGTATAATTCCTTTATATCTAATATCCATGATGAACTTGAAGCATGGTTAGTCATCCTCTCAACATTCAATCCATGTTTCTTGAACCAAGAGCAGACTGTCTGAGATTGTGTGACATCAATATCATATATTGATTCACATGAGCATGCATATGCATTTCTCAGTCTCGCTAATCAAGTGGCCATGATATCATACTCCTGTAGGAGGGACCAATCCCATATCTATCACTCATAGTCTATCCCCATGTTTCAAAGTTTCCCAATCATCACCATTATAACAACCCATGTTTCAGGACTCTGTTTGATGATGTCAAAGCATACCCAACGACATGTGATGAGTGTAGTGATTTTAGGTCTAAGAATCACAATCATCACCTTCACCATGAGAGATGAATGTGACCACAAAACCATGTGTCACTCTTAAGGTGGGTCTATCCGATACACTGTTCTCTAACATGTATCTGTGTGCTTGGTTTGATATTGCCATATCACGACTAATGAGATTTAGTCATCAACCAACTCACACTCTGATCTTATGCATTATTATTGTCTATCAACCTTCCACAATAACAATTGATCATGGACATAATGAAAATGTAAATGTGTACTCTTAACATCCATAAGATCTCATTTATTCCAAGTCACGTACTTGAAGACATACGTCATTGAGTAACATCATTCTCTAGACATTCACTCTGTATCCTCATTATCTCGTAACTAAGTGAAACAGATGAATTAGAAGCTTCCCTTCATATATGTTATTACTATTAATCAAATCCTTTTAGGTAATTATGCCATGTCAATCATCATATGATTGGATCTACGGGCATACCTTACCAACAACCAATGGTATCCTTTTTAGGGTTTACCCTCTAATAACAATTTTTTTAAGGGTGTCCTCTTGCTCCCTTTCATGTTTTCATTGTCACTTAATGTCTTCAAGGCATGATTCAATATTCTCTCTCAAGAAATATTCTTAAGGGTTTATTCAAAACTACAATTATTTTTCCTCCTTCCCCACAATTTGTATATGTCACTCTTAATTTTCATAAACCATCCATTGACAACAATATCAAAACTAGGCAATCTCCCGACACTATTGTTGACATAAATTAATTTATCCAATTCTATAGTGTCATACCAATCTTGATGTAATCTCTATAGCTTTCTCTGATGTCCAACTTTTAATTTTATTTCTAAGCATGTTGGTCTTTCTTTGTCTTTAATAGGACTTTTCCATTAGTTTTGGACCCTATTATTAACAAGATGGCCTCCTATATACCTAGCTAGAAAAGAGATTTGTGTAATATAGTTGGCAGACTCACCATACTGTTGGGAAATCGAGGTGACAGATACAAAAATAGAAACAAAAAATTTAAATCATGATACCTTAACTAGTAGATCACATCAACAACAATGTATATAGGTAGGAAGGTAACAAGAGTTATACCTAGTCCTGGAGCAAGTCCAACAACAACTCTTGATGCAATATCATGCCTCTTCTCCAAGCAGCAACATGCTTCTTCTTCATGTAGCAACACTTGATCAGTCATCAATAGCATCCTCCTGGTGCAACACCATGGGTTGACGACATCCTCCTAGTGGGTGAAATCACCTCGTCTTTAGAGTAGTCCTCGCGGACAACCAAGAAATCCACATTAGAACTCCACTTTGCACTACCAGAGCCAATGTGAAGGAGTTTTCCCTTCGAACATCATTGCATTAGCACTGATTCACTCTCCCACAATTGTCTCTCCCTTGCTATCGCTCCCTTTAATGGGTAGGACTTGCTCACACTCTCTATTTGTTACTACAACTAGAGAGGACAACAATTGTCAGAGCTTATTGTTGTGTCTGGGAAGCCTCAATACCCCTCTATTTATAGGAGAGGCTAGGGTCAGGGTTTCCAGTTGGTCTGGGAGTCGAAGAGACGGAGTTCACAATTTTTTTGGAAACTACGAATGGTGAACCGATCAGTTCACTATCCAACCTATCAGTTGAAAGGGTGAATCAGTTGGTTCATCTTTCAACATGTCATCTCAATAGCTTTCCTCTTTAGAATCAAATTGGCATTCGATATTCAGATAATGCAAAACATGGTGTCATCATTAAATCCTTGGACCAATCGAATTGACCATTGAACCATACAACCAAGATGATGAACTAATAGGTTCACATCATGAAATGGTCATTTTGCATTACAAAACGATCATTTCATATGTGAAATGGTCGTTTCACATGTTTAGTTCTAGCAAATATTCAACTAATTGCGTTTCTAATTGACCTAACATTGGTTCAACACTTGAACTTGTTAGTTCAAAGTCCATTCAGTCAATTTTGAACTCATTTGTTTAATTGAATACCTAAACACTTTTAGTAATCAAGTTAAATATCATTCATGAATAAACTCCTATTTCAAGTGTATCCTATGCGTGTGAACGTATAGGTCCCAAATTCCATTAGCAGTGAATGTCTACAGCCAACTTATGACATCACAAACAATGAGTGGTATCTAGGAACACATCATTGCTACCCAAGTAGTTTGGAAAGTTGGAGAACAACTCCAATATACAATCCATGATTAGTGTTACTGTGATCATATAGTTTCTTTGTCTTTGATACCCTGATTGAACTTGAGGCATGGAATCATCTTCCTCTCAACATTCAATCCATGTTCCTTGAACTAGAACAGACCGTCTAAGATGCATGTGACTTCACATATCACATATTGAATCACATGAGTATGGCCATACATTTCTCAGTGTCACTTATCAAGTGGTCTGGATATCAATCTCATGTAGGAGGGGAAAATCCCATCTACATCACTGACACTCAATCCCCATGTGTCACAATGCATCTGAGCATCACCTTTATGAAAACCCTTATTTAAGGTCACAGTGGATGATGTCAAAGTACATTGAACAACATGTGTTGAGTGTAGTGACTTCATATCTAAGAACCAAAATCACCACTATCACTATGAGGATTGAACTGACTACCGTTCCATGATATCCAAGTATAACTCTTAAGGTGGGTCTGTCAGATACACTGTTCTCTAAATGTACATGTGTGCTTGACTTGATATCACATATCATGACCAATGATACTCTGTCATCAATCAATACACACTCTAGTATTATGTATTACTATTTTCTATTTTGCTTCCACAATAATATTCGACTATAACATAACAAGAATGTATGCACTCTTATCATACATATGATCTCATTGTTCAGGTCATCATCCTGAATACATATGCCATCGAGTAACATCATTCTTTAGACATCTGCTATGTATGTGTCATCATCTCATAATTGAGACATATGTAATAGATGAAATTACCTTTATTATTATGAAATCATGTATCTTATGCCCCATTAAAATCATCATATGATTCTCTCTGGGCATGCATACCAACAGACTCCCACTTGTAGTTGGAGCCAATCACCTATGAATCTTATTCCAAATGATCTTTAACATGTCCATCATGTTTCTGTTGCACATTTGCTTATGTAGCGGCTTAGCAACATTTGCTTCTATCAGTATTTTGCAAGTTTTACATCTCATCATTGTACGGCTTCTCGTATGATATGGAAGTGTCGTAGTATGCTATATGAGATTCCTTACCTAACCAGTATCTTCATTGTTGTCATAGTATTTCTACTATGCCATCAATGGTTTAAAATCTCCCACAAGTTGATCTTTATGAACTTCTATATCCAGACAATATCCTATGTTATTCTCATAACATCAAGATACTCAACTTCTATTGTAGAACTAACCAACTGTCTCTAGCTTGGATCCTTTTCCATCTTACAATTCTCATTTTAAGGTGAAACACAAATTCAGATTGTGATCTACTTTGTCATTTTGGAAGCTTTCATTGGTGTAACCCTTTACACCCAACTCTTCTAAATTACCATAACCAAGGAACAAATCCTTTTAGTGCTTCTCAAGTACTTAAGGATGCTCATTGTGGTATTCTAATGACATCCTTAGGATTAGACAAATATACACTTGTTATGTTTATTACATATGAGTTAACGAGATGAGTACATTACATTACATACATGATAGATTCATTTGCGAATGCATATGTTACCTCACTCACGTTTTCCCATTCTTCACAAGAATTAGGACACTGGGCTCTTGAGAGACTAATCCCATATAACATGGACATTTTTTCTCTCATTGAGTCCTATATGTTGAACCCCTTTAGATATTTCCAACGTATGTGCTCTTTCTTAGGTCAAGAAGCTTCCAGATCTATCTCTATAGATCTCAATTCCTATCACATAGGATGCTTCACCCAAACCTTCACCAGAGAACATACTTTCTTTTCTAGGCTTAATATATGCAATATTAGGTTGTTATTCTCCATCATTATGTGGAATATAAATATGCTCCCACTATTCTTTTGTAATCACATATTTCTTCTTCATTTTGACTCAAGTCAAACTCTTTGACTATTTTATCAAATTGAAGATTCCATCTCTGAGATGCTTGCTTCAATCCAAAGATTGACCTTTGTAGCTTATAGACTTTATTTGCATTAATGGATTTATAAAACCTATGTCACCCACACATTCTTGTGAATATTCTCGTTAGGGATGCAACCCTAACATCCATATACCAAATCTCATAGTCATAACAAGATACAATGGAAAGCATGATCTTGATGGATCTAACCATAGAAACTGGTGAAAAGATTTTTGCACGTCCAACATCTTGAACTTGTTTGAAATCTTTGCAACCAATCTTATCTTGTAGGTTTTTGCACTACCATCTATTTCAATCTTTTCTCAAAGACTCTAAATGCTCCCTATGGGTCTTACCCCTTTAGGTGGATCCACCAACGTCATACCTTATTAGTTTACATGGATTCCATCTTGGATCTCATGGTCTCAAGCATCATCTCAAACTCCAGTTCCTTAATAGCTTCTAGGTAGGTTGTTGGCTCATCATCTATGATCAACACATCTTGACTCATAAGATGTCATAATCCATCAAACTCAAGGTGTTACTAGATTTAATAGGTTTTGTGTTACATAAGGAACTTGGGATTCCACAAAAATGTGTGATTCTCATTGTTCCTACTATACCCCTTTAGGTTTAATGTTTTCTTGTTTGTCTCGAACATTTTGAGTTCTACTTTTCTTCCACCGATTCCTTTAGAATTAAATTCTTCTTAAGTATTCCATCCATCCTAGAAACAAACATTTTGTTGTTGGATTGGAATACATAAGTAGTATCCAACAAAATAACATTTATGTGATTTGTGAACAAAAATTTCCAAAATATTATTTTATTATACAAGCTTTCAATCCTAATCATTCCAAAAGACATATTGGAACACCTCCCATATCATATCTCATATGATGTCTTTTGAACCATTATAGATGGTACATTGTTTTAGTGTAAAGCATGTGCCTAAAATAAAATTCAAATATTAGCTAGATCTTTTGATAATCGCACCATGACTTAACAGGGTGTGATTCCTTCTTTTTGATACATCATTATGTTTTAGGAGGAGTTCATTTTGATACACTATCATGATCTATCCATATGGTTCTCAAACTCTTGGTTTAAAATATTTTAACATTGATCATATCAAAGTGTCTTAATACTTTTACCAAGTTGGTTATGTACTTCATTCATGATCTCCTTGAACACATCAAGAGATTCATGCTTGTATTTTATCAAATACAAATATCCATATCTACTAATAACATCAGTATATATAATGAGGTATTGGTAACTACCTTTAGCATTTATTCAAAAAAGGCCTATATACATCAGTATGTATGAGCCCTAATAGAATAATCGCTAGCCCACTACATCTAGTGAATATTCTTTTGTCATATTGCCCAATAAATAAGACTTGCATGCTGTGAGAACCCTTTACACTAAACAAGATTACTCAAAACATAAAACATAATCAATCACCAATTAACCACATACCCAAAAATATGGGTAAATTAAAATCGATTTCAACGTCAACACTCGCTCAGAAACATTTGCATAAGAGCCCAACATCTTTATTATATCCATACTATGCCAAGAATTTGATAAAAATTGTTCTATTGCCTTATCCACAACATATATACACAAGAGAACAATATTTGTATATGCCACACAACAAACATTAACATGCTAACAAAATTCCAATTCATTTTAAACACCATATACATTCCAACCCGGACCTGAGAGTACATGGACGATTCTAGGACACACTGGACATCTAATCAACTTACTCAAAGATTCATTACTATAGATCCTCTTTGCTGCCACATGTTTGTTTTTGTCACTTCTGATTACCTAAAAAGATGTGGCGAACCACAAGGGTGAGACCCATGTCCCAGTAAGAGATATAACCTACAGAAACGTTTATTGATTCCAACATTTTTAGGTAATGAGACAATTTAAGCAGTTGAATCATATATAACAAATAAGCTCAACAGTACTGATGATTAACAAAATACATAAAGGAGCAGATAATAACTATCTTCATTAGCCATACTATTCTCATATCCCTATTAACAGTATAAGGAGTCTAGCAGCATGAGCATCTCTAACATCATGAATAAGTCTAGTATCATAAGCATAGCTAACAACATCAACATGTCTATCAAGTTGAACATATCAACATCATAAGTAGAGCTAACAATATAAGCACAACTATCTGCATAAGCATGATTAGTAGTATAGGCATCTCTAGTTACAAAGGCATAGACAACAATATAAGCATAGCTAACAATATGTGATAATGAATGTCATAATCATAGCCACAAGTAATAATATCTCTATCAACTTAAACATGACTATTGTATGTAAACACTTATAACATGAGTATATCCACAACATAAGAATATCAATTATCTCTTATTGTACTATACATGATCTCAATGAATAGAAAGCAAACAAGGGTTATCATCCAATATGAAGTGTTGTGTGTGAACCTAAACAGATATGCTACATGGCTATCTTACATCTTTTATTATGCCCTGGGGAATTTTAATCGTACCATCCAAAGTCCAATCGACCCTTGTGAAGGGCTATCAGTTCCGTACAAGATCTAGGAGTGCTGATATCCTAAGATCTCTTCCCCTCGGTCAGTACAAGTAAAAAGGCAGTGACATATCAGTCAAAGCTGCCACCACAACGACATATAGTCAAGTTGCTAACCACTAGTCCGCCCTAGGTACAGGTCACGACACTAAAAAACAGGGTATACAAAACCCTCTAATCTGAGGTACAACCGCAATTGTCCTCAATCACATCAGATGTATGAGGCATGACCATAGCCATCCTCCACAACCTGCATTGTGGATGACAAGGATATATCCTCAACTTGCCACTCCCACATACTCAATAATATACACTCCAAGTTTCCCTTAGGAATACTCATTTCACCATCCAGCAAGTTCTGACACTAAAGATGGCTCTATGGCACAAGGCACTGCATGATTAGAGTTGCACTTGATTAGTTATGCCAATTGGGTGAATTAAGGCTGCATCAAACAAGTAGACATACAAACCCTAATTCACTTCTAGCAAGCATATAAATATCACAACTTTTAAAAGATATAAAGCATGTGAAACATAATTTTTCATCTCATCATCACAAGGTACTATTCACTTGCCATTCATGAGACCACACTAGTCATCATACTATCACAATATATAAATCCTTTTCACAATATCACAGGGTATCAACCCTTATCAACACAAGAGGATTACACCTCATTCAGGGCTCAACCATGCCCAAAGGTCATTAAGACCATCATACTATCACAAGATATAGATCCTTTTCACAATATCACAGGGTATCAACCCTTATCAACACAACAGGATTACACCTCATTTAGGGCTCAACCATGCCCAAAGGTCATTAAGACCATCATACTATTCCCTGCAAGGTCATCATTATCATTCCATGCCTTATAGCAAGGCTCAACAACATCACTTACATATAATACACCAGATCAACACAATATTACATTAATGAGCTAGGAGATATTCATAAACCATCATAGAAGGGTTATATTAGCATTAAGAATATTCCTTTATTACATCAACATGCAAGGAATCTAGATATGTTTAACCCTCATCATATTCATAATGCACATGTTTAACATAAGAAAGTATCAACCATGTGGCTATGATAACCATCAATTAACACATTAAGGTTATGATCATATTAAGGAGGTTATTTCACCATCATGCCATCATATAAGAAGGTTAAACATGGATACTCATCTTTATTTATTTGCATTAGAGTTAGGTTCAACAAGATATATTATATTAATGTTACTAATCAACACTCATACCCAAACCCTAACTCACGACATCCCCATTGGATCATGGATGCATAAGGTGAAGCATCACCATCACATTCCATACTATTCTCAAGTATGAATCCACACATAAATCAAGGTGTAACCATTGGGTTATAGCATACTAGGGTTTCAAAAACAATAAGAGAGTGCTCCATGATTGTATTAGTCATTTAGTTATATTAAAGCTAGGTATAACATGTTATACCTCATTAGGGTTACCCATTAATTCATTATGGTAATTATAAATCATAATCATATGAGGGCAAGGGTAAGACTACAAGTTTAAGGCATTGAACCATCAAATTCTCATCATTTGAATCATAACATTACACTACATGCTTCACCCAAAACAATGGGAATATTGAGGCATCAACTTCTAACCATGAAATGTTGAAAAGGTAAAGCCATTGGTCATTTACATAAGTAAACACCTTGAATGAATAATATATAATGTTATTGAGTTGTGATCTATAAAATTCACCATTTCACCCTAGACATCCTTTGATTAACAACAATAAGGGTTCTGTTGAGAGTAGGGTAAAACCCACAATCGACTGTTCATTTAAAACAAGCCATCCATTGTCAACAAGTAAGCTCCTTAAGTTGATCATATAAAGGAAACCATATAAATCACATTATTAGGACCAACATATTACATTAGCCATCATTCCACTTTCTTGGAGGAATAAACATTAGATCATGACCATTGGGTCAAGTTCATATGTTAAAACCATCAATTACAGTATAGGCCCGACCATTACATCAAGTGACCCAAGAAACCATTGGTCTAAGGCTTAATTGATGCTACAACTATATGATTAACTCACCATAGGTTCTGGAGACCTGATCCACCATCATTAGTGACCATTAAGTCACCATAGGTTGTTAGATCAACACTATATTCCTTAATCAACATCAAATATCAAACTAATTTCACCATTGATTGATAGCATAATTAGGGTACTTAATTGTTAATCACTAGGCTTATATTTAGGCCAACTTTTGACCTAAGGAGTGAACGTAAGTTGACACCCTTGGTCACCACCATCAGTTTCCATGAAGACAACACCATTAGTTGTTGCAATGGTACCACCATCGAGTCATGTGTTTATAGAAGAAATCAACTTTAAGCCCTAAAATTGACCATTGGTTGATAGGTGCTTAGCACCATAGGTTGTCAAACCAACCTGATACAAGTCATATTATACCTTAGTAATAACGTACACATGATCATAGGTTCATCTAGAACTGAAATCAGAACAAGGAACATTATAAAAATCGAAATCCAAGTCAAGCATAGCTTTTTAGTGCATGGATCATCATTTAAAAGCAAGAACATGAGCTAGCAAGCTTATGGTAAGAAATAAACGTGGAGAAAGTTATAAAACTTTCCTCCAATTAGAAGATAAACTCCCAAACAGAAGAAAACACGAGCAAGTAGGGTAGGAAATCCAAGCATAAGCTGTGAACTCGTCCATCTAGCACCTTTCTTCATCAAATGAGCAAACCCCAAGCATAAGGAGCAAGAAAGGTAGGGTTTTAGTGTTTTAGAGCAATTTCTACCATGGAAAAGCAAGGTTCTGACCTGTAGAAAGGTAGTAGGAAGGATAAAAAAGAAATAAATGGAGTAAAGAAGGGGATTATTACTCTTTTAGGTTAAGATCACTAGAAGGAAGCTTTTTAATCCCTAAAAGGAAGTCAATTGCAACCCTAGATTCTTTTTCCAAGAAGATCCCCTCTTTCTTCTTCCTTGGATAGGAAATTCATAGAAGCACAGAGGGAGAACGAGATTTGTATAAGGAGGGAAGTGGTGGAGAGAAAATGGCTCGTTTGGGTGCTTATGGATAAGTATATGAAACTTTAAGATAAAGAAAAATAAAAAGTTGAAGTTCTAGTGTCTTTCCAAGTGTCCATGGCCTTAAAATATTAAGAATATATGAGCACACACACAAGCAGCTCCCCCACCATCCATAGAGACCTTCTTAGCTTTCCTTTATCGAATTTCCAAGCCAATCAAATAATTCATTAGTTGATAGCTACTAAAGGTAGCTCATCCATGAAGGGGTAAACCCTAAAATACCCTTGGAGAAAACACCTTCAAAATAAGGTTTAAATAGGTTCCCAATGGATTAAAAAGCTCAATAATGATGAGAGAATATCCAAAGAACATAATGCAATTGATAAATTGCAAAGAAAACCTCTCAATTGGGTAAATTGTAGAAAAGTCCAAAATGTGCATAAAATTGCATAACTTGCTCAAACAATGCCCAAATAGGACCAAATTTAAAACTTAAGCTTGTATTATGATTTCAAAGAATATCACAAGGTTATATTGGGGTTATAAGAATTAAATTATGATAATTAAGCTTATTCAACTCATTAAACAAGTTTAGTGGCCTTATACATGCCTCTATTGGTTTAATAACCAAAAGACTCTAGACAACCATCATTATGGATTCTAGAAATGAATTTCTCATTTATATTCTCAAGATGAAAATGCTATAGGTATTAATTATTTGAGTCATCAAGTCATTTAGTATGCGTCATACACATTTATCTTCTAACTATCAAGTATATATTATAAGACATAGGACATTTCCATATAAGATCTCATATTAAAAAATGAAACAACAATTTATAATATTTTTGTCCATAAAAGATACATGATGCTTTCATTAATGGCAGGTACATAATGGCAATTCATTTATTCTATTACATGTACATGAATGACATCTTCCAACTGTAGTGGCAACAACTCTTGTTGTGCACAATTCTAGCTTACTTCTTCTTAGGTCCTAAAGTGGAGATCTCTATCTCATTATTTTTACTAAGATCCTCTATAGAGAGGGCAGTTCTCTTTCCAGTATCCAAAAAAGTGACAATGGTGGCACTTTCCTTCCTTAATCATTTAAGTGAAAAGGACATATTCCTTTTGCACTTACCCCTCTCTATATTTTGAGTGCCGAAGACTTGGACTTCAGCTTAGCCTCAAAACTCTTCTTGGCCTTGCCTTTATATTTAGACTCTGTTCGGCTAATCATAATCATAGGTTTGTCCATCTTCATTTATGTTTCAACATTTATCAACATGCCAAGCAACTCAGACAATAGTTACGCCCATGTTACTCAAGTGATAACACTTGATAAACTGGTTGTATGATTTAGGAAATGATTGCATAATCATATCTGTGGCCAAATCTTGACCTAAAAGAAATATCAATCTCTCCATATGCCCACTTATATTGAGGACACGGGGCTCTACTGGATCTCCCTCTTTCAGTTTGCACTTAAACAACACTTTGAGGACATTTTACCTTACTTGCTTTACATGATTTCTAGATGTGTTACCATCTCAAGAATGTCCATGCTTTCATTGTGTTCATGCAGCTCACAGTTCATACAACATTGCATAAGGTTCTTAACGTCTAAGGCATTGTTGGAATGCTTGAAGTAAGCATCCATTTCAGCCTTAGGCGTATTTGGAGTGGGTTCCTCTGGCTTTGGTCTTTCAAGGACATAGAGCTTTCACTCATTGGTGATAACACTTTTTAAAGTTCTAAGTTAGACGTGGAAGTTAATCCTGTTTAAGTTTGTCCTACTCAATGACTAATCACAATGATAACATATTTGTGTTTGTCATTATATTCTACAAAATATATTGCAACTTTGGTCAATTTTTTTGATTAATTCGATTTGATAAGTTTGATGATATTAATTAAAATTGTAATTAATTATCACTCCCACTATTTTGTTCAAATTGATAACCCTCACGTATCAATTCATAAGATTGTAATGTAAAATACTCTAGTGATACAAGATCCAAAACAATTGAATTATTACCCGACCAATGACATTATCCATAACCAATTATTAAGGCAGGCAAGTTTTGCCAATTGCATCTCATGCAATTCTTGGATAGATGGTATGCACAACTCCTTTCCATAGTACATCTACATGATTCTAGGTGCTTAATCTCAATAAGGACACCTAGTTAAGCCTAACCTAAAAGCCAACACGATAGTAATGCATGTCGCTTGGCAGACCCACATAACTACCATCACACTTCCATGAGATGGACAATGCACCACGCTTGGCATGTACACACATAGTCGATCAAGCTTTTCATGTGTGTTGATAACAGAAAGCATCTTAAACTTGATATTTAGATTGAGGGATTTTAGATATAAATACATATACATATCCAATCACCACATGCTTATAGTACATTTCATATACATGCTATAACCACAATGAAAACATGCAATTACAAACACAAGAAATGGTTATGGCCATACTACTGTAATTCCTTGGATCCACAAGGAATTATTACAACCTAAGGTTTACACACATGCATCAACATGTTGTTGGTGAGGATCCATGCTTGGACTAATATGAGTTGATTGGTTCAACACTTGAACCGATCGGCTTGTCTCCTTGCCGCTCAGTTGGGTTCTTGAAATGGTCATATGGTCTCAAGTTCAACTGATTTCTGGACTCCTCCAGCCAATCGGTTGGACCACCAGTCAATCAATTCATCTTCTCCAGTCGTCTGGCTTCCTTGATCCTTTAATCAATCAATTTGTCTAGTGCAGAACATTTTCTCACAACAAAACATAAATTTAAACTATCCTATTTCATATTACATTGCATAAGGGAAAACCTTGAGTTACATTTGAGGGGAAATAGGAAGAAGAGCATTAATTTAAATTTGGAAAAGAGGATAGAGGCTCGGGATGCAAACTGAGATATAAATAGAAATAAATAATAACAATAGTGCACACACAGATCTAGGATTGTTGGCCATAACCATGCTAATGTTCACCATCAAAACCATTTTAAGATGACACATGTAAACTGCATACATGCATATATATATATATATATATATATAAGATGGGATCGTATGTGGTATTTCACCAGATATGCACACTAATCACTTTAATATTCACATCATATGCAATAAAAATAAAATCGATCACATCGATTTAAATCCAAATACATCAAAAATTGACGTGGCTTTGATACCACTATTGGGATTTTGGGGCAACAAATAAGGTAGTAGAAATAAAAAATTTAAAGCACGATTCCTTCACTCTAGATCACGTCAACAAAAATCTATCTAGGAAGAAAGATAACAAGAGTTATACCTTGTTTTAGAGCAAGTCCAGTGACAACTTTTCATGCAGTATCATGATTCTTCTCCAAGCAGCAACATGTCTCTTCTTCAAGCAACAACACTCACCAGTCGTCACCAGCGTCCTCCTGATGAAACACCACTGACGATGGTTGATGACGTCCTCCTAGGGGGTGAAATAACCTCACCTCTAGAGTAGTCCACGTGGACCATCGAGAACTCCACTTTGCGCTACCAGAGCTAATAGGAAGGAGTTGTCCCTTCGAACATCGTTGTATTAGCACTGATTCACTCTCCCGTAATTGTGTATCTCTTACTATCCTCCCTTTAATGGGTAGGACTTGCTTAGGATCTCTATTATTACCACAACTATAGAGGACAACAATTTTTAGAGCTTATTGTTGTGTATAGGAAGCCCCCAATACCCCTATATTTATAGGAGAGGCTAGGGTCAGGGTTTTTAGTCAGTTTGGGAGTTGAAGAGACAAAATTCACATTTTTTTGGAAACTACAAAGGGTGAATCGAGTGGTTCACTGCCTAACCGATCGATTTACAGGGTGAACTGGTTTAATTATTCTTCAACTGATCGACTCAATAGATTTCCTCTTTAGAATCAAATTGGCATTCAATATCTGATTAATGCAAAATGTGATGTTGGCATTAAATCCTTGATCCAATCAAATTTATCATTAAACTAGATAACCTAGATGATGAATTGGTAGGTTCACATCATAAAATGATTGTTTCGCATCATGAAATGGTTGTTTTACATCATGAAATGATCATTTCATATGAAAAATGTTCGTTTCACATATCTAGTTCAGGCAAATATTTAGCCAATTATGTTTCCAATTGACCTAACACTCTAACCGATCGGTTCAACACTTGAACTGGTTGGTTCGGAGTCCATTCAATAAATTTTGAACCTCAATTGTTTAACGGAATACCTAAACACTTTTAGTAATAAAGTTAAACATAATTCATGAATAAACTCCTATTCCAAGTGTATCCTATGTATGTGACCCTACATGTCCCAAATTACATTGACAATGAATGTCCATAACCAACTTATGGCATCACAAACAATGAGAGGTATCTAGCAACACATCATTGCTACCCAAGTAGTTTAGAAATTTGAAAAACAACTTCAACCTACAATCCATGATCAGTGTTACTGTGATCGTATAGTTCCTTTGTCTCTGATATCCTGATTGAACTCGAGACATGGAATCATCATCCTCTCAACATTCAATCTGTGTTCCTTGAACTAGAGTAGACTGTCTGAGATGCATGTGACTTCACATATCACATATGGAATCACAAGAGTATGGCCATACATTTCTCACTCTTGCTTATCAAGTGACATGGATTTCAGTCTCTTGTAGGAGGGACAAATCCCATCTACATCACCATACTCAATCCCTATGTGTCACAATGCATCTGAGCATCACCTTTATGGAAATCCTTATTCAAGCTCATGAGGGATGATGTCAAAATACATGGAACGACATGTGATGAGTGTAGTGACTTCAAGTCTAAGAACCACAATCACCACTATCACTATGAGAGCTTATTCTGACTATCATTCCATGGTATCCATGTATCACTCTCAAGGTGGGTCTGTCTGATACAATATTCTCTAACATGTACCCGTGTGCTTGACTTGACATCACATATCATGACTAATGAGACTTGTCATCAATCAACACACACTCTAGTCTTATGTATTACTGTTGTCTATTTTGCTTCCATAGTAATATCTGACTAGGGACATAACAAGAATGCATGTACTCTTATCATACATATGATCTTTTTTTTCATACATATGATTTCATTGTTTAGGTCATCAACTTGAAGACACATGTCATCGAATAACATCATTCTATAGACATCTACTGTGTATGTGTTATCATCTCATGTTTGATACATACATAATAAGAAAAAATTACCTTCATTATTATCAAATCATGTATGATATGTCCCATTAAAATCATAATATAATTGGCTCTCTGGGCATACATACCAACACCTACTATATTTCTCACCTGCTGATCTTCCCTTTTTCTTAGCATCATCAATCTTTCAAATATTATACTTGATATTATTGATAGAATACATACCAAAAACTCTAAGCTAACATCCTTACTTCTAGGTAAATACATCTTGTTCCCTACAAGAAATTGAACATGTTCGAATTAGATGAAAGATGGGCATTATAAACTTTAAAACCCATTAGATATGCTTTAAACTTGAAATTCTATCCTCTCCATGCTTTACCCTCAATTTAATAGGGACAAACATCATCCTAAATATTTATTTTAACAAAATGATTCGTTTTATTAATCTTGACCATTTCAAATGCTCTCCTATGGAAACAAATCAATAAGTTGTATTTTCTCCTTAAAAACTAAATCAAACTCTATCTAGATGTTCTTACCCCCTCAAATTTTTTTGGAAAGACAATTGGTTGCCTTTTGGGATATGTTGAACACTAAGAACATACACAAAAACCTAGGTCCTATGTCCCTATACACTCAGAGAACCTATAGCTCTGATACCACCAGATGTGGCAACCCACCACGCTAAGCGAGACTACTCAAAACCAAAAACCGTGATCAAAACTAATTAAGCCCATTACTAAAAAGGTATATAACTAAAAAAAAGGTAAAATTTCCAACCATATCAAGAGACATATATACAAAGGTCCAACTTCACATATGTATAAATATGTTCTAGGTAACTTTATATAAGTTCTTGGCCTCGTCCACAACCTGTTATAAAAGATGTTGTCCACATATATATGCAACATTTTTACTATTCAAGATATACAACCAAAAACTTGAGTTGATATACACAATATACAAAACTCCTTGCATGGACCTGAGAGTACATGGATGACTCTAGAATTCTATACAACCCAATCAACCTCTCTGACTCTAGAGATCTTCATATTGCACCTCCTCACTGCTATGTGTCTAATAGAGTTGTTGATCACCTAAAAAGTTGTGTGGAAACCCACTAGATGAGACTCGTGTCCCAGCAATATGATATAACCTATAACAACATTTATTACTTACAAGAAGATTATGTGCATTAAGCAGTTAAGGTAGATAATATTACAGAGTTGAAAGATCATGTAATTTATACATTAGATCAGGCATAGCTTGAATCATAAGTATAACTGATTTCTCTTATTGCATTACAAATCGCCTATAAACTAAAAGAAACATATCTAGGATCATCATCCAATGTGATTCTCCAATTAACCCCAACAATTATACTACACGGCTGAATTACATTGATCAAGCCCTGGGTAGTTTGAGGCGTATCGCTCAAACTACCAGCTAGACACTACAAAATTGAAATAGCCTCATATAAGATCTAGGATGATCGGAATCCTAAGGATCTCCTCCTCATTTAGTATGAGTAACATTTGTAATGGCATATTAGGCAAACTACTAAACAACCTAGTTTGTCTTGGGTACACAGACTACAACACTAGAAAACATGGCATAAGACCTCAAATCTCAGTTATGACACCTGTCACCCTCAATCACATCCACATCCGAGACACATCCTCGGTCACTGTCCAAAATATTGGAATTAGATTTATAGGGATATATCATCCCTGCTCCTACATATACTTAATAGTATATGACTTTGAGCTCCTTTAAAATTAATCGTTTCACTATCCAACAAGTTGTGACACTAAAATAGTCCTACGGTCACAGGGCTCTACCATATTAAATTACACTTGATTACTTAGGTCCATTAATTATAGTTAATTGCATCAATCAAGTTACATAGAAAGACCCTATAAATTGTACAAATTAATAGGGTTTCCTCAGAAGATATAAAATGTATAAAACAATTTAATGTTGTCCTAGGCATAGGTGTTCATACACTCATAACTTATAATAGATGTG
This sequence comes from Alisma plantago-aquatica, assembly GCA_963693085.1. Classification (NCBI taxonomy): domain Eukaryota; kingdom Viridiplantae; phylum Streptophyta; class Magnoliopsida; order Alismatales; family Alismataceae; genus Alisma; species Alisma plantago-aquatica. The sequence goes on along the minus strand of OY856412.1, from coordinate 437,199,959 downwards.
ATATTTTCAAATCTAGGTTTTTGTCCAACCATTATCACAGCATCATAATAGTAATTTAAGATCTTATAAATGAATAAGATGCTCAACAAACTGTAAGGCAGAGTACATGAGAAAAATTTATTTACTCCTTGGGTACTAAAACATCACATATATAGCATTTAAGGAGTTCAAGCACTTAATTTTTGAAATTTTTTGGCTTTGTGCACTCAAAGAATAGTTTAACATACAGTAATAAATGTTCATATAGATTAATTCATGCTTTAAGAACTTGCATCATCATCTTGTTATGTAAAATAGTACTTAAAAGACCATATTTTAGCATTTTGAGAGTTTCCAAAGCAAGATTAATGGCATGCAAGCAAGAAGCAGGCAAGAAATGTGTTTAAGATTATATTATTGGCCTGATAGAGGATACAAACGAAGTCTAAGAAGAATAAATCTTAAAAATCAAGAATAAAATATCAACCTATGTCCACTAAACTTCCAGGAACGCCGCTTCTTCCCACAAACTAGGGGTTCTAGAGAAAGGAATGAAGAACAAAGAGCTGCCAACCCATATGCGTAGGCTTCCAATAAGAAGACATCATGGAACTTGATCATAGGAGAGAATAAGGTGAAGAATAGTAATAAAAATGGGTAAATAAAATTAAGAACCTTACACGATTGAAGCAAGAAACACGATCAACACTCTCTAATCAGACCAACAAGAACCCAAACTCGAACATGCATCCATGTAAAAACCAAAATTGTTGACCCTGATGGGTTCTCGTCGGCCTCTGGATCACACCACCAAGCTCGCAAGAGATGTGAAGGAAGAGAGAAAAGAAGAGGGGGTATTGATAGGTGAGTGGATGTTTGGTGCATATTAGTATTTCCATTGGGCATGGATCTCGTCAGGCATAAGAGTAGTTGCCCACTCATAGTTGATGGATGAACTCCCTGATTAGTTAGACACCATTCCATTGGGCACCGAAGACTCACTGGTCATCGAAAAATCATCGGGCACTGAAAAACAATTAGACACAAAGAAACCATTAATCATCAAAAATTTGTTGGGCATTGAGAAACCATCGATCATCAAAAATTCTTTGGCTAAATAAAACACTGCACAACCACCCCACTAAGTCTACATATATAAACTCCAAGAAAACAAAGTTTAAAAGCATCCATAGGAGAAGAAAATTTGTAACATTCTTAATATTATCATGAAGTAACTCAAGTAAGTATTAAAATTATGTTTACACTCTAGGAAAGGGAAATTTCATAAAGGTACACAAATTGCAAAGATTAAATATCTAGAACAAAGAGGGTCTGATTTGATTTCAAGATTGACATCTATTAAACCAAACAATTATGTTTATAAGCTAAAAGAATTTTACGGGGGGCCTTACGTAACCTTAAACATATCACTACCCAACCTTATTGTTGACTAGACCATATCAATATTGATCTCACTACTTCATTTTACACCAAAATGTACTTGTAAGGATAACAAGTTGGTCTGTATTGCAATAAATTGTGCAAGTAATTTAGTGAGCCTGAGTAAAATTAGTCGAAGTAATGTTGCGATCACATCTAGCCCGATTATTACCCTTTGGAAAGTGAACAAAACTAAATCTACGTGTTTGTAACATAATTTTGCTATTGGTACTATTGTTTATACTCAAATTAATGAAGTGTTTCATTCTTGTCCCAACTAGGGTTTCCACTTATCTCAATATCGATCATATAAACACAATGTTTAACATGCAAATGCTAAAGCTATAGAATTTCAACTTAATACATTCTACTAATTTTTTATCCATATAAAAATTGAAATCAAAGTATAAAGACTTCAATCTTGTTACAATACAAAACATCACGTATTCAACATATATATTATGTCTTTTTAGTGAAAATATTGGAATCACCAGATTAAGTTGAAAATGGAAGCTACGATTCCTCTAGTGTCATACTTACTAGTAAGGCAAGGCGTGAGTGTATCATTTTTTCTCAAAATATTCATAACAGAAAGGGTGATTGTTAATCATATTTAAAACTAAACTACTAATCATATTGGAAACTAAACTCTAAAGTTGCTTCCTCTACTTTGTCATTACACCATACAACTTTTTACAAAAGATTTTTCCCTTTCCCTGAGATTCTATTCTATGGTCTAAAATATAAATAGGATCCTCAACATTCAAAATATCTTCTCTCGGATAAATTGGGTTTGGGTCAACTATTTTCTATATATTTAGAACATGTTTCATTATGATAGATACATGAAAGACATCATGCAAGTAATCAAACTCCAATGGAACTTTTAATTAGTATGCCACTAAACAAATTCTTTATTTGATTGGATGCAGTCCCATGTAACTTGAAGTTATTTATGACATTTTTCAACCATTAGCATTCCCTTCCATGGTAAAACATTCATGCTTTAACCTTAACATCACAATCACTCACTCTCACCTTTTCTCAGTATATCTCATCAAGTTGTCTTGTATTTCTTTCAATTATTGATTAATTATTGATATCTCACAAATTGTCTCTTTGTCTAGCACAAAACCCAACAAATATCCCTCTTCCACCTCATACCAACATATCTAAGCCTTTCATATGAATCTTTATATGGATATCCTGAATCAAATGATGTTTATTAGTGTACACAAACTCGTCAAGGATAAGATACTAATCCCAATTACCACTTAATTGCAAAATATATGCCCTCAAAATATCTTTAAGAGTTTAAATGGTCCTCTCTAATTGACCACCCATCTGTGGGTGAAAAGTTGTACTAAGCATCAACATAATAATAATAGCAATATGTAGTTGTTTCTAGTTTTGGATGTAAGTTAAGGAACTCAATCAAATATCATAGATACTAGAAACCTATGGAAATTGACTGTATCTTATATGTAGACTTTGGTAAGGTTTTGTGCATCTGGTGTTAGGTTAACATGTAAAAGATGAGCATATTTAGTGCTCCTTGTTGGATCTAGGATAATGGGCTCTAAAGGGGGGGGGGTTGAATAGAGCTAAACACTGGAATCAAATTCATTAAACCTTCAAATTACTTCAAGAGATAAGGTTGCAAATAAGGAATTTGAGTTATACTTAACATACATAGAAAGGATGATAGAGATTGAGTGAGATCAAGAACAAGCTATGTATAGTGGTTCCAAACTCCAAACTAGGCAAGTGTACATCCACTACCCAGAGAGGTCAACCTCTAGGATTTTGAAGCCATTGCACCATCCTTATATTCCTTTATAAGATATTCAATATATGACCTTCCTTTTCCAAGAAAATGATACCCAGCCCTCCCTTTGAGGACAAGTGATCCAATAACCTCACAAAGGACTTACCCATCCATGACCAAGAGTCTTCTACCTCACCAAGGACTTATCCACTTTTGCAACAGATCTTCCACCTTCATCAATGACTTACCTCTTGCAACAAGTCTTCCGCCTTGAAGTAATTACCCACTTATGACTTAGATCTTCCACCTTTGACTTCACCTTCACCAAGGAGAAGCTTTCACCTAGGGACGTCTTCCCTTATTCTTCTTCTTCACCTATCTTAGCCAAGAGAAATAATCTTCATATTCATGGTAAAAAGAGAGATTTGGAGGTGGAGGAAGTGAGAGCCTCACGAGATATACATGTAGGACTAGATTTCTTACAAATCTCCCACTCACTCTAATGGAGTAGAAAATGATTAAGCTTAAGAGTGGAAGGAGACTCCTGGAGGCACTCAACTATAGTATAGGGACTTTCATAGTGCTTGGTTGAGATCCTTATAAGATATACATGTAGGACTAGCTCTCTTACAAATCTCCTACTCACTCTAATGTATGTAGCAAGTGATTAAGCTTAAGAGTGGAAGGAGGCTCTTGGAGGCACTCAACTATAGTATAGGGGCCTTCATAGTTCTTGACTAACCATGGGATGAAGCCTAAGGGGTTCTATTTATAGTTGAGGATGCCTACTACCCAACAGAAGCACTTAAGGATGAATTCTAGTCATTTGGGGTGTTGCAATAGATTTTTCCAGTTTACAATACTCTAATGGTCAGAAACACTTTTTCTGCACATTTTGTAGAGTGAGGCTGGTTAAGTTTACTTTTTGGAAACTCAACCTATAGAACTATGTGACAAAGAAAATTTGAATTGTCGATCAAGATTATCCTGGATGAAACTCGATTGATGGATTAAAATTTATTTTCCTATGCAGGGTGTCGGTCAAGTTTGTCTTGGGGAAACTCGGTTGACCCTGGTAGTTCCTAAGATCCATCAAAGGTGTCGGCCAAAATTATCCTAGATGAAACATCGGCCAACAAAAGTTCATGGGATGAATTTTGAAAAGTGCCATATAAGTGCTTAAATATTTGATTTTAGTGCTCTTGAATTTTTTCTAAGCTTAATACAAGTCATACAATCATTATAAGTGATTTACAAAATGATTCTAACATATTTGAGGCCTTTACCAGAGAAGTGCACTTGCATGGATTTTTTCTTGTCTTTCTCCAAGTTAGGATGCACAAGTTAGGGCATTTGGAGTGTGTCTTACCTACTCTAAAACCACTCAGGTAGAAGCATTAGACACCAATAAGTAGAAGGGTTAGTCATCATCAAAACAAGGGTTTAGTCATTTAGACTTTGAGAGTCAATTAGACTTTTGAGTCAACAATCCTTTCCATTTTTAACCACATAGAGTCAAAACAATGTTACGATGTAGGTAAAGCAAACACAAAGTCCATGGAAATGTGACCCCACTTCTATTTAGGTATAGAAATTTATTAAAAAGTTACAGATGGTTTGATATTCAACCTTAACCTATTAACACAATAACATTTACAGTATACACAAAAACATATCTTTTCATACCTAGACACATGTGACGATCTAGTTCAAATCCACACATACACGATTTAATACCAAAGTAAACCAATCATCAACATTTCAAAAAATCAGATATTTTTCTATGCAATAAACATATAGAATAAGTCTTGTCATCATAAGGGAATACAAAGAAAATTTTAAGAAATAAAAGATAATATATGGTCACAAAGGGCACCTAACTATTTCTCCTATGCTATTGGATGTTGTTTCTCAATATTCACCAGTGGAAGTCTTCAAGTCATTGGTCATTATGTACATGAACATCTCGAATGAAGAAATCATGCATGGACTCGATAGAGAATAGGTCAGCCATTTGTAGTACCAAATTTGATTTTTAAGTTCTTTTAAAAATGAAATATGAATTTTAATTCAAATACATCAAAATATATACAAGAACTATTTCATGGCCTATTTAGATAGAAATAATACTTCAAATTGTTGAGGATTGGCAACATTGTCAAAGTATTTTAAGTATATCACAGTTTCAAGGTAAAAACTAGTATGACGGAAAGATTGTCAATATATCCAACATTAAAGTATCAAAACATTATGACATAAAAATGTTTATTGTAATTTTCATATCACATCTTAAATTGTGCCATGTGTTATGATATTGTAGGAGAGAATGACATAGTTGCCTGCTCTTTACTGATAATTTTGGGACAACTAGTCCATTATCCATTGCACACAGTTGTGAGATATGCTCCTATAAACAAGGATCCAATTCTCGATTTGATCATAAATTCAGTCTCAAGACAAGCATTCAAGGCTATTCAAGATTTCAAAATATAGTCGTGACCTTCAAAAAGGCAGGCAAAATCTTGAAAGCAATTTATGGTTCATCACATAGAATCATCCATGCTTGCTTGTCAAGAGGGAAAATATAGACTAATAAAGAAATAGAATATTTAGTTCCTCAATAGGAAAAAAATTAAAATACTTCTAGGTATTTATCTTTAAGAATTGATGAAGAGAGATATATACAGTGTTTTGGTTTTTGAACAAGATAATGAAAAGTCTCTTGAAGTTTTTATAACTTTTTGATATAACAATCATTTTTCTAGTTGTGTCAAGATTAGTAGTATTAAATATTGTAGTAATAGATAGATATGATATGGTATTCAAGAGTGAACAATGGGTTATGGTTGTGCAAATATGTCTAGATAATGGGAGGAACATGTTGAGAGTAGCTTTGTGGTGCCAGGAGTCAACAGTAGGAAATGGGTACAAGATGGAAGAGTACCTGAGACTGGGATGGAATAGCTTGTGCCGCCTCCGTTCGACCCTTCGACCATAGATGATCCAACCTTTCAATCCATTTTTAAACAAATAATGGTGACAACCACACATTTGGAGCACATGTATCTCAACCAAGGACAAATACTGCAAATGTTGAATCTTAGGGTCTAAGGAAGACCTTTGAGAGGTTGAAACATGTGGGAGCCATGGAGTATGTGAGAACAACAAACCTGACATATGATGACATGTGGTTGACAGAGTTGGAGAAGGCATTTGGGAATCTGAATATCTCCAAGGAGGATAAGGTGAACCATGCAATTTATCTTCTAAAGGATAGTGCTGGGCACTGATGGGCCATTGAGGAGGAGAAGAGACCAGGTGAGGTGGTCGGTCAGAAGGAATTTTGGTGGGAATTTGTGAGTTATTACTTACCAATGACGTGTCTGGCAGAGAAGATGGCTCAATTTGAGTGGTCGTGCCAGGTATTGTGGTCTATCAATGACTATGCATTCAAGTTGATGGAGTTGTTGAGGTTCTGTCCTCACATGGAAACCATGGAGAAAAAGAGGATCATGAAGTTCAAGAAGGGTTTGAATGTTGAGTTGGCACAGACAACGTAAACCTTAGAAACTCGTGAGAAGTTTTCCATCTTTGTGGAATCCGTGAGTAGGATAGAGTGGACATCCGTGGAATGACGAGAGGCTAGTTCTAAAAAGAGGTATGTTAAGTTCCAGAGATCACCATATGGCAGTTTCAAGAAGTCAAGGTTTCCTTCGCCGTAGTGCCAGTAGTCTCAGCAAAGGTTGATTTTTTTGAGCTAAGGACACATGTACAATTGCATGGGGCTCTGTAGGGTAGGCATTGTAGGTTGCCTCCTTATTGGTATTAAACTGGTGAATATCAGTTGTTTGGTCTAGAACTTGTTTAATAGACCATATAAGAGATCAAGATTATTTAACAACAATTGAAGGCAACACATGATAGGCAGAAGTCTTATGCAAATAATCGTTGTAGTCTGTTAGAGTTCCAGCTGGAAATCATGTGTACCTCAAGGTTTTATCTTGGAAGGGCATGCTGAGGTTTGAGAAGAAGGGAAAGTTGGATCCTAGGTTTATGGGACCTTACACTATTGATGAAAGCATATTCATTATTTTTATCTCATCTTTTAGTTCAATTATTTAGGACATTATCTTGTTTTTTCTTGATTTTAGGGAGTACTTACAGTTTACTTGTTTTTGTCCCTTTAATGAGAATTCTTATCACTTTTATTCACATTTTGTAGGATTCACTCTCATTGAACCCCAAATATAAGAACCTACAAAAGATCAAAAGTTGGAGGCCTTAATTGCACGTTCAAGCTCCCACACTTGCAATCGACATACTCGTGTGTAGATATTCTCACAGTGCCTGATATATCTCACACCAAAATGGCCATAATTTTTGTAATCTAATGCAGAATTTAATGACTAAGTATGTGTTGGAAAGGAATTTAATTTCCTATAGGAATAATATATTTTTAGGGGGCTTAATAAGTAAGTAGACCATATTTCCAACCGGACAACTCACCTACATATTTTCTCGCATTGCTTGATATACCCCGCACCAAAACAGCTATAACATTGCCATATAAATTTAAAGCTAATGTTAAAATGTATTTTGGAAAGGTAATTTCATTACCTACAAGAGAAACATATTTGTGGGCCACTTTTGAACTTGTAGCCACTACAAATTTTGTTTAAAAGTCCTACAAAAGAAATCTACAATAAAGAGAGTCAAAGGAGTTGAATGATCAATTAACAAAAGACAATCAACAATTTTCTCTATTGTCTATTGAAACAAGTAATTAATTTGTCAAATATTACTCCATTGACCAGATCTAGAAAGTTCCAGCCACCACTAGGATCATCCATTTCTAGGGCATTCAACCCTCACTCTTCTCCTATAATATAAGAGGGAGTCGAAGCATAAATTTCATTTCTTCTATTGAAATGTCTCTTTTTAGGGACATCTTGTATCTATTTTAGTTTCTAGCCTTGTAATATTTGTGGATTTCTTATATTTACTATCACAAGACCATAGTCCATTTAGATTCTTCTTTCATTACTATCCTATGACTCCCCTTATTCTTTATTCCACCCTTATGTCACTTTTTATAATGTCTGAGTAGTTCTCTACTGGGGTATGGGGACTAGCCCCATAGCTTGCTATCATTCAATATAATTGACTCCCTTATTTCAATGAAATATTGTTTACCTTCTGTTCCTTTTATGATTTTCGATTAGGTTGATATATTCTTGTGGGGTGATGTGATCTTGGATACCCACAATAATTCATAATCTCTTCACAACAATTATTATCTTTTTATCCTTCTGATCTGGTACTTGTCTTTTTGGAAGACTAATTATATTCTTATGGGGGTGCTGAAATCCCAGATCCTCACAAGATTGTGATCTTTCTACTTGTTTGAATCATTTATTATAACTTATGGTGACATGATCATCTAACACATAAGTTCGAACGTTAGAATGGAATGAACATGTTTCTTGATGAGATCTCAGATAGGGATGTTTTGGATGATTGGACAAGGATCCGCAAATGCCAGGATCAACATTTTTAGGAGAAGTCTGGCCTTTGTGAGATTGTCCATAAGGACATGAACCTATATGGTCGTAAATTGATAATTGATATTAGGAGTTGATTCTTTGAGCAAAGGCTTGGTTATGGTGGTGATCCTCTGGACTCCTAGTTCTTGTAAGGACCTTGACCTGAGTTTTTGGCTAACACTATTTGTTTTGCTTAAGTAAATTACTTAGAACTTTAATCTAATCCTTTGAGGTGTTTTGTTATCATATGACACATTTATCTTTCAAGTTTGGCTCTATTTGAATGCTGTTTGAGCAGTGTTTGCTTGTTTTGGACCAAAGTGCAATTTACCCAAGATGAGGGGTTATCTTGCAATATGTGTTACAACCGTAGTTTTTGGGTTCAATTGGTGAGAAATGCAATTTCTCATATTAAGGATATTTGAACAAATAATGATATAATTTGTTTTGAATAAATGGATTTTGTTTGCAATAGCCTTGATGTTTGTGTTGTGGGCTTTATTGGCTATTGGGCCCAAATAATAAGAAAATTCAATTAGTAAATAAATAATTGAATATGTGAGAAAAAGGAAGAGGTAGAAACCTCTAGAAGGCAAAGAGATGAAATCCAAAGAGGGATTTCGTGCCTCTTGGATTCCTTGGGTTCCAAGGAGTCCAAAGTTGCAAAGAAAAGCAATAAGAAAAGAAAAGATTAATAAAATATTTCTTTCTTAAGAAAGAAATTGAAAATAATGATGATAAAATGTGGAAAACAAGGGAAAAGAGGTATAATTGAGTTATCCTTTGTGGAATTTTGTATCCCAAGGATTTCTAACATTAAAGGGAATACTAATGAGGAAAATAAAAGAGAAATAAAGAAAGATTCTCAAAAAGAGTTATTTTAATGAGAAATAAACAAGATAATGTGAAATAATGCATAAAGATGCATCTAGAAGGATAATAAGTATCCAATAAAAAGAATTTTGAAATAATAGAGTTTCTTGGGACCCAAGGAGTCCCAATAAAGAGGAAAGAAAGAGAGAATATCAAAATTGCAAAATAAGAGGTTAATGTGATTCATTATTAATGAATCTTGTGGTATTACTAAAAAGGAAGTTATTACTATTAAGAGAGAGTGGAAATTCGTGGCCAATGAATAAAAAGGGCAAGCACAAAGAAATAAAAGAGGAATTTCGAATATCCAAATAATAGATAATTCCCAAAGGATAAAGAGAGAGAATATACTTATCATTTAAGGAGTTGTTTCCCTTCTTGGAAAGAGATTCTTTGTTTTACGAATAGCCAACCTATGGCTTCGTTTCTCTCCCCTATATAAGGGGGTAGAGTCCAGGGTTGTGTTCAGAGGGAGTTCCACGCAACCAACCCTCTCTTCTTCTTCTTCTTCTACTTCATCTTCTTCGTCAAAACCCTAACTGGGAGGAACATCGAGAACGTGAAGTCACGAGGCAACAAGTATAGGTTGCAATGATGGCGTGGTGCTCCACGGTGCCATAGATCTGCATTTCCATCGGGACCATGCCCTAGAGACAGCACAGCTGCAGCCGCATGGCTGCAACATCAGCAGCAGGTCGCAGGGCATCTTCTCCTGACCTAGCTACATGGGCCACGCTCTGGGCGGCGCCCCAGGTGCGACTGGAGGTGGCGGGGCTAGGGCAAAGTGGGGCGGCAGCCGTCGGGGTCCGAGGAAGGTTGGAAGAGCCGCGGAGGCCGCAACTAGGGCTGCAGCAGGCGGGCAAGCGGTGCGTCGCAGGGAAGAAGAAGGCAAGGGTCCATTGGACGAGAATGCCCCTCCGCGGGCTGCAGCACTCAACACTTAACCAAGGGCATAACCGTAATTCGGTTATGTTTCCTAAAGCAATCACTTTGCATGAGAAGGGTGACGTGGCGTGCAGCCATTGGTCCGTCAGGTAATTTCTTTGGAAATTTCATAACTAATGATTCATAGCTCGGTTTAGCACGCATAATATATGAAAATTGATCCTCAGAACGAGAGGAACACAAAGAAATTATGTATTAAGCCTAATTCTGCTTGAAACTCAAAAAGTATAGGGTTTTACATCTTTTGATGCATTAATTGATAGAAAACCCCTAAAATGATGTAAAAACGAACATGATGAATCTTTTATATGTTTTTGATCAATCTTAACCTGTTATGAATAAAAGGAATGATAAAATCATAAAAAGATGATTAGTATGTTGGTTTTAGGGTTTTATGATCATGAACAAGGTTTAATAGACTAAAAACCCTGATTTGAGTAGATATGAGTTTTGATTCTTGAACATAGTTTGGATTAGATAATTCTTATTGAAGATAATTGAGATGGTTAGGGTTTTGTAGGAAACCTTAGAAACCCTAAAGTGAATATAAAGGATACATCTTTGAAGACTACTAGGTTAATTTGAAAGATATTAACCTACTGATTAATAATATAGAGTTTTCATCTGTTTGGTATACAAAATTGGTAGTTTTAGGGTTGTAATCCATAAATGAAGAATAATTCATATGGGAACCCTAATTGGGGTAAAAGAAGAGGAAAACCATGATATTTCGGATTAGGGAAGTAAATTACTAAATGATGATCCTAAGACTGTTAAGAATGTTAAAAGGAGAAAATTTAAAGGTTTTAAGTAGATTTGATGAATTAGGGTTCTTAATAACTAAGAATGGAGGCAAAACCCTAATTCCCAAGGAAACCCTAAAATTGGAATAGAAATCCTAAGGATGATGATGGTATTGGATAAATATTGATAAAAGGATATTGGTATATTTATTTTAGGATTCTGTGCATGATTGGTTGCTTGATTGGGATTTCTATGTTCTGATTAATTCTATATCTGATCTGAAATACATGTATGTGGTTACGCTTATGAATATCTCGAGTTAGTTTTCCGAGGTTTTCCGAAGTTTCCATCGATGACATGAATTAACTGTTGGATGAATTTAATTCATGCAAACTATAATGTGAATATGACTATCACATAAGATATCTGCCTACTAGCTCAGATCCTGGTCCCCTATGTGACTTAATAGTTGACCTAGTACATGGCTACCTATGGGGTAGGTCCATCAGGTCATTGGATGACTTAGTACATGGCTACCAATGGGGTAGGTCCATCAAGTCACCTTGAGTTAGATATTGGGCTACCTTTGGGTAGTGCCATGCGACTCTATTACCCTAGGTATTGACTACCTGTAAGGTAGGACCATGGGGGTAAGTATCTACCTAAAGAGAGATAGCATACAAGGGATAACACAGAGTTAGGGGATAGGTAAGGATTGAGTAGTATGGCTTAAAATGTAATCTTGGTTGTTAAATGATTAATTGGATGATTACATTGTTACCATATTTGCATGATTATTGTTTCCCCCACATACCAGCTTCGGCTGACTGACGTTTTGTTTGTCGGCATTTTAGGTACAATGAAAAGAACAAACAGTAAAGTGGCATATGTGGTACTAAATGAAAATTAAAGTGAAAAGGAGGATTAGATAGATTAGTATCTATGTGGATAGAAGTGTTGAAATCCCAGTTTTAAGAGGTATGCAAAAGTTTTTATTTTTCTCCATATTTCAATATAGTTGGTAGAATTTAATAATTGTTAATGATTATTTATTGAACCTTTGATCCGGGTTATTGGTTAACGGCTCTGTCCTTTCAGTCTCCCTTAATTAGGGGTTACCGGGAGGCGGGGTCGTAACAATTGGTATCAGAGCCTAGGTTCCTCAACTAATCTTTAATAATTATTAAATTTTACAAATTCTGTAGAACCCAAGGGAGTTATTAGAAGATTATCCGAAAGATTGAGGTGTCTAGAAAAGGATCACGTCTGGGGACTGGCAATATTTTCCTCCGCACCGCTAGTCAGAATACGAGGACTCCCAGATCTGTGTGACTGCCTGGCCAAGGTCTTAGGGTATGAATCGAAATAAGATACCTTTAGGACTCTCACATCTTGTTCATCCCTTCTCAACTCCAATTCTATTAAGGACCTTAAGGATTATGGTTTCCTCTCTCTTCTCCTCACCCTCTTGAGGTATGGGTAAGGTTGATAAGGATTAAGGAATCCTCCACCAAATTAATAAAAAGCATGTAAATAAGATGTCATGGACATAAGCTTAATAGAGTAAGCATAAAGGAATAGATACATGCTTAGGTCGTATGACACGAGTTGTCATTGCCCTCAGGAGAGACCTGAGGATAGACCTCCTTGGTAGGAGGATGAGTAGAGAAAGTTAGTCTTGGAGGTAGAGACCTCCATTAGAAGTAGAGACCTAACACATCCTTTGAGGATGATGTTAACCCTAACCCTAAGGGAAGGTTAGAGAGAGAGATGACATGATGAGTTAGATGTCATGGTTGACCGAGTGTTTGGTTGGTCATGCCTTTGGGATGCCATAAGAGGGTACATGACCTAGTACCTTTGGTAACCCAACCCTGGAGAGGGTCGTGCATGCCATAGCAAAGGATAGCTCCTTCGTGGATGAGGTTAGAGGAGAACTTATAGAACCATATGGGCTTGTACAAGTAGGGTATAGCTTGCACCCAGAGTACGTTAGTAGTGCTGATAGTAGGATGAAACCCTGGAAAAGGTATCATAATGGGTGGCTTATGAGATAAGCATAAGGGGTTATGGGTAATTTTGAGTAAACATAAGTTCGAGCATAGGATTCACTCAGGTAGGGACATGCTTATGGGGTTGATCCTTCATGAAGAAAGGACCTCTTATAGAGAGGTTGGTTGTAGGATTAGCTCTAGAGAGAGAGCAGACCCCAGGCAAGAAGGTTGGGAGCCTAAAACCCCAAAATTTGAGGAATAGTGGGAGTTGAGGATGATGCGACCTAGGTGGATGATAGCGGTTGCCGTATGCTTGACCCTTGGAGGCTGACGATGTCTTGGATGTCATGAGAGGAACCAAAACCAAGATAAAGGATGAGTCTGCCGGTACCTCTGTGCCTAAGGTATAGGTGTTTACCTCCTGAGATAGGAAGAAGAGTTCCTTAGACCTTGAAAGGTTTAGTAACAGGTTACGAGGCCTTGTACCTTGTTGGTTGTCCTTAAGGAGGACCCAACTCTAAGTGTTGCTTGAGTTGAAGGATGACAAGAAGTGCATGTCATGCCTTTTACATGCTTGGTTCGTGGTTAAGAGATAGAGCATGCAGTTGGACACCTACAAGTGAACCTAGGGTTCCTAGGCCTAAGAGGGGAAGTGGTGTACCTAATGCTCATGATGAGAATTAAGTTGCTATAGTTTCGAGCATGGTACTCCTCATGTATAGAGGAAAATGGAAACCCCTTAAGTTTAAGGTATGTTTGATGAACCCCTCACGACAAAGTTGGCCTAATGTTGAGGATGAGAATAAGTGTGACCTAGCATGGTTTGGTAAGTGTCTTCTTGTGCCGTAGTAGCTTTCTAGGATTAAGCATGCTCATGTGAATGTAAACCCCAAGGACGCTTGTGATCTTTGTTATCAAGGTGTAGTTTCCTCCCATCCTGGGAGAGGGACCCTTTGGTAGGGAGTTTACCCGTTTGGTTGGTTTTGAGGTAACCTGAGGAGGTTTCATAGGATCTTGAGAAACTAAGTGAAGAGTACACGGCATGAGAATGAACCTATAGACCCATAGATAACCATCTCTATGTGCATGTGGATGTGTTACCATGGAGGTAACTGGTATGGGGGCTTGACCAAGGTAGGCAGGTTTCCATGATCCCTATGAAAGGATGAAAGTCAACCCCTGAATGCAGAAAGAGAGATGACAAATGCTTGGGTAAGGTTATATGTTGGACATGTACTGTGATATAATCCTAAGTCTATCCTAGGGTCAGGTAGGGGTAAGACCAATGGGAGTAGGAGTTGCCTAAATTCCCTAGTTGCACAAGACCATAGGGTCGGGAGGTAACAACTACCATTGTCTGAGGGCCATGGGTTAGGAGATTGATCACCTTCATAAACTCATGGGACCCAAAGGGCAGATGAGTAGGGAACTCTGTGATGCATGAGGGAAGAGGGATGAACCCAAAAGTGCCGGCACCCTATAGACCTAGAGGTGATGACTAAGGATTGTGTTTGGACCAGATAGGTTCAAGACCAGTTTTCCATGGAAGTAACTTTGATATCGAGATGATTGTGATGTAGAGACATAAGTTGCACATGTACTGGCAAGGTGGGATGTACCATCTCTACTCTTGGAACAGGAAAAACTCTGTATTTGGACTGCAACCAAATGCTTATTTCCTCTTATTATGGGAGTGAGAGATAGGATAGTACGCATGCCATACACCAAGGATAAAAGATGATGTGGTTTGGAACGTTTCCACGAGATATGGGGACAGAGAAGATAACATACCCTGGTAAAGTGAATGATACGTGGATGGTTTGCAAACGCTAAAGAGAAATAAGGTAGTCATCTTATAAGGATGTTTTTAGCATGAGCTATGAGTTATACCAGGTTGAGTTTGAAAACCAAAGGAATAAGCTCGGAATGTTCTTGATGAAGATGGAGTTAGGGCTAAGATGAGATAATAAGTGGCATATAGGAAGGTGTATGTCATCAATGTTACCTAATACCTTAGAATGCGAAGTGGTAATGGATGCTCTGGTTGAGATATAACTGCCTAGTTTGGCTAGAAGAGGTTGTTAGGTTAACCCTAAGTTTGGAAAGGAGGGGTGTTTAGATAACACTCTGATGTAACAAGATATGTTGAAAAGTTAATGGTTGTTTGGTTAGCCAGCCTAGGCCTTGATACAATGAAATGATGGTTGTAGAACCTCAAATGCACTTCTGTCGAAAGGAAGGTGATGAAACCCCGACTAGAGTGGTTTAGGGTTTCTAAGGAATCGATCTTGAGGAATCGATCTTGAGGAATAATGACAGTTAGGAAATTGTGATATTAAGATCACATACACCATGGTATTACTGAGATAATGAGTGGTAGCAGTACTATGGATGCTGGAGATGAGGCTGCATGTGATATGTTGCCATGCATGAAAAAAGGTGAAGGATGAACATCGGTAAACCAGTGCATTGATATAGAGGATAAAGAGTTCCCGAGGAGGAATGAGAGTTCATCACTATGGATGTTGTGATAAGTCTCCTCTAGACCAAGGAAGGTCAAGATGCAATGTGGGTTATGGTAGATTGCTTTACCTAGATGATGTAAGAAAGAAAGAGTTCGGTCAAGGGACCGATTTGGTTGAAATACCCATGAGAGAGATGGTTCAGTATCACCATGATGCGAGTTCAAAAGTTCTTGAGTTTGACCTAAAGGTTCACTTCCATAAGGTGGAAGTAGGTACATGAAGAACTCGATGTTAGTACAGTTTATCACCCCAACCTAATGGTTAGTATGATGCAGACTAAAGGGTCTGATGAGAGCATATGTGCTCATTTAGGGTGATAGCTAGAGACAGTTCTTGTCCTATACAAGATGTGAAGTTAACCACCATAGCTAGTGTCGGGATTTAAAGAAGCTCTGTAAGGGAGGTTGTGTCGGTCACCACTTTAGTAAGGTGATGTTGGTGAAAGGACCACATGATGGTTAGAAAAGGACCACAATGCGTGTAGATGAAGTCGCTTTGATCGTGTAATGGCTAAAAGGAGCCTAAAGATGACGAGAGTCATGAGCAGATGCAAGGTAGACTGACATACAGTTCACTGTGGGAGAATATGTGACATGAAAATCCGACCCCTCTAAGTTATAACTAAGAGAGCTGAGTCCTCAATGCATGGGTTCTTTTGTCATGGTTTGGTGGAGAAGGTTAAGTTTGACCTTACCCCTCAGGATAAAGTAATGTGTGATGAGTTTCAGGTGTCCAATTTAGAGCACTATGTGAGGAACCTGACCATGTACTGAGCAATGAACCTAGTGAGCCCCAAGGGAGGCTGACATGGCTTGAGTCACCTGTGCAGTTTATAGACGCCGGGATGAAAGAACTCAGAGAAAAGAATATGTGATGATAAAGGTTCGGTGGAAGCACCATGAGTACGGTAAAGACACATAGGGGCCAATGATGGACATGGAAAAATCTTATCCTGAATTGTTTGTTTGTTTGTTTGATTGATAGAATTTTGAGGGCAAAATTCCTATAAGAGGGGAAGGATGTTACAACCCCAATTTTTGGGTTTAATTGGTGAGAAATGCAATTTCTCATATTAAGGATATTTGAACAAATAATGATATAATTTGTTTTGAATAAATTGATTTTGTTTGCAATAGCCTTGATGTTTGTGTTGTGGGCTTTATCGGCTATTTGGCCCAAATAATAAGAAAATTCAATTAGTAAATGAATAATTGAATATGTGAGAAAAAGGAAGAGGTAGAAACCTCTAGAAGGCAAAGAGATGAAATCCAAAGAGGGATTTCGTGCCTCTTGGATTCCTTGGGTTCCAAGGAGTCCAAAGTTGCAAAGAAAAGCAATAAGAAAAGAAAAGATTAATAAAATATTTCTTTCTTAAGAAAGAAATTGAAAATAATGATGATAAAATGTGGAAAACAAGGGAAAAGAGGTATAACTGAGTTATCCTTTGTGGAATTTCGTATCCCAAGGATTTCTAACGTTAAAGGGAATACTAATGAGGAAAATAAAAGAGAAATAAAGAAAGATTCTCAAAAAGAGTTATTTTAATGAGAAATAAACAAGATAATGTGAAATAATGCATAAAGATGCATCTACAAGGATAATAAGTATCCAATAAAAAGAATTTGAAATAATAGAGTTTCTTGGGACCCAAGGAGTCCCAATAAAGAGGAAAGAAAGAGAGAATATCAAAATTGCAAAATAAGAGGTTAATGTGATTCATTATTAATGAATCTTGTGGTATTACTAAAAAGGAAGTTATTACTATTAGGAGAGAGTGGAAATTTGTGGCTAATGAATAAAAAGGGCAAGCACAAAGAAATAAAAGAGGAATTTCGACTATCCAAATAATAGATAATTCCCAAAGGATAAAGAGAGAGAATATACTTATCATTTAAGGAGTTGTTTTCCTTCTTGGAAAGATATTCTTTTTTTCACGAATAGACAACCTATGGCTTCGTTTCTCTCCCCTATATAAGGGGGTAGCATCCAGGGTTGTGTTCAGAGGGAGTTCCACGCAACCAACCCTCTCTTCTTCGTCTTCTACTTCATCTTCTTTGTCAAAACCCTAACCGGGAGGAACATCGAGAACGTGAAGTCATGAGGCAACAAGTATAGGTTGCAATGATGGCGTGGTGCTCCACGGTGCCATAGATCTGCGTTTCCATCGGGACCATGCCCTAGAGATGACGCAGCTACAGCCGCATGGCTGCAACATCAGCAGCAGGTCGCAGGGCATCTTCTCCTGACCTAGCCACATGGGCCATGCTCTGGGTGGCGCCCCAGGTGTGACTGGAGATGGTGGGGCTAGGGCAAAGCGGGGCGGCAGCTGTCGGGGTTCGAGGAAGGTTGGAAGAGCCGCGTAGGTCGCAGCTAGGGCTGCAGCAGGCGGGCAAGCGGTGCGTCACAGGGAAGAAGAAGGCAAGGGTCCATTGGATGAGAATGCCCCTCCACGGGCTGCATCACTCAACACTTAACCAAGGACATAACCATAATTCGGTTATGTTTCCTAAAGGAAACACTTTGCATGAGAAGGGTGACGTGGCGTGCAGCCATTGGTCTGTCAGGTAATTTCTTTTGAAATTTCATAACTAATGATTCATAGCTTGGTTTAGCACGCATAATATATGAAAATTGATCCTCAGAATGAGAGGAACACAAAGAAATTATGTATGAAGCCTAATTCTGCTTGAAACTCAAAAAGTATAGGGTTTTACATCTTTTGATGCATTAATTGATAGAAAACCCATAGAATGATGTAAAAATGAACATGATGAATCTTTTATATGTTTTTGATCAATCTTAACATGTTATGAATAAAAGGAATGATAAAATCATAAAAAGATGATTAGTATGTTGGTTTTAGGGTTTTATGATCATGAACATGGTTTAATAGATTAAAAACCTTGATTTGAGTAGATATGAGTTTTGATTCTTGAACATAGTTTGGATTAGATAATTCTTAATGAAGATAATTGAGATGGTTAGGGTTTTGTAGGAAACCTTAGAAACCCTAAAGTGAATATAAAGGATACATCTTTGAAGACCACTAGGTTAATTTGAAAGATATTAACCTACTGATTAATAATATAGAGTTTTCATCTGTTTGGTATACAAAATTGGTAGTTTTAGGGTTATAATCCATAAATGAAGAATAATTCATATGGGAACCCTAATTGGGGTAAAAGAAGAGGAAAACCATAATATTTCGGATTAGGGAAGTAAATTACTAAATGACGATCCTAAGACTGTTAAGAATATTAAAAGGAGAAAATTTAAAGGTTTTAAGTAGATTTGATGAATTAGGGTTTTTAATAACTAAGAATGGAGGCAAAACCCTAATTCCCAAGGAAACCCTAAAATTGGAATAGAAATCCTAAGGATGATGATGGTATTTGATAAATATTGATAAAAGGAAATTGGTATATTTATTTCAAGATTCTGTGCATGATTGGTTGCTTGATTCGGATTTCTATGTTCTGATTAATTCTGTATCTGATATGCAATATAGGTATGTGGTTACGCTTATGAATATCTCGAGTTAGTTTTCCGAGGTTTTTCAAAGTTTCCATCGATGACATGAATTAACTGTTGGATGAATTTAATTTATGCAAACTATAATGTGGATATGACTATCACATAAGTTATGTGCCTACTAGCTCAGATCCTGGTCCCCTCTGTGACTTAATAGTTAACCTAGTACATGGCTACCTATGGGGTAGGTCCATCAGGTCATTGGATGACTTAGTACATGGCTACCAATGGGGTAGGTCCATCAATTCACCTTGAGTTAGATATTGGGCTACCTTTGGGTAGTGCCATGCGACTCTATTACCCTAGGTATTGACTACGTGTAAGGTAGGACCATGGGGGTAAGTATCTACCTAAAGAGAGGTAGCATACAAGGGATAGCACAGAGTTAGGGGATAGGTAAGGATTGAGTAGTATGGCTTAAAATGTAATCTTGGTTGTTAAATGATTAATTGGATGATTACATTGTTACCATATTTGCATGATTATTGTTTCCCCCACATACCAGCTTCGGATGACCGACGTTTTGTTTGTCGGAGTTTTAGGTACAATGAAAAGAACAAATAGTAAAGTGGCATATGTGGTACTAAATGAGAATTAAAGTGCAAAGGAGGATTAGATAGATTAGTATCTATGTGGATAGAAGTGTTGAAATCCCAGTTTTAAGAGGTATGCAAAAGTTTTTATTTTTCTCCATATTTCAGTATAGTTGGTAGAATTTAATAATTGTTAATGATTATTTGTCGAACCTTTGATCTGGGTTATTGGTTAACGGCTCTGTCCTTTCAGTCTCCCTTAATTGGGGGTTACCGGGAGGCGGGGTCATAACAATATGTCACATGATAAGTGTGCCCTTAGTGATTTAGCATCATAAGAGAGACAATGATGCTATGGGGCACCTTGTGGAGAGATCAAGAATCAAGATTGAGCCTGTGTGAATGATGCTTGTGTTTTATGTGCTAGTTTTGGTGTAATTACAATTTACCTAAAGTAAAGGGTTAACATAAAATTTACCATCTCTAGAATGTTCCTTCCCTCTCTTGGCATCATCTAGAGTAGAGAGAGATGGGTGCATTTCTTGGATCTTGGTTGTGTGGTAACATCCTTGGTAATGTTTAGAACACATGAGAGAGATGTGTTTTGCTCTTAAATGTGTTATCTTGGGTTAGAGAACCTTGGAGAGGCTTCCCTATCAGTTTGTGAGTGTGTAGGGTTATGCCCTATCCGTTTGTGAGTGTGTAGGGTTGTGCCCTATTGATTTGTGGGTATGTAGGGTTATGCCCTATCATTTTGTGAGTGTGTGGGGTTATGCCCTATCCTTTTGTGAAGTGTGTAGGGTTTTGGCATATCGGGCATGACCTTAGTAGGAGACCAAGAGGGTGAGATCTATCCTAGATCTTATCACCATGTCTTGCATGTTGCTGCATGTGGCCCCTTCTTCATGGACAAGTGCCACCTAGACTCTTAAGGTGATGACACCTCTCCTCTGATCTCTCTTTCTTCCATCAAGTATATAACCCCATACTTCTTCACACAAGTAAACCCTTTCATCCATTCTTGTTCCTCCCTTATTAGTGGTCAAGCTTGGGAGCTTATGGAGCTAGAGGAAGTCCCCATGGAGTTTGGGAGGTCGAGTTCCTTGTTCATGGTGATTTCTTGTTCAACTTCCATCTTGGTGAGTTATGTTTCTTTGATGGCCATTTCTTTGAGCTCTCTTCCTCATCTTCTTCTTTCTCTCAAGGCCATGGGTCATATTTTGGATGAAGGATGATTAGGTCGTGGTACTCTCCTTCTTTCCTTTCTTCTTGATCTATCATAACCTTGGTACCTTCTTTCTTGAGGTGATGTTGAGGTCAAGTTAAGACTCTTGATGGACTATCTTCCACCTTGAGAACATGTGCTTTAAATCTTTGATCATGGAGCTTGAACCCTTGATGGAGACCTTCTTGAGGTGGGTTATATAACTCTTAGCCTTCTTTGTTATTTTCACTCTTTCATGTGTTTATGTTGTTTCTCAACTCTAGATCGTGTATCTCATATATGTTAGTAGTTTATAATGATCTTGAGAACTATTTTGATGGAGGAATACCTTGCATTTTCTTGCCATGATAGTAGATGGACTGGTGGCCAATCTTCCTAAGGTTGAAGATGATAAATTCGAAACATACACTATGTTGTGGGTGGTCGTCATGACTTGTGGTGCATATACCAACACATCATGTAACAAGTCGTCATGACTTGGGGATGCTAACCCGCCATGCCCTACAGATGCCTAAACTGATATGTTGGATAAACCGATATGCTTTGAGAGTGTTAGCCCATCATGACCATGAGGATACCTTATGGGCTGGTATGAAGTGCCAAACCATGATGACTTTGGTTGAGTGAGAGGCCGACATGGCAAACCCTAACCATAACAACCCATCAGACCAGGGTTGCTCGTCACACTTCCAAGAGGGGCTAAACCTATACACACCATATGTGCTAAACCGATACACCTCTTGTGAGGTTAACCCTACACCATGAGTGCTAAACCAATACACCTCTTGAGTGGTTAATCTGACACCTCAAGTGTAGTTGACCTGGCACACCTAGATGTGTTAACCTGATACACCATGTTGTGGCCAAGCTGACACATGTGGATGAGGTGAAATTGATATCACATGATGAGGGTTGAAGGGTATGCTCGGATACCCAATGATGTACACATATGAACAATGCATAATATAGAAGAGTGTTGTTTTGGATAATGTATGATCAATATTTATTGCTTCTCCTAAACCTAATGCACCATAGGATGATGTTACTATGAGTGGTCCATCCTTAACTATAGAGATTAGCCCTAATCTCTCCAACAATGTGGGAAGTAATGAATTTAGGGTTCAATGGTTAAGTGTCCATATGATAACATTAATCATGGAAGAGTATGACCCATGTGCTCATCTTAATGAAAGTTTATAATCCATGACAAGCATCTTCTATATTTCCTTTTCATATAATCTTAACTTGTGGAGTGAGGTTAATGACACAACTATGTGAATATATATGATGGTGATGATAAGCTTCATTGGAATAAAATGTGACAACATTTGTGTATAAATCATATGAACTCGTCTAATGACCTAACAAGTGCCTTGTGGATAGTTTGAAGTGAAATCATCTAGTTCACTAATATAAGGTTTGACTTACCTTATTATGATATGTGGTTAATGATTTGTAAGAAGTAATAACACATGGATCACAAATGATGAAACATTATGAATGGTGCATAGTCAACATGTTTACATAATACATGGTTGTAATACATATGTACATCTATGCTATGGTGATACCTAGTGCTTATGACACAATAATCTATGCATATTTAACTAATGCTGTTCAACCTAAATCGGTTTCAGAAAGGTGGGAGTTGATGTGATTAGGGTGGGTGATGTAGCCATAAGGTAAAACCCTACTCGGATATATGCTAAAAACATTCCATACTATTGAATGTGTGTGAATATAAAGCATGATATTGTACTCTCTCTATTTTAATTACATAAATTTAACCTTTTAAGTTAATGGGGTGTTATAATTAATGAATACTATGAAGGTGGTTAAATAATATCAAGCATTGGCTATAAGTCTCAGTAAGGGAACATGGAAAGTATGAAAATGTGAATGTGCATACTTGGTTACATTGTCTAATTCTTAGCCTTATACACTTCAACTTATGGGAGATAGTGAATGTCAGAGGTTTAAGATAGAATGATGCTTGAGAACCTTATGTGGAATAAACATGAAGCTTAATCCTAAACTAGGGAACTTATGATGCATGGCTTGATTTATTTAAAGATGTTTATTGTGTTGAAAAGTATCATTTCTCTGAATGTAGTAGCTAATGATTGCTAGGGCATACATGATGATTGGCATAAGTATACTTATATGCTAATGAGGGATGTGATGGGTCTTAGCACCTGGCAAAGGCTTAGTGCCTAGTTGAGGTGATATCCTCTGGTACTGGAATGAGGGATTGATATCCCATGATAATATGTTGATGATGATGGCCTTGTGGATGAGATGATATAGTGTTATGAGATGATGGGAAACAATTTATATTTTAAACGATAAAATTCAATGTTGTAATACTATGCCCCTTTCTTTTGAAGGATTTGGTTGTGGTTGGTATGTTGTAACTTGATTGGTGCTAAAAGACACTTTAATTGATCTAATTAATAAAGTGGAATCTAATAATGTTGCTTGCCCTGTGCCATAGATCCATTCAGTGTCAACATTTTCTGGATGGTGAAACGAGTAAATCCTACTGGAAACTCGGAGCACATACTTTTGAGTATGTGGGGATAGCTTGGTACCCTAATATCAAGCAATTTAGGGTGACTTTGGTCATGAGTGAGCTTCAGATCATGCCTCAAGATATGAGATTTCATAGGATTGGCTACAGGCCATACCCTGGAAAGAGTGTGGCTTCGGGCTGTAGCTCAATGATATTATGTTTATGAGATTTCACAGGATTGACTACAGACCATACCCTGGAAGAGTGTGGCTGTGGGCCGTAGATCAGTTTCACTAGTGACGTGACCTGTACCAAGTCATGATAGGTTTGCACGACTGGACTATATGTCGCTGGAAGTAGTTGACTTGTGATGTCACTGTAGGTTCACTCATACTGACTAAGGGGGTGAGGCCGTGGATTCCAACTCTTCCACTAGACCTTGTATGACACCGATTTTGACTTAGCAGTGGTCGGTTGGATTTGGGTGGTACGACTCAAATCCTCAGGGCATAATAAATACGTAATAAGTCGTGTAGTGTACATGTATAGGTTCAAACACAGAAACATTGGATGAAGCCTTGCCTTGCATTTATACTATTTAGTTTTTAACCATTATACATGTTCTTCATATTCCTTTTTAAACTGTTAGTGTTCTATTACTCATTAGCAAGTGCATATTACTACTCTATTTACTTCATCCATGAGATATATGTCATTTAGTTAATTCTAATCAATCTGCTTAGTGTATTAATCTATCCACTTAGTTATCTGTGATAATAATAGAGTTGGCAGATAGTTATATCTCTCATTGGGACTATTGTCTCACCCTGTTGTTTTAAAAATCTTATAGGTGGATGTGCATGTTGAGCTAAAGATTGGATAGCTGGTGCAATATATATATATATATATATATATATATATATATATATATATATATATATATAATACATACACACACACACACACACACAGATATATATATATATATATATATATATATATATATATATATATATATATATATATATATATATATATATATATATATATATATATGAAGAGGAACTACACCTGGTGGATCATGGTATATGAATAGTGTCTAGTAATAGAGTGTTGTGTGTCATCCCTATACACTCAGGTCCTTGGGGGTGTTCTCGAAGTGTTTTGATGATATGATGATCGACATGTGGTTTTTGGCTTGTGTGCATTTGGTGGTATGTACATACATGTGGAATTGTTATCTTATGTAACTAGATGGTGGTAAAAAATGATGTAGCACTTTGAATATATGTTATGAAATGCAAGTATTGATTCTCATGTAATAAATCTCAACTCATGGTTCTTGTTGCAAATCAGTTTAAATTTTTTGTGATTTTTGGTAATCCTTTGTTAATGGTTGATCATGGTTTAAGTTTTGAGTAATCTCGCTTTGTGTGGCAAAGGGTGTCACAGTTCTTTTATCATTTGGTAGTTAAGTTTATTTCAGGAATTTACTTCTGTTCTTAGTTTTTAATCAAACTCTGAAAATTGGACTTTACTTCCTTGTTCTTGCAATTGGATTTGGATCTCAACCAATCTTTTCCATATCTTGGGATCCATACATTAATATACTAAAAATTGACTTCTTTTTACAACAAGTTAACAAGCTTTATAGAAGATTAAACTCTAGGACTTTTCCTAGTGATTTGTTGTGTGTGCAATGACATGCATATAATTTGGTGCCATTGTCAGGGTGGACACACTTCATTTTTCCGAATCTGATTGCTTGTATATATAAGATTCTTTTATTTTCAATTTTCAATTTTAGTTTGGTTTTATAAATTTTAGTTTCTTCCATAATTTTAATCATGTTCATAATTCCTCAGCTTGTTTATAATATTTAGACTTGTTCTATAGTTTTGTTCCTTCTTTATTTCTCCTATAGAGCACCATTTTGGTAGTGACTCTCCTCTTTATTCCAAGTTTCCATTATGATAAAATTGCTTTCTAGTTTATTTTAAAATTTTAATTGTTATGTAATTATTAATTCTTAAATAATTTGTTGGTTATCTTGAAATTTTCCTTTAATTTAATTTCATAAATTTTGGTCTTGTTTCATATTTCTTTTCTTATTTTTTTGTAATTTATTTTTTCTACCGAGACCCATGTCGGTAGTGTACCTCCTCCTCCTACTGAGTTTCCATTCCGATAATACTGATTTCTAATTTTTTTGTAACTTTTAGTCTTGTTTATAATTGCTTAGATTACCTTTGTAACTTCTAGTTCTTTTGTAAATTCTAGTTAACTCCTTAAATTGTTTTATAAGTTTTGTTCCTTTTCATAATTTTGTAATTTCTTCTAGTTTAGATCTTTTCCCTTTCTTTCTATCTTAGATTCCTTTTTGTAATTTGTTTCTAATTTCTTTTTCCAAATGGAATGGTCAACAAATTATGGCTTACAATGTCAATTGTGTGGTTATTACAACCATACATCACTCAATTGTCCAAATGTGTCCCCTCATATGGTGGCACCTTGTGATATCGAGTCTTCTTACCAGGATGAATATAGGGAAAATTATAACCACAACCTTTTAAAGACTATTATGAGGAACAATGCCACACATATCAATATGAGGGATGCTATGACCAAGAATGGTATGGGGGTATGGTGAGTATAATCAACTAAATTTTGTGGGGTATGCACCTTATTGTGAAAGCCAATATACACCTCAATAGGAGGAACAAATTATAGCCTTAGAAAGAATAGTAGCAGAGAAACAAAAAATATTAGAAACTCCACATGTCATGTTAGCTACTTTACTAGAGGCCCAATCAAAGAGACACCCAAATAACTCAAAGATTCCTAAGACGTAATGTCCTGAAGACAATGATGATGATTGCATGTTTATGACATTTATGTCAGATCCTACTAAAATAGCACATACTAAGGAGTCACAACCATTGGTATTCTGACCCTTCTGCTATAGGATTTATTACTTGAGTATGAAAAGTCACAGTCAGAGAGTCATCCTTACCCTAAAGCTCCAGCAACTCCTCCTATAATTGACCTTGATACTTGCATTATCAATGACCAACCAACTTTTTTTGAGTATATTATGGACAACAAGACACTATCCTCCAATGATGGAATAGTTCCTCACACTCTGTCACAACCAATTCTTATTTCACATATGGGTGGTCTAGATGGGGAGACACCACCTCTAGAAAAAGTTCACATGCCCCCATTCATTGTTTAAAAAGACGATATACACACTTTAATTCCTCCTAAATCCTTGGAAACTTATTGCATAGAGGAACTTAAGCTACATGCTATATCAACAATGAAACCCGCTAATCCCAATTTTCATTACATAAAATTTGAGAAGAAAAAAATTACTTATGATGTTGATTTAAATCCAACAGTTTCTTTCATATCTGTGCCAATTCTCCTATGTGCAAATCTAGGTAATGAGAATAAATCCAAGCCATATCCTCTGCATGATCTTGCACACCTGACACTACATGTGCTACCAGCCTGACACCCACCAATCTCCCCCAATCCACATTCATCACCAACACTTCCTTCATCGTTGAAGGAAGATCTGTGGAGCCTATTGGAGTGAATATGAGGCAAAATGAAATATAAAGCCCCCCTTGAGCTTCCACAACCACCCAACCACTGGGTGCACTATGAAGATCCACAAATCCATGTTCTATCCCTAATACACATTCCATTTAGCTTGACATTCTTCAAGCTACCAGGTCCCTCCGGTGGTCTCCGCACTTTTCTCCCCTCCATTCCAGATTTAAGTTTTGCTTGGGACAAGAAAAAATTTATGTTTGGGCTGGAGGTCGATGGTATGTACTCATTCCACCCACTTTATCTTAAATTCTTACAACTTCCATTATGTTATGTAGTTTCGCTTCAATTTTTCAAAAAAAATTCCAACAACTTTTGGCCCTAAACTAGTTGGCCATGATGAGATGCATGCTTATCAATATACCCCTTTGAATGATGGAACTTCTTTTCTAACATAATTTATAAAGTTACTATTGATAGAAATTATCATGTCACATAGGATCTTAATTAACACCATTCCTTTGAAAAGATGGCAAGCCGTAGAGGACTGATAGGATTTAAAAATAATGCTTTCTTATCAAGAGTTATAGACTGACTTAAAAATTTGTTGATTTCACATATACTTAATTGACCCAATGTATGATACTCCCTATGTGCTTAACTTAAAAAACAAGTTGCATAAAGGAAATCATTTCTACACTTCTTCTATAGCCTTCTTATATCTCCATCCGTAAAATAAAAAAATAGAAAGCCAAAGTGCCAAAACCCTACGTTTGGGGTGGAACCCTCCCCCCTCTTCCACTTCTTTCATATCCCTTGCAATTAATTGGGACATACCATCAAAAAAAAGATGTCAATGACCAAAAATAGAAAAAAGTACAGTCGATGTAACTACAATACATAAATAAAAATATCTCAAGTCAAATAGAGGAGAGATTATTATTCTTTGATATCTCCCTTTACTCTATTTTATACCTACACAAAAAATACACAAAACCCAACCAATCAAAACAAGCAATGTTCTTGTACAATGACTTGTAGGAATATGCAGGAGTACTAAATACAAAAGAGAATATGAAATATGTTTTATTATGGGTCTTGAAATGGAACCACATGACAAAATAACCTTGAAGTAGGGAATATAAAATCATTTTCCGCGAATCTAGGAAGTCTAGGTTTCTTGGTCATATAATTTGGAAAGACTTAAGTGGTGTTATGCGAGTGAGAATGATGGGACGAAAGTATTATGGGGTAGTATTTTAAATTCAATGTTGCTTGAGATAAGCCACTATTTTGATGAATGTATATTAATACCTTTTTATCTCATCTTTTACTTCAATTATTTAGGATATTATCTTGCTTTTTCTCAACTTTAGGAAGTAATTAGAATTACTTGTTTTTGTCCCCATAATGAGAATCACTGCTATTCACATTTTGTAGGATTCATACCATTGAACCCCAAATAGAAGAACCTACAAAGAATAAAAGAATTGGGGGTCTTCATTGCACATTCAGCCTCCCACACTTCTATTCAATACACTCGCGTGTAGATATTCCTGCAGTGCCTCATATATCTCACACCAAAATTGCCATAACTTTTATATTCCAATGTAAAATCTAATGACTAAGTATACAATGGAAAGGAGATTTAATTATCTATAAGAAAAATGTATTTTCGAGTGGATTGGTCAGTCAGTCGACTGGCTTTCTAATCTGTCAACCAGCCTACGTATTTTCTTACTATGCTTGATATACCCCGCATCAAAACAGCCATAACTTTACCATAAAAATTCCAAATTTAATGTTCAAATATGTTTTGGAAAAGGAATTTCATTACGTATAGGAAAAACATACTTTCAGACCACTTTTGAACTTGTAACTAGTGCGAATTTTGTTTGAAAGTCCTGCAATGGAAATCTACAATAAAGAGAGTCAAATAAGTTGAATGGTCAATTAAAGGAAAGAAATCAACAATTTTCTCTATTTTCTATGGAAACAAACAATTAATTTGTCAAAGATTACTCCATTGACAAGATCTAGAAAGTTCTAGACACCTCCAAGAGCAACCATTTCTAGGGCATTTAGGCCTCACTCCCCTCCTATAAAAGGATAGGAAGTCCAAACAACAATTTCATCTCTTCTACCAGAATTTCTCCTTTGGGGGACATCTTGTATCTTAAATCTTTTATTTTAATTTCTAGCCTTTAATGTTAGTGGGCAAGGATTGAAGAAGGATTTCCATTTCGTTGTTTCTAGATCAAATTCCATTCAAATTCTTCTTTCACTACTAGCCTATGGTTCCCCTTCTTCTTTCTTCCGCCCTCGTGCCACTTTCTATAATGTCGGGCATGTGAACTAAACATATAGACTACTATCATTTGATGTATTTGAATCCATTATTTGAATGAAAGATTGTTTTCCTTTCATCCCTTTTATGATTGCTGGTTAGATTGACATATTTTGTGTGGGGTGATGTGATCTCAGATCCCCATAGGAACAAACCCATAATCTCTTAATTGCAATTTTTTTTTCATCCTTCTGATCTGGTACTTGTCTTTATGGAAGATTGATTATATTCTTATTGGGGTGCTGAGATCTCAAATCCTCACGAGAATGAACCCATAGTTTCTTAATTATTTTTATTATTTTTCTACTTGTTTGACTCATTTGTTATAACTTATGGTGAGATGACCATATGACCTGGCAGTTATAACGTCAAAATGGAATGCACATGTTTCTTGATGATATGTTAGACATGGATGTGTTGGACGGTTGGGAAATGATCCGCAAATGCCAGAATCAATAGGTTTGTGGGAAGTTCGACCTTTGTGAGATTTTCTTTAAGGACATGAATCCACATGGTCCTCAATTGATCTTTGATAGTAGGAGTTGATTCTTTGAGTAAAGGCTTGGTTATTGTGGTGATCCTCCATACCCCCAGTTCTTCTATCATTTGTTAGTTAAGTTTATTTCACCAATTTACTTTTGTTCTTAGTTTTTGATCAAACTCTCAAAATTTGATTTTTACTTCCTTGTTCTTGCGATTGAATTTGGATCTCAACCACTCTTTTTCCATCTCTTGGGATCAATACCTTACTATACTAAAAGTTGACTTGTTTGTTACAACAAGTTAACAACCTTTATAGAAGGTTAAACTCTAGGACTTTTCCTAATGATTTGTTAAGTGTGCAACAACACACAACACCTATCATAGCTCGAGTTGGAAATGTGGATTACATAGGAGTTGCCACTAGAGTTACACCAGTTACACAACATGTTTCACGTTACAATGTTGAGGAAGTGCCGTCCCGATACAGAGTAGACGCTACACCCTATAGAGATAGAGTTGAAGGAGGATGTTACCTAAGGTCCAATTTTGATCTTAGATAGGTGATTGAAGAATCTTAGGAAGAATGACATAACTTTAGTGAAGGTGTCATGGCATCATTGTGGTGTAGAGGAAGCCATATGGGAGTTAGAATATGAGATGCATAGGAAGTGCCCTTCTTTGTTTGCCTAGGATTTTGGGGGCAAAATCATTGTTAAGGGTTTATATTTGTAAGGCCCCTTGACCTTGATTAATTTATAAACATAATTGTTTAGCTTAATTGGATGTCAATATAGAAATCAAATCAAAACTTGTTTGTTCTAGATATACAATTTTTGCAATATGTGGACCTTTATGAAATTTCCCTTTTCTAGGGGTGTAAATGTATTTTTAACACTTGCACAAGTTTCTTTAGGATAATCTTAAGAATCTTACAGTTTTACTTCTCCTTTGGAATCTTTTGTACTTTCTTTTATTGGAGTTTATATATATAGAGTGAGTGAGGTTTTAGTCCAGTTTTTTCATCGACTGACAATTTTTTAGTGATCGATGGTTTCTTAGTCCCGACAAATTTTTGGTGAATGATGGTGTCTTGGTGTCCGATAAGTTATTGGTGCCCGATTGTTTCTTGACGACTGATGAGTCTTTGGTGCCTGG
Organism: Alisma plantago-aquatica; assembly: GCA_963693085.1. Lineage (NCBI taxonomy): Eukaryota > Viridiplantae > Streptophyta > Magnoliopsida > Alismatales > Alismataceae > Alisma > Alisma plantago-aquatica. The sequence continues at coordinate 437,168,804 of OY856412.1, read as the reverse complement.
TGGAATTTTTGGCTAACTAACCAATGAGTTCATCGGTTGACCAAGTACTTGATGCCAACGAGTTCTGGTCGACAAGCAGGCAACTACTCTTATGTTTAGTGAGATTCCTACCAGATGGTGGAAATGATATGAACTAAATCTTCACTCTCCTATTCTTTACTCTCTTTCTATTCATCTTTGTGATCTTGGTGGTGTAATATTTAGGCCAACAAGAACCCATCGGGGTCAACCATTGCATATTTTTTGTGGATGGATGTTCTAGTTCAAGTTCTTCTTGGTCTTATGTAGAGGTTGTTGATCATGTTTCTTACTTTGATCGTGTAAGATTCTTACTATTTTACCCATTTTTCTTACTATTCTTCACCTTATTCTCTCCTACGGCCTAGTTCCATGGTTTCTTCTTATTGGAAACCTACACATATGGGTAGACAACTCTATTTTCTTCCTTCCTTGCTCTAGAACCCCCTTGTTTGTGGGAAGAGGAGGTGTTCTTGGAGGTTCAATGGACCGATCTTGATGTTTTGTTGCTTATTTCAAAGAGTTCCCCTTCTTAGACTTCAGATTTCTTGTATACCAAGTGAGTGATATAATCTTAAATGCATTTCTTGCCTACTTTCTACTTGCATGTCACTAATCTTGCTTTATAAACTCTTAGAATGCATTTCAGTTTGTTGAACATCTTATGCATTTGTAAGATATGAAATTATTCTTATGATGTTGTGATGATGGTTGGATGAAACCCTAGTTTTGAAAACAACTCATCTATTATATGTTTTAAGTGTATGAACATCGATGCCTAGGATGACACTAAACAAATCTTTTTTGGTATGTATGCATAGAGAGCCAACCATACAATGGTTGTAATGTGGCATCATGTACTTGATTTGATTAATAATAAAGGAAAGTTTTGTCTATACGATTGTTGAATTATGAGATGATAGTATAACATGATAGATGCATATAGAGTGATATTACTCGATTACATATGTCTTTAGGTTGAGGACCTGAACAATGATATCATATGTATGATAAGAGTATATACATTATTGTTATGTCCCTAGTAAGATATTATTATGGAAACATATAGACAACAATAATACATAAGACTAGAATGTGTGTTAACTGATGACAAAATATCATTAGTCATGATATATGATATAAAGACAAACATATAGGTACTTGTTACAAAACAATGTACCAAAAGACCCACCTTGAGAGTGATACATGGAAACTAATGAATGGTAGTCAGAATCAAGTCTCATTGTGATAGTGGTGATTATGATTCCTAGACCTGAAGTCACTACACTCATCACATGTTGTTCTATGTACTTTGGAACCATATAATGTGACCTTGAATAATGATTACCATAAAGGTATGTTATGATACACGGGGTGTTATGACTGTATTTGTGCTTAGTTGGTAAATTAGGGTTTACCTGAATGATTACATGCTTGATTAGATTGAACATCATTTAGACTTGATTAATGATAGTAGATCAATTGTGATGTTTCAAACAATGAAGGAACTCTAATTATGATTTTAGTTTGAATAAATAGGGTTTGAGAAATGTAAACCCTAATCGGCAAAAATTAGGATTTTGGTAGTAAACAAATATGGAACTTGATCAGGATAGCAATGTGGTAAATGATTCTTCATATTTTCTACATATTTTGTATTTAATTTAATTTTGTATATGATATGTATAACTTAATTATGCATGTTGGAGAAAAATTTTAGAATATTTGGATGTTATTTGAACGTGGTTCTCAGTCAAATTATACTTTGACCAAAATGCTGACAAAGTGCTGTTTAGTAGTGTAGTGTTTGATTTTTTAATTATTTATTGGTTACTATAAATGATCTAAAATTTATGTTGGAGATCTAAAATTACGTTTTAGACATAATTCTAAATTTTCATAATTTTTTAGGATGTTTGACCTCTGAAATAAATGAATTACAGTAACTTTTTTATAACTGAAAAATCTGCTAAAATAAGAAAAAGTATAGTGAGGGGTTAATGTGTAAATTACTTACACACCTCAATTGCTCTATATGATAAATATAGAACCCAAGTATCTCTCATATTTCATAATCCATTCTAGAGAAATGAAATTCTAGAGAGAGAAGAGATCTAGGGTTTTGAGAGGAGAAAGTGGTGGAAATGCTGACCTAGGGTTTCTCTATATGAGATACGATGAAATCAAGTAAGTTTAGCTTCTTTTCATATTATTTCATGGTGAATCTACTCTAACATGTCAAGATTTTGTCCCTCCTCTTATTTGATTCTAAATGGCATCAAATCTTCCCCTTTTCTCACTCTTTCTTCATAATCCCTCATTTCTAGGGTTTCCGGGTTGAAAGGAAGAAGAAACTGCTGATTTGCTAGGGTTTTGATATGGATTCGATATTTTCAGAGATGGGCTACATTTTTAAGGTGTTTTCACACCTTAGGATGAGTGGGTACTTCCTTTAAATAGTATATTGCACAAAAACGAGTTAAGTCATCAACAATCTTCAATTGCTTAGTATGCGAGTACAAACCCTAAACTGCCTTTTTGATCTAGCTTTTGCAAGATGATATGAAATGGACTATTTCTCTATTGTGATGAATTTAAATAATTAAATCACATTATAAATGATTACAATCCATCTAAATGAGAATTCTTAAAGTAATTGTAGAGGTTACATGAATATACTAAAATTTAGGGTTTTCGGCTATGACTAAAATTGTTGTATAGTTAAATAAAGAAATTTGTTCATCTAAATCTCTTTGTTTATGAATTATTGTTTATCTGAATGCATAGTACATATATGTCAGATACTATCTTGGATTTGTGTGTGATGTGAATAGTGTTTGCTTGATATCTCAATAAAGAGGGTGAAACCCTAGATGAGTGGAAAGTTAGAAATTTACAAATAGATATTGTGAAATTCATTTGAAGTGCTTCTATTGACATAATAAAATTTATTTATCCAAAGTTATTCTTGATGAATGATATATCATTGAATAGTGTGGAAACCCTAATTTATCTCAATTCTAGGATTTCATACATATGTTGATTGTGTATGACTTGTTGAAAGCAATCTTTATTCAGTGAATGTTTATGACACATTAAATCCTTATATGAGTCATGGGATAAGTGAATGAGGTAAATGAAACAATAAGGATAGGGTGTTCAGTGAATCAAGTATTGTGATATCAATGTCTCTCAGTATGAGATGTGGTGATGCTTAACAATTTAGTTGTAGTAAATATTATCAGATGGTCTATGAAACAAATGATTTACAAAGCTAAACTAAGATATGTTGATGTGATGATTGAATTGTGAATTTAAAGTGTGAATTAGACATTTATATGCCCTAAACACTATAGAATCCTTATAGGATGAGGCCTTGTTGTGGGGAGGAAATAGTTTCCTGACTGGAGGTAGCCCAGATCGAGGTAAGCCGGAGCGCACCAATAGGGTGCAGGGGTATTGACCAGTAGGGCAGACTCCTTATAGTTGTGTGGTACCCAACACCAATCGGGGATGTCGACGATACCTGTGTTACATGTTGTAGTGCAGCGGTCAGTAGGTCCACTGATGCACAATAAGCCCGAGGGCTTTGACTCACCACCTGAGTACCAAGGTTGAGAGGTGGAGTCTAAGATATCCAGGAACTCCCATTAGCTGCTGAGAGGTAGACGTGCCGAGGCCTGCTGCAGATGGGGTCTTACTTGAGAGATAGGCTTAGGAACCCATGAATGCTTCTAAGCCTTGTATAATGAGATCATAGCTTGCTGCGATTATTTCACATGTTGTGGTATACCTCATGTGGGTTCAGGGCATAATAAGATGAATGAGAGGTTAAACAAGTGTATGCAGTTATTCAATTATTCTTTGTATGTTTCTGAATTATTAGTTTTCTTTATGATCAATCAAGCATGTTCATATATTGATTCACTCTTGTAGATATCTATAGTATCTTCCCAAATTTATGTATTCAAATGATTAGTCTCTTTAAAGCTTACTACTGTTATAATTGATATCATTTGCTCAATAGTATATTTGTAATTATATATGTTCTTTAGACCATTTTTTTGAAGTACTCATTCACTGAATGAGTAGGCTCATCCCTCTACTAACAATTTTTAGGGATAATGCTAGACTAAAGATGTCATTGCATCAACGTAGATCTGCCACATGAGTTAAGTATGAGATTATTTAAGTTTAGTCAGTCCCTGTCACTCTAGGTCCTTCCTTGTATAGAGTTGAGAGAGAGTTATAAATGATGATTTGTATCTTTGTTTCCTTAATAATAGAGTATATATAATTGTTAACATGTTGTATGTACATGAAAGTGTGAGGAACAAAATGAATGTCTTGATGTGTATCATTAATGTTGAGATCATATTAGAGTAATCAAGGTTTAATTCTTTTGTAAAGTTTGTTTACGTGTTTGAATGCGAGAAAACAAAGAGTTTGAAATAAAGAAAAAAAAGGTTAGGAGTAAACTTTGTATTAAGTATAATCCTCAAACTTATGCCCTAATCTCATGATTAGTGGTAACTGTGGGATGTGGGTGTAACATGGGGATTGGCTATGAGTGATGTAGATGGGATTTGTCCCTTTTGTTGGAGTTAATATCCTTGGCTACTTGATAAGCGGGACTGAGAAATGCATGGCCATACTCGTGTGAGTCAATATGTGATATACGAGCTCGTATGTGACTTAGATAGTCTACTCTAGATCAAGGAATATGGAATTTATTTTAAGAGGACGATGATTCCATGTCTTGTGTTCAATCTAGATATCAGTGAAAAACAAACTATACTATCACGATAACACTAATAATAGATGTAGGTTGAAGATATTTCCAACTTTTCAATTACTTGGATAGAAATGATGTGTTTCTAGACACCGCTAATTGCTTGTGATGTCATAATCCAGTTATGAACATTCATTGCAAACATAATTTGGGACCTTGGAATAGGAGTTTACTCATGGATAAGAGTTAGCTTGGTTACTAAAGTGTTAAGCTAATCAACTTAAATAATACTGGCCGTCAGTTGGCTGACTAGAGTGTCCACTCAGCCGATTGGGAATGCCAGTTGATCGATTGAAAAGTCCAATCAACTCACTAGAAGATCAGTAGGACTAGATCAAGGATTAGATGCTGACGTCATAAGATGCATTAATCATCACATTAAAATCCAGTACTTTTGTGAATAGAAAAAATAGCCAATCAACCGAATGGAGTGTCTAGTCGACTGAGTGGGTGTTTAGCTGATCGACTAGTAATTTGTAGTAGTTGTAAATTCATGAAATTGTCCCATTGTATTCCCAGATTTATAGAAACCCTATCCCATCCACTCCTATATAAAGGTGAGGGGGTGTGTGTATCCAAGGCTCTCATTACTAGAAACTTCTCATCTCAACATTATAGTAATGTGAGAGCCAGATGCATCTTACCTGTAAAGGAAGAGATAGCCAAAGGGGAGAAAACTCATTGCCAACACATTGATGACACAAAGGGACAACTCGTTCCCACTAGTTCTAGAAGAATGATGTGAAGTTCATGCTGGTGCACTTGGACTATGTACAGTCGTGGCTGTCATCATCATGCTAGGAGGATGACATCAACCACCACCTGTGGTGCTACACTAGGAGGCCACCGCCGACTACAGTCCGAGTGGTGTTTGATAAAGAAGCACAACTCTGTAGGGATTTTCACTAAACTTGCTTCAGGACCAACTATATGCCTTGCACCTTCCTTCCCGTTCATAGTTATTGATGATATCCACTAGTTATGGGGAATATGGCAAGATTTTTATTGTTTCTACTGCCATCTCTATCACCATATTTTCTTACAGTGGCATCAGAGCCACATCAATTTAGTATGTTTTGGGATTTAATCGATATGATCTGTTTTTGTTTTTATCATTTATTTTGTTGCATGTAATGTAAATATTTAAAATAACTAATGTTCATATTCGATTATATACCACATATACTAGGGATTGTATCCTAGATCCTATATATATGATATGATATGTATGTAATTAATATGAGTCACCTTAAAATTGTTTTGATGGTGGATGTATGAGTAGTTATGTCCATACCCCCTGGATATGTGTGTGTGGTTGAATGGTTTATTTTCTATCTTCTAAATTCAGTCTGCATATACAATCTCTCTTTTCTCTCGATATATAAATTAATGCTTTCTCCATATAATCCCCTTGAATGTAACTTGAGGATTCACTTTTACAATGTAATACACAAGCAAGTCGATCTATTGGGAGCTGAATCGATCGACCGGAGGACTGAAGAGGCTACAGATTGAAGGAGTCAATCAATTGACTAGAGGCCCAATTTTGTGATTGGAGGAGTCTAGATAGCTTCTTGAGATGGGAGCCATTTGACTGATGATAGAGACCAATTGACCTACAGGAAGATAAGTCGATTGACCAAAAGAGTCCAATCGACCCACTGACTTGTTTCCAACAAATGTTTTTGTTACAAGATGTAACATGGTGATGTTTGGACTTAGGTGGATAGCAATTCTTTGTGTCTCCAAAGAATTACATGTGTATGACCATAACCATTGCTTGTATTTTACGATTGCATGCTTTGTTTGTGGATATAGTATGTATATGATACACATTATAAGCATGTAGTGATTGTATATGTATATGTATTTATATATAAATAAAATTCCTCAATTAAATATTAACTCTTATATGCTTTCCATAAGAAACACACATGAAAATATTGATGGACCAAGCATGGGCATGCCAAGCATGGTGTGTCATCTATCTCGTGGAAGTGTGATGGTAGTTATGTGGGCTTACCAAGAGGGTGCATTTCTATCGTGTTGGCTTTTGGATCATGCTTAACTAGGCAGCCTTAATGTGATTCAGTGCCTAGAAGCATACATATGGAATATGACTAGGAGTAGTTCATACTATTTATCCAAGAATTATGTGAGATGCAATTGGAAAATGGTGCCTACCTTAATAACTGGTTATGGTGTTGGATGGGTAACAACTTACTTATTTTGGATCTTGGCTCACTAGAAGGTTGTACACTGCAATCTTCCAAATTGATAATGATGGCTATCAATTTGAACAAAGTAGTTGCAACATTAATTAATTGAAGGCCTAATTAATACCGTTAAGATTTTCTTTTAATTGAATCAAATCAATGGGTTTTGACTGAATGTAAAATTCTTTTGTAGAAATAAATGGAAAACAACAACACATTTTCTTTTCCATCGGTCCTTGAGAAGTATAAGTTGAACGGGAATAACTGACATGACCCATTTAGGACATTGAGGGTCATTATCACTCAAGAGTGCAAGCTCTATGTCCTGTAGACACCAAATCTAGATGAACCCACACCCACTGCACCTAAGGATGAAAGGGATGCTTGCAAGAAGCATATTGAAGATGCCATAGATGTTAAGTGCCTGATGCTATTCTCAATGAACTATGAGTTGTAGAGACAATATAAAGAGATGGATGTTCTTGAGATAGTAACACATCTTAAGATATGTACCAAGATTAGGAAATACAAGAGAGTTATGATATCTCAAAAGCATGGTTCAAGTGCAATATGGAAAAGGGAGATCCAGTGGGGCCCCATGTGCTCAAGTTGATTGGGTATGTGGAGAACCTTGTGAGATATTGATTTTCCTTAGGCCAAGAGTTGGACACATATGTGATTTTGTAGTCATTTCTAGAATCATATAGTCTATTTGTCATGAACTACAACATGAACAATTTTGATAAGCCATTGTCAGAACTGCTTGGCATGTTGACAACTATTGAAGCACAAATGAAGAAAGACAAACCCAAATATGTGATGATGATCAACAAAGAAAAAGGGAAGTCATAGGGAAAAGGCAAGGCTAAGAAAAGTTCTAAAGTTAGCTAGAAACCCAAGTCTTCTACACTTAAAGAAAAGGGTGGGGTGAATAAGGAAGGCAATTGTCACCACTGTCACCAGGTTGGACACTAGAGGAAGACGGAAGGAAATCATCACCAGACTAAGGAAGAAGAAGCAATGGATGGAGATCTCTGATTCAGGCATATACATTACTGAGATAAATAAGTCTACTTATTCATCTTGGGTGCTAGATACCAGATGTGGATATCACATATGTTCTAATACGCAAGATCTGAAAAGAAGTAAGCCTTTAAGAAATGATGAGGTCAAACTGCACGTTGTAAATGGAGAAAGAGTTTCCACCACTATACTTGGAACCTATCATATATCTCTTCCCAGTGGGCTTATAACAAAGTTTGAGAATTATCATTATGTACATACCATTAATAGAAACATCATTTATGTATCTTATATGGACAATAATGGATTCAAATTTCATATATAGAATGGTCGATGTTCTCTAAAGATGATATCTTTTATGACATTGACCAAATGTCTTATGGTATTTATTTGTTAGATCTAGAGACAAATGTTTATAATCCTTGACAACTCAAGCAAAACATACTTTCAACAATTGTCATCTAGGGCACATAATTAAAAACATATTTCTAGACTCCATAAAGATGGTTATCTAGACTCTTTTGACTTCAAATCAATAGAGACATTTGAATCTTATTTGTTGGAAAAGATGACAAAGGCTCCTTTCACCTAGACATAGTGAGATAGCGAGTGATTTTTTAAGACTCGTACATACTGATGTGTGTGTCCATTTAGCACAAATGCTAGAGGTGGTTACCACTACTTCATTACCTTTACTGATGATCTCAGTAAGTATATCTATGTGTACTTAATTAAGTACAAGTCAGAAACTACTGAAAAGTTCAAAGATTTCATAAATGAAGTAAATAACCAACTTGGTAAAAGTATTAATTCACTTGGATCCAATCATAGTGGAGAATATTTAAATCAAAAGTTTGAGGACCTTCTGCTAGACCGTGGTATTATATCACAACGGACTCCACCTGGAACACTATAGCATAACAATGTATCACAAAGAAGGAATCACACATTGCTGGATATGGTGTGATCAATGATTAGTTTTGCTAATGTTCTGACTTTCTTTTTGGGACATGATATAGAAAATGCAACATTTACACTTAAACGAGTTACATTGAAATCAGCTAAAAAAACACCATATGAGAAAGAAGTTTCCCAAAAAGCTTGGATCCAAATTGGATAAATGTTATTTTGTTGGATATCCAAAAAAAAACCAAGGGATACTACATCTATACTCCATCTAACAAAAAAGTGTTTATTTCCATGGATGTTGTATTCCTAGAAAAGGAGTTCATTTCCAAAGGAATGAATGGGAGGAACGTAGAACTCAAAGAGGTTCTAGACCAACAAGAAAACATTGAACCTATAGAGGCACAAAAGGAACATGGAGAGTCACAAACTGCTGTGCAATCTCAAGTTCCTCATGTAACACAAGAACCTCACATAACTAGTAGGACACACCTTGGGCCTGAAAGATTTCATTATCTTGTGACTCAAGAAGGTGGCGAGTTGGTCATATATGATGAGCCAACAATCTACCTAGAAGCTATTTAGGGACTAGAGTATGAGAAGTGGCTTGAGGCCATGAGAGCCGAGATTGAATCCATGTAAACAAACAAGGTATGGACCTTAGTGGATCCACCTAAAGGGGTAGGACCCATAGGGTGCAAGTGAGTCTTCAAGAAAAAGACTAACATGGATGGTAATGGTTAAACCTGTAAAGGACAATTGGTTGCAAAGGGTATCATGAAAGTTCAAGGTATTGACAATGATGAAACTTATTCTCTAGTTTCCATTATTAAGTCCAATAGAATCATGCTTGCCATTACATCTCATTATGACTATGAGATTTCATAGATGGATGTTAAAATAACATTCCTTAATGGGAATCAGCTTGAGGATGTGTGTCAAACACAACCCGAGGGTTTTATAAATTGAAAAGAATCCAATAAAGTTTGTTAGCTATAAAGGTAAATCTATGGATTAAAGCAAGCATCTTGGATCTAAAATATGCAATTTGATGGAATGATCAATGATTTTGGCTTTAGTCAAAATGAAGATGAACCATGTATCTACAAAAATTGTACTCCTCATGTTGTATGTAGATGACATATAATTAATGGATAATGACATCTCTACCTTACACATGGTAAAAACGTGGTTGGGAAGTACTATCTATATGAAGGATTTAGGTGAAGCATCCTATATCTTAGGGATCAAGATCTATAGAGATAGATCTTGAAGGATTCTTGGCCTAGGCCAGAGTACATCCATTGATAAAGTTCTAAAAAGGTTCAAAATAGAGAACTCAAAGGCAAGAAACTTTCCCATGTTCCATGATGTTAGTATCTCTAGAGTTCAATGTCTCAATTCTTGTGAAGAACAGGAATGCATGAGTAAGATTTCATATGCATCTGCAATTGGATCTATCATGTACACAATGTTATGTACTCATCCTGATGTCTTGTATGCCTTGAGCATGATGATAAAGTATCAGTAGGATCCAGGTGAAGGTCACTAGACTGCCGTGAATAATATCCTTACGTACTTAAGAAGAAATAAGGATCCATTTCTTGTCTACGACGGTGAGGAAGAGTTGGTGGTAAAGGGTTACACCGATGCAAGCTTCCAAACTGATAAAGATGACTACAAATTGCAATCTAGATTTGAGTTTTGCCTCAACGAAAGAGTTATGAGATGGAAGAGTGTACTTGGAATAGTTGATGATTCTACAACAAAGGTCGAGTACATTGCTGCCTCTAATGAAGAAAAGGAAGTTGTTTGCATTAAGAAGTTCATGACTGAACTTGGGGTGATTCCAAGCATCAACGATGCAATAAAGTTGTATTTTGACAATAATGGAGCTATTGCATTAGATAAGGATCCTAGATCACATTAGTATTCCAAGAACATACTATAGCAGTACCATCTCATATGAAAGATCGAATAAAAAGGAGATGTGAAGATTTGTAGAGTTCCAACTGAAAGCAATGTTGCTGACTCCCTGACAAAAGCACTTTCATAGAAGAAACATGAATGTCATGTTAGATCACTTGGGATTAAATTCATGGGTGATTGGCTCTAAGTGCAAGTGGGAGTCTATTAGTATGTATGCCCAGAGAGCCAATCATACGATGATTGTAATGTGGCATCATGTACTTGATTTGATTAATAATAAAGGCAATTTGGTCTATATGTTTATTCAATTATGAGAGGATGGTATAACATGATGGTTATCTAAAGAATGATATTACTCGATGACATATGTATTTAGGTTGAGGACCTGAACCACACGATTATATGTATGAGAGGAGTATATACATTCTTGTTATGTCCCTAGTCAGATGTTATTTTGGAAACAACATAGACAACAATGATACATAAGACTAGAATGTGTTTTATGATAGAATCTCATTAGTTATGATATATATGATATCAAGCCAAACACATAGGTACTTGTTAGAGAATAGTGCACCAGATAGACCCACCTTGAGAGTGATACATGAAAACTGATGAATGGCAGTCAGAATCAACTCTCATAATGATAGTGGTGTTTGTGGTATTAAAACTGAAGTCACTACACTCATCACATGTCATTCAATGTACTTTGACATCATATAATGTGACCTTGAGTGAGGGTTACCATAAAGGTGATGGTCGAGTGCATTGTGGCACATGGGGATTGACTGTGAGTGATGTAGATAGGATTTGTCCCTCCTGTCAAAGTTGATACCCTGACCACTTGATAAGCGAGACTGAGAAATGTATGGACATACTCATGTGAGTCAATATGTGATATGTGATCTCACATGTATCATAGACAATATTCTCTAGTTCAAGGAAGATGGATTTAATATTAAGAGGATGATGATTCCATGCCTCATGTTCAATCTGGATATCAGTGACACAAGAACTATACGATCATGATAACACTAATCACAAATGTAGGCTGAAGTTGTTCTCCCACTTTCAAATTACTTGGGTAGAAATGATGTGTTGCTAGATACCGCTCATTTCTAGTGATGTCATAATCTAGTTATGGACTTTCACTGCCAACATAATTTGGGACCTATGGGATCACACACATAGGGTGCACCTGGAATAGCAGTTTACTCAGGAATAAGATTTAACTTGGTTACTAAAGTATTTATCTAATCAACTTAAACAATATTAGTTTTTAGTTGGATAAATGGAGCATCTAGTCGACTGATTGGAAATGCCAGTTGACCGACTAGAGTGTCCAGTCAACCAATTGAAAAGTCCAATCGATTGATGAGATGATCTTTAGGACTAGATCAAGGAAATGATATTGACGTCATGACATGCATTAGTTATTGCATGACAAGTGAATACTTTTGCAAATAGGAGAAAAAAGCCAATCGACCAACTTGGAGTGTTAAGTTGATTGACTGGCATGCCAGCGACCAATTGGGCATATAGTCCACCGACTGGTGATTTGTAGTAGTCATAAATTGTGGAAACCATAGCCCATCCACTCCTATATAAAGGTGGTGGTGGCCAAGGCTCTCATGACTAGATACTCCTCATCTCAACATTGTGGTAACCTAAGAGTCAGATTCATCTTACCAGTAAAAGGGAAAGATATATGAAGGGGAGAAATGTTGATGCTAGATGTTGACAACGTAAATGGATAACTCCTTCCCGCCACTTCTGGAAGAACGATATGGAGTTCTCAGTGGTCTGTGGACTACGTAAAGGCATGGAGGCTGTCACCATCAGCTAGTAGGATGTCGTCAACCAGTATCCATGGTGCTACACCAGGAGGTCCACCACCGGCTGCTGTCTAAGTCTTCTTGAGATAGAAGCACAACTATGTAGGAATTGTCATTGGACTTGCTCCACGACCAGATATATGCCTTGCACCTTCCTTCATGTTTATAGTTATGGATGAGATTAGTTGGTTGTGAGGAATATGGCAAGATTTTTTTTTTTGTTTCTACTTTCATGTCTATCATCATATTTCCCTTCAACTTTATATATTATATATCTTTTGAGGTTGCAAACCCCAATTAATTTGTACAGTTTACAGAGTGTTTGTATACTTTGATTAATGAAATTAAAAGTAATTATGGACTTAAGTAATCAAGTGCAACCTTAATCTAGTAGTATCCAGTGAACTTAGGACTATTCTAGTATCAAAACTTCCTGGATAGTGAAATGAGTAATCTTAAAGGAGCTTGGAGTCGCATACTCATTGAGTATATGAAGGTGCAGTGATGATATATCCTTGTCATTCTGATCCGAAGGCTTTGAAGAGTGGTGGAGGCTATGCCTCAGATGTGGATGTTATTGAGAGGGACTGTTGTTGTAACTCAAATTTGAGGGCTTATAGCCTGGTTTCTAGTGTCGTGGCCTATGTACCTAGGAAAACTATTCCGTTTAGTAGTTGGGCTGATATGGCACTATAGATGTTATTTGTAATGAAAAAGGGGAAGGGATCTTTAATATTCTACTCATCCTAGATATTATACGAGGCCGATTTCAACTTCGTAGTGGTCAACTAGTAGTATGAGTCGTACGCCTCAAGCTACCCATGGCTTAATAAAATATATAATTCAACTATGTAGATAATTGCTAGATTTAATTGGCAAATCACATTGGATGATGATCTTGGCTATGTTTCTTTTTATTTATAGGTGATTTATAATGTGGTAAGAGAAATAAACCATACTTATGATTCAATCTATGCCTGATATGCTGTATAAAATACATGATCTTCAAACTCTATAATACAGTCTTCCTTAACTTCTTAATGAACTTAATCTTCCTATAAGCAATAAAGGTTTCTATAGACTGCATCATATCACTGAGACATGGGTCTCACCTCGTGGGTTTCCACACCCCTTTTTAGGTGATCAACAACACTGTCAGACACAGAGTGGCGAGGAGGTGTAGTTTGAAGATCTGTAGAGTTAGAGAGGTTGGTTGGGTTGTGTAGAGTCTTAGAGTCATCCTCGTACCCTTAGGTCCAAGCGGTGAGTTTTACATATCATGTATATTGACTCAAGGTTTTTTTGGTATATCATGAACAATACAAAGGTCGTACACACACACACATATATATATATATACATATACATATATACATATACATATATATATATATATACATATATATATATATATATATATATATATATATATATTGTGTGTGTGGACAACATATATAGTAAGAGGTTGTGGTTGAGGCTAAGAACTTATGTAAAGTTACTTAGAACATATATATACATACATGAAGTTGGACCTTTGTATATATGTCTCTTGATATGATTGCACATTTTACTTGGTTTTAATTTTGTACCTTCTTGGTAAGATGCTTAATTAGCATTGATCACTATTTTTGGTTTTGAGTAATCTCATTTAGTGTGGTCGGCCGCCACATGTTATATCAACTTTTTGACTGTTGATATAGCCTATAGGAGCAAGTTTTCCAATTAGCTAAAGATTAATGATTGACTCGGTCATCATAGTTTTAGAGGTTAGATTGAGCTCTTGGTAAGTCAAAGTAACCAAGTTGATGAAATATGATGACTAGATATAACTCTTAGTGATACTAAGGGTGGTTTGTGCTAGTTGACTATCACTGGTTTTTAGAATTGACCATCTCATTATCTGATCAACTAGAGGGGCTAACAATGTAGTTTGTACCCAACCACAATAAATATAATGATTTTTGATATGTAGATATATTATGTATGTAATTGAATCATAGATCCTACATACCTAGTTTACTATATAAAACTATAGAAATCTCATATAAGAAAGTTTGTGGCAATTGTGAAGGCTTGGAAGAAGAAGGATAACAAATAAGAAAATTTAAATCTGCTAGTTGTTTCAGGGAACATTATCTTCATCTTTATTCTTATTCCTCCCTTAGGAACCATGCGTATGTTTGGTAGTCTAGAACATAGTGATTTTAGGTTTATAATGAGATTTCTTCCAAAATTTGGAAATAGAGATATCATATAAAGTTTTGTCTTGGGTTTTCTACAAAAGAAGTATGCTATCCTCTTCTAAATTATAATTCCTATTCAGAAATGTCAATTCATAGAATTATAATGTAATTCGGTCTATTAGAATAATTGCATTGATAATTTCATTATTGAAGTAGAGTAAGTGGAGTTTGGAGACATCAAATTACCTAGTTTTGCCTTATGTTTGCAAATTTAAAATATCCAGACGTTATTGTATCAATATCCATATTCTGCCTATAATTTCTATTCCAAGTTATTATTTGTGATTTCAAGTGTTTATTGAGATACAAATAATTATTTGTGAGGTATTATACACTACCAAACCCTAATGTGTACCTATAAGAGTATACTCAAAAGTGAAAGATGATACTAAATGTTAAACAAGTTAAAGAAAAATGAGTAGGTTAACCATATGTGGAACTAAGTATAAGTTAGACTAGAAATGCCTTCAATGCTATAAAATATGTTACTGAGGTTTGCACCATTATAGAGGAAACATGCATACTAACTGGAACAACGTAGTATGATGTAGTCAGAGCCCACCAATTGGTGTAGATATATATAGTCTAACATAGAATGACCTAGTGAATATTATGAGGGCACTCCACAAGTCTAGAGAGCTTGATTGTATCCAGTTCCTCATATTATCTATTATACCACACAGTGAGTCATCCCTTATGGAAATGTTGTTATGGTTAGTAAAGGCCGAAAAGCAAACAATCCACTTGAGTACCTGACTCAGTGGAGGTGTTCATCTTACGATCTAGGTGTTCATCTTACTATCTAGTTGTTTTCCAAATGGTGTGAGTTTCTATAAGGTTACACATTCATTTTCAAATAGATGCCTACATTGGAAACTATGAGATGAGTAAAGGGGTTGTTACAAGCCAAAATAATGTGGAATAACCTACATGTGTGGACTAGGTACACAATATCCAATATGTATAGTATATGATCAAAGTGCTATACTACATTGGTGTAGTCTTCTTTCATCCAATCTACTTCTCCAAGTTGATGTAATTGTGCTCCTTGACTACTCCAAGTATGGGAGGCTATCTGAGGGAGCTTGCTCGGAGCAACTTTAAGGTGTGAAGGTTACTCCAAGGTGATTGACTCTACTTCATGGAGGTGAAGGCTATATTAAGGTGGTGGAGGTGGATCATCATCCTCTCCTTCAGTTGTCTTCCATGTCCTGATAAAGAAGAGGTGTAGGTGAAGTGATTGTATTTTATTGTAATTCCTTGAGAGGTAATAAAATAGATAACTTGCAAATACCAATTGGAAACAATTGGGTAGTGGTATGGCATCCTTCAATTTGAAGGGTGGAACCACTCTAAATTGCGAGTCTCCTCCTTGTGTCCCTCTTTTGCTTGAAAGTTAAGTTTTAAATTAATAATCAAAAGCTCTATTCACCATTCCTCTAGATCTTTTAATTGGTATCAAAGCATGTCTTCAAGGATCTCACACAAGTCTTGAAGCATGGGGAAAAACTTGCTTAGCAACATCAACCTCGAAGGGACGTACGTGAGCCGGCCACAACCATTTGATGGATCCAACTACAGTTACTGGAAAAGGCGGATGCAATTCTACTTTCAAGGAATAAGCTTGGAGCTGTGAAGAATGGTAAATCATACATACGAGCTTATAACTTTGGAGTATGATAAATGGGATCTTGAGATGGTAAAAATGTTAACTCAATGCCAAAGTTATAAAAATTTAATATTGTTCAATATCTGTTGGTGAGTTTAATCACATATCTTCTTGTGAAATTGCTTATGAAATTTGGCATAAACTTTCGATTACACATGAAGGTACTATTCAAATAATGAATACTAAAATCAATATGCTTAAGCGAAAGTTTGAACAATTTTCTATGATTCCTAATGAATCTATAAGTGATATGTATGCTAGGTTTTCTTCTATCATTAACAACTTAGATGCTTTGGGAAAGTACATTAGTGAAGAGGATCAAGTATCCAAATACTAAGATCATTGCCTCCAAAATACAACCCAAGGTGACAGCCATTGAAGAAGCCAATGACTTCACCAAATTGATGATGGATCAGCTCATGTCAACCTTGAGACACATGAGGTCACCCTTTAAGAATAAGGAGGAGTGGAGGCCAAACTCCAAAAGTGGAGGACAAAAAGATATTGCATTAAAGGCTACAACTAAAGCTGAATCAAAATCATCACTCAAGAAAGTGATGAGACAAGTGAAGGAGATGATGAAGAGGATGCACTCATTATAAATGGTAAGAAATATAGAAGGTACAAATCTAACAAAAATTCTAGTTCTTCTTCCTCTTCTTCCCTTAGGTGCTTTGGATGCGGAAAGAAGGTACATTTGAAGAATAACTATCCTAAAATCAAGAAGGGTAAGAAATCTTCTTTGAAGAAGAAGAACAAGGGAGACAAAGCGTACAAAGCAATTTGGGACGAGTCAAGTGATGACAATGAAAATGGAGGGGAAGAAGTAGAGTTTCTCATGGCTAAGGAAGACTAAGATATTCTAATATTATTCTAATCGCTTTCAAAAATGGCAACCCGAGCTCTCGATGGCGTGGGCGACAAGGAGAAAGGGAAGGCAACGACGTCATGTCGGCCGCCTTCTTAGGAAGATCATTGGCAAGTTAATAGTGATACTAACGTGGATTTGACTGATAAAATTTCTGCAACGGATTCAGCTCTGGTCCCGACAGTGTCGAATGTGAGTACCCCTCAAGGCTGGGAAGCGTTTCGCCCGCGAGCTCCTGAGAGTTTTCTGGATTTAAGAAGTGTAGAGGTTGCACTAGTGAACGGAAAGATCATCTATCCTGGTAAGGAGGCAAATGAAAACGCTGCTAAATGGAACATGTGTCTAATGGGATATGTGATAGACTTCCGTCCTCATATTCCATCTCTGGTTTCATTCTTCGATAGTGTGTGGGTTACTAAGAGTTCATACGAGATCTTTGATAGAGGACCTGGTTTTTTCTTGATTCACTTTAAGGAACAGGCAGATCTGGATATGGCTATGAAGGGGGAGTGGTACGTCAGAGGGAGACCAGTAGTGTTAAGGAGATGGAAACCAGGGGACGCTCAACACAAGGTAGTGCTGTCGGAGGTTCCGATTTGGGTGGATATTTTAGATCTCCCAATGGAGCTTTGGGATTGTAGGATGTTCAGTAGGATTGGTTCTTATCTAGGGCGTCCTTTACAGATGGACAATGACACTTTTAGTTTCAGAAGATTGGACGTTGCCAGAATTCAGATAATGGTGGGCAAGGAAGCTAGATTTCCAAGGAGGATAACATTGCGAAGCGATGATGGGAAAGAACATGTGATTCGATTAGATTATGAATGGATACCATTCAAGTGTCCCCGTTGTGGCTATATGGGGCATGATGTCTGCCCCGGGAAGCGTATTGATAAGATGAGTACTCCTGTTCGGAAAGCTTCTCCAAAAGGTGTGTGGGAAGTTAAAAAGTCGAATGCAGATTACCTGATTGATGAAATCCCTGTTGATGGCAACGTAGATATTAATGTTTCGCCTATGCTGGAGGAGTTAGATAAAGAAGAAGTGATGCAGATTGAGAAAGAACCTGCTGTTATTGAGGGTTCGGATGTTGAAGATGATCGACTTACTAGGGAGGTTAACGAAGGTTTTCTTACGAATGAACATAACACTAAGAGTTATGAGACTGCTACTGGTGGGGGTGTTAAAACTGGGCTGGATTCAGGGCCGGTGACCCCCTCTGCTGTACCAGCGTTCCCAATAGGGTCTCCAGAGAGTGAATTTAGTTCCCAAGCATCTTCTAGTTCAGTGATGATTGGTGGGGGAAAAACCAAGAAGGACAGACTGAAGTGTCAAACTAAACTGATAGCAGAGGTATCCCATAGCTTGGATAACTCAGAGTTTTCGCCTTGTCAAAGGGAGTTGGAATTAGGTATTGAAGCTAAGGCTGCCAGCTCAACATCCCAAGGGTCAAGATGAACCTAACGTTGTCTGTTACCTCTTGGAACGTCAGGGGGATAAACAACAAAATCCTGGGCGTTCAAGAGGAAATAAGAAGGGCGAACTGTGATGTTGTGATTCTGAATGAGACAAAGATTAGGGAGAAGAAGGCTGACAAGTTCATGAGTAAGTACTTTGATGGGTATAGATGGATATCTAATTCCAAATCACATGTGTTGGGTAGAGTTTTCTTGCTCTGGAAGGAAGAGGTTTGCCAGGTGCAATTCATTGATGAGTGTGATCAAGCCATCAATGTAAGGATTTCGAAGGATAGTTGTAGTTTTTTCCTATCTGCTGTTTATGGTCACAATAGGGACTATGATAGAGTTGGTCTTTGGAACAACTTGGAGGAATTTGCTAATAGGTTTCAAGGCCCCTGGCTTATTATGGGGGATTTCAACGCTGTTAGAAAAGCTGAAGAGAAGATAGGTATTGAACCTCCCTCGGTTAAATCTATGGCTGACTTTAACAAATTTGCCTTGGATAATGGTCTCTTTGAACTTGACATTAATGGGCCTCGTTTCACCTGGGATAACAAGCAGGAAGGAGATAGATTTATTGCTTCTAAAATTGATAAGATCATTTATAACAACGAATTTCAATCTAAGTTTGTTAGCTTTCATGGGGAGTGCATTTCAAATGTCATTAGCGATCATAGAAGACTGCTTTTAGTTCTTGGCGATCAGATTAAGAGAAAGTCTCCATTTAGGTTCATCAATGGATGGACCAAACACAAAGGTTTTGATGATCTGCTGGCTAGTAGCTGGAGTATTGAGTGTGATGGTTTTGCTATGTTCAAGTTATATAAGAAGTTGAGAAATGTTAAAGAACAGTTGCGAAAATGGAACAAGGAAAAGCATGGAGATATTTTTGATAATGCTAGACTGCTGAATTTGGTTGCTATTGAAGCTCAGAAGAGTGCCGACCTCAATCCGTTAGATGAGGATTTAAGACATGAAGCCAATGTGAAGAGAAGAGATGCTAGGTTGGCTGCTGACATTGAAGAAAGCTTTCTTAAACAAAAATCCAGAGTTCAGTGGCTTAGAGAAGGCAACTCTAATACGAATTTTTTTTATTCTTCTTTGAGAACAAGGAGATCTAGGAACTTGATTAATTGTCTTGAGATCAATGGGAAGATTACGAGAGAGGCAGATGCTATCAAAGATCACATTGCTGATTTCTTTAATAATTTGTTTTGTAAATATGACTCTGGAGAGGCTTGGAAGGAGGAATGGAAGGGTCCTAGGATTTCTGGCAATCATAAATTTCTGCTCACTAAAGAGGTTACTAGGAAGGAGGTTGATGACATTGTTAAATCCCTTAATGAAGATAAATGTCCAGGGCCGGATGGGTTTAATTGTTTATTCTATAAGTATGCTTGGTCGGTGATTGGGGACGACATCTTTGAAGCCATTAAAGAATTTTTTCAGAAGAGTACTATGCTTAGGACGCCAACTTGACCTATATCACTCTTCTTCCCAAGGGGACTGATTCCACTCTTATTAAGAATTGGCGTCCCATCGCTTTGTGTAACGTTTTCTACAAGATTGTCTCTAAAGTGTTAGCTAACAGATTGCGGGAGGTCCTTCCGGATATCATTGATGAGAACCAGTGTGCTTTCTTGAAAGGTAGAAGTCTCAAAGATGCTGTACTTCTTACGAATGAGATTTTGGATGAGTTTAAGAAGAAGAAGTGTTCCCATATATGTATTCAGGATGATATTTCTAAGGCCTATGATTCTGTCAGCTGGAAATATCTTTTCTCTATCATGTTCAAGATGGGGTTCCCTCTTAGATGGATTCGGTGGATTGAAGCTATCTTTTTTTCTACTACCTATCAGGTGCTTGTGAATGGGGAGCCTTCGCGTATGATTTTTCCCTCTAATGGGGTAAGGCAGGGTGACCCGTTAGCCCCTTACTTGTTTGTTATTGCTATGCAGGGGTTCTCCGAGTTGATGAAGGATAGTGTTAATATGAGATCCATTAATCCTATTTCGGTTTCTAATGTTCAATGTTCTCATATTATCTTCGCTGATGACTTGATGATTTTCTCTAAGAACACAGATCATGATGCGGTTGGAATCAAAAGGCTTCTGGATGAGTTTTGGAAGAAATCCGGGCTCATGATCAACAAGGACATATTTTTGCAGGTTCCGATATTCGCAACACAGATGTGGCTGTTACATTGGATATGCAATATGGTTTTTATGAAGACTCTAAGTATCTGGGATTACCTCTGTTTACTGGGAAGCTTAGAAGAAAACAATGTGAGCAGCTAGTGGATAGAATCAAGAAGAGGCTCGAGAGTTGGAAGTCTAAGTTTTTATCTCTAGCAAGTAGAGTAGAGTTGGTGAAATCCACTTTGTCCACTATGCATTTGTTCTGGGTTATGGCTTTTCCGGTTCCGAAGTCTATCTTGGAGGAGATTGACAAGTTGTGTTGTGATTTTGTTTGGGGTTAATCGGATAATAAGAGGAATCTCCATCTAGTAAAGTGGGGTTCTATTGCTCTCCCAAAGGAGGAAGGAGGTTTGGGTATTAGGAAGAGCAAGGAGGTGGTTGAGGCTTGCTTGATTATAAATGCTTGGGATATAGCCAGAAAGAAGGATTCGTTGTGGGTGAAATGGATCAATGGAAAATATTTAAGAAAGGAGTCTTTCTGGAGTTGTCTTATTTCTAACAACCATTCATGGTTGTTTAACTCTGTTATGAGATGTAGGGAGTCTCTTCTTAGCCGTATTGAGTTGAAGATCGGTTCTGGCGAGTATATATCTCTCTGGAAAGAGCCTTGGTGTAATAGGAGATTTCTCCATGAGTTGGTTGACAGGGGTTTGTCCATCAGGGCAGGTCTGTCTCAAGAGGCTATGCTCAGCAACATTATTAGCAATAAAGAATGGAAGGTCAAAGATTCTCGTTGCTCGTCTATGCTCCTTGAGGTCATTAAAGACATTGATATCTGTAAAGGGGAGGAAGATGATCATTGGCTTTTTCTGGGGAAGAAGAAGATTGAGTTTAAGTCTGTCTGGGATAGCATTCGAGAGAGATCCACAGCTGATCTGAAATTTAATTGGCTATGGAAATGTAAAAGTCATATGAATAGTATCTTTCACGTATGGAAGGCAATGCATAACAAGCTCCCCACCAATGATTACTCGAGGAGAAGAAGGATTTCAGTTGCGTCTGTATGTATTTTGTGTATTGATGGGTATGAAGACACTCATCATGTTTGTTTTGAATGTGCTTTTACATCCGCTATTTGGAATTGCGCTTGGAGGAAGGGTTGGATATCATATATTCTGAAAAAGTGGGAAGATGTTACTGTTTTCACTCAGAGGTCTGAAAGAGTTTGCATCCCTCTTATCCTTTATAATGTCTGGCTAGAGAGGAATAGAAGGATCCATGATAATCGTAGTAGTACTGTCGAAAAAGTTTGGAGGGGTGTGGAACATGACTTCAAGCTGTTGTATTAGTTCCGTGCTGCTGTTGGAGGAGGTGTATGTGTTGGCGGCTGGAGGTGCTGGGCTTCTCTTTCTTTTCTCCTCTGGCTCGCTCGTTTATCTTCTTTTTGCGTTTTTTCTGGAGATGGTCATCTGTGGTCGTTCTTGATGCCTGCTGTCACCAGGAGTGAAGGCTGCACCTTTCTTGTCTGCTCAGGTGGTGTTCAGGTGGTCGGATGTCCTTGGGGACAAAAGTTTTGGAGGCAGATCAAAAGTCAGCACGGTAATCTGATCAATGGAGATGCTAAGAAATTTTCTGGAGGAAAAGAATCGACTCTACCATTAAAGATTTTTTTTTCAGCAGATGACAACGATAATTCTATTTCAGATGTTGTTCTAAAACTTCTAATATGCATATCTGATGTTGGTGGGTGTGCTGTTGAGATGCCTGGGGTTGTGCTGATTTTCCTGAGGGGGTTTGGAGGAGCTCTCTGTTTTCTTCCTGCTCTGCTTGGAGGGGTGATTCCCGGTTTGTTCGTCAGCTTGGTTTTGAGCTTGGTTGGACTTTTGGTGCTGTTTCTGCTTCTTTTCATTTGAGGAGGTTCTTTTATCTGGTTTGACTGAGCTTGGAGCTGTTGTGGTTGGCATGAAGTTTGGCTGCCCGGTTCACTGATGAGTTTCTTCTGGTTTATCTTTTTCCTCTGCGGGTTTTGTTTTTTTGGGTATGCCTGGTTCTTGTCCTTTTTCTTCCTGTTGGGTGCCCAACTCTCGGTGCTTAGGAGTAACATTGTACAATTTTTCTTTTCTTTCTCCGTTTGGAGGAAGAAGCATTGTACAGATACTACAGAAAAAATACAAAAAAAGCAACACGAAGTTTTCCGACCAAAAAAAAAGGAAGACGAAGATGAAGACTCAAATGAGGTAGGAATTTTTGAATTATCTAAAATTGATCTAGTTAATAGTCTTGAAGAAACTCATACTAAATATGTTGATTGTAAAAGAAATTTGAAAAATTTCTCGAAAATTAATGATGAGTTGCATACAAAAATTTATGATCGTACTTGTCAAAATGAAAGTCTTCGTTCAAAAAATGATAATTTGAAAGATTCTATTGGTGACTATAATGCCAAGTTGCTTGTCTTAGAAAATAATAATGATCTTCTTTCTCAAGAAAAGGTTGAATTGCTTGCTAAGATAAATGAATACCAAACTCAACCTATTTTAAGGAGTGGGACCCAGAGGGGATCCACTCCCTACTAAAATTTTAAGAATAAAATATCCATTCCAAACACACTCTAAAGGTATGCTGGAATAGGTGAAAAATTTTCAAATCTTAATTAATGGTATGCAGAAGACCAAATTATTGAAGTGGAACAAAAGTTTCATGACTATAATCAATTTTACAAAAATACATCATCATCTCCCATATAGGGTTTACATGGATATTACAACATAAAGATCTAGATAGAGGGAAATCCAAACCATATCAAATTTGTCTCCAAGCATCAACTTCATGAGTTGGGTCCATTCTAAAAGCCATGTACTCCTTATCTTAATCCTAGGCTGGTCCTCCATGCTCCTACTGTGCAACTCTGATCCTGGGCCTGGGTGGTTGGGAATTCACCCAACAAGAGAGAGAAACAAGGTATGTGTCAATAGTGAGAGCAAGAACAAAAGATTAAGAAATAACATGGAAATAAAGGCTATGATTTCATCATAAGATGAAGAGGTCAAGAGTATGAGGCATAATCAAATAGATTCTTGCCATAACAAGAAAATAGAAAAAGTTTGCATGCATGATTAATATTGACTATGTTAACTAAGTAGGGTTGAGGCACCTACTGAACCTCAACCTATAGGTGAGGGGAGGGTGACACATTCCTAGTCACCCACAACAATTTTATAAGGGGGAGAGTAAACACATTCCCTAGGGCTAAATAAAACATGCCCTATCTATGGGTGATTGTACAAAAGTACCACTACAGTAGCTAATTGTCTAATAAAATTAATATGCTAAAGAGAAACTATGGCAAGTAGAAGCATCATATAATTGAAACATGACAGTGGGGTTTAAGACCCAAGAAATAGAATATCAATATTGATTTTGAGGCAAATATAGAAAAAGAAATATTAATAGAGAGAATAAGGTTCATATAGCGCCTCATAAGGAAAATAGGGTTTGGCTTGTAAATGTCCCGACTTAGGGTGTAAGGATGCACATACCTCTCTTAATGAGTTCAATTACCAACTTTCACCACTTTTAGATGAGCCCAAGTTCAACTTTGCCTATTTCAATCTATTAACATGTATTAGAGTACATAATGCACATTAATGCAAAGAAACACTAATTTTGGACCTTTTTAGCAAAACTCAGATTTTGACTATGAAAATCTCACCAATTGACTTATTAGGTTCTCCTGATCAAGAAAACATATTTTTATGTTAATTTTGGAGTTAATATGATTAAGTTGTAATTTTTATGGATTTTATGCATTAAATTCATTTTCCAAATATCACCCCTCAATAAATATTGAAACCAGACATAAAAACTATTTTTATTAGATATAACTTAATTTTGTGATTCCAAAACATATTTATTTGTTAAATTTGAACTAGGGGATTAAAATATATGATTATTGCAATATAGGCCAATCGGGAAATTCCAATAATCCACATAGGCAGAGAAAACTTGCAAGAGAGAAGAAAGGAAAAGGGCCGGCCTGTTGACTTGGCCCAATCAGGGGTGGCCAAGTGGTGTGGTGAAGGTTAACTAAGCTTCACACAACGTAAAAGAAAAGTGGGCGAAAAAACTATACTACCCTTGCATGAAAAAGCAATGAAAGAAGGAAACAAGGAGGGTAGAAGTGAGAAAACACATGGGGGTTTCTTCTCCACTCTATCAATGCCATTGTTGCCGAGAAATATGCAGAAGCTTAGTAGATTTTGGGCAAAACCCGACTGAGAAACCAAAAAATAATATAAAGGTGTGAAAATGAAGAACATGGGTCAAAGAACTCACCTCCAGGTGGAATTGAGGGCTGGTGGAGCAAGACACCACAAAGCAGCAAGGGAAAGTGGCTTGGTGGCAACACAAAATGCAATGAATGGAGAAATTGGCTTGAGGGGTAGGTTGCTCGTGTTGAGGTGATAACCTAGATGTGTATTTATATATGTAGGGTTTGGTCCCTTGTCTGCATGATGTGGAGCTCTAGAAGCTTGAAGAAGGGGATTTAGGCATTTCTAGAATTCACAACCAAAGATCAAGTGTTTGGTATGGATGTGTACACGATCTTTTTCAGATTCTAAGGCAAGAAAAATCTAAAAAAATGATTGAGTATTGACTGAGAAAATCACAAAGGATCGGGCCACTAGGTCGGAACTACTGTTCATTGCGCGTGAGTCTCCTATGCAAGGTAGAAGACGTAAACCCTACTATTCATGCTTGATCGAACGATACTCAGATTGCACAAAATCATGATGCGCACGTGACAACTATTAAATAAAAAACCATAATCAACTAGCAAAGAGAATAAAGTGATATTTCTTTTTCTTTCTCTCTTCAATTGAGGGTGCAATCAAACTCCAAAATTAATGAAATTTGTCACCTAGCCTAATTAGGATGTGTAGAATCTGATTTTGGCATTAGTTTTCACTTTTGGAGACTTTTTCTATTTTAATTAATCCGTTTCTTATCATATTAGAGACATCTAGAAACCAACAATTAATGTGAAAATTCACCCCAATCAAACTAAAGCATATGAATACCATTTGGCCATAAATTTTATCCTTTGAAGTTGTTTTGCATATTATTTAATATTTTGGGCTTTTACATACTTCCTCTCTCCTAATCTACACATGTACATTAAAGATTATCCAATTTAGATGAAAATTCACCCAAAGGCTATTTTTAATGTGTAGATTACAAATATAAGATTAGTTGTCACTTTTGGAGTCATTAAATGTTTTATTTCATATTTTGAAGAAAACTCACCTTTTCTTTACTAAATAAAATTGTTGAAGTTATTATTATCCCAAAATTATGAAACTTGGCCTCCAAGCCAAACCAAACCCAAGGCAAACGAATCTCAAGTTATCTTTAACCAATTAGTCTTCCTATCATGAACTTAGCCCATTCTCCAATATTACTACTATTTCTCATATTAAATAATTCAATATCACATTAACATGTTTAAAGCATTATTATTCATTCCCTTTTATCTTTCTTGCTCCAAAAGTCTATAGAAAAAAACTCTAGAAAAAATTATTTTAACAAGATACCACATAAGTGGTAAATTTGCACCTTGTACCCTTAATGAAACATTCACTGAGGTATTTGTGCATAAACCCATATATTGGCATAAATGATGCTCAAGTTCACCCCAAACCACTAATAATTCCACAAATTCAACATCAAGGACAAAATAGATAGAAAAGATATAAAAATCTTAGGAAAGGGCCAAACTAAGAATATTCCCAGATTTTAGTTCGTTGCAGCACTCCACCACCTAAAAAGGATTTTGTCCCCAAAATCTCAAGAAAAGAGGGAAGGTTGAGTATGTAACATCTCATATTTAAACTCCTAGGTTGTTTCTATCAAACCATAGAACTTTCACCAAGTCAACTCCTTGTTCTACAACTGCTTAACTTGGGAATTAAAAAATTTCATGGGAAACTCCTCAAAGGTCAGGTTCTCATTGGACATTAAGGGTTCCACTATTAAGATATTCTTTTTATTTGATTTAACACAATTATCATTTTTGACTTATTAGCATTATATTTATTATGATATTACATTATCTTTATTATTCTATCAATTGTGTCCTATTATATTCTCTTTGTTGCCAAAGGAATTTTATTTCATTATTATACAAGAAACCCTCTATATATATTTCTCATTTATCTCATTAAGAGTTTTAGCAAAATTAGATGTTACTCTGTTATCTCAATATCTATTAATATATTTGACTATTATCCTTAATGATTTGGATTTAGACTCCATATCCTCGTATTGAATTATAACAAATTATTTTGCATGAAATAAGACATTTTATCCAATTTGTTACTAACTCTACAATTAATGCAATTAATGTCACATTAATTACTTACACCTACGTTAAACATATATACATTGTCACATTACCTTTCTTGCTCACATTAATGTCATCATTAATCATTTTCTCATATTTATTCACTTCTTATTATTGCTTATGCCCATTTGTGTGAATCCAATTACTCCTTATCCATATTGAAGTCATTATATGTATTTTAGTGAACAAGGTGGGGCGTATTACATATTAATGATTTGATTCACATACCAATTCATGATTAGGTGATAAATTAGGTGTGTATTAGAGAATAAGGTGATATGCATTACATATTAATATATGATTAGGTGATTATATAACATTTAAGTGTACTAGTGTATGTTATCTGATTATGACACCAAATGTCACTAATGTATCATGAAAGACATCAAGGATGCATATATTAAAGTTAGATGATTACAAATTAGGGTTTAAATCAACATGATAATTATATTTCACTTATATCTTCTTAGTATAAATTAAATCCAAGAGTAGGTTACAATTATCTTGCTCATCATAAAATTAGGGTTTACTGGTTTATGACATGGTTACCATAATGTGCCCATGTAACATATCGAAACTTGGACATATTCTCTTTTTGGCTCATTTCCAAGCTTTTCCTTTCCTTTCTATCCTTTTTTGGCCTTGATGTTTAAATTGTAGAATTTACAATTGTTTGGTGAATATTTGTTCAATAATTATACCAATGAAAGGGTTTCTGCACAAATACCTCAGTGAAAGCTTATTTAAGGATTTAAAATGCAAAATCACCACTTAAGTGGAATAATGGTAAATAAATTTGTGCCAGAAGTGTAAGGCCACAAACCTTACTTAATGTATTGAACAAGATTAATTACCATAATTAGGTGCTCTAAGATCTTAATATAACTTCTTGATGTGTTTATAAATCATAAAATGAGCCCAAGTTTCAAATTTTGTTCAATTTGGATGTTGTTTGTGCAAGTTATGCAATTTTAGGTACATTATGGACTTTTATACAATTTATCCATTTGGGAGGTTTTCTTTGCAAATTGTCACATACATTACAATACTTAGATATCCCCTTACCATTCTCAATATTTTAAAGCATGGGGCACCTAGTTGCACCTTGGTTTGAAGGTGTTTCTCTCCAAGGGCATTTTAGGGATTACCCTCTTTATAAATGAGCTTATCTTTATAAGCTATCAACCAATAGGGTTATTTCTTTGATTGGAGGTCGGTGGGGATGGCCTAGAAGTCTCCATGGCTTTTAGAACTAACATTTGATATACAAGAAGTCACTATGAGCTGTCCTCTTGCATGTCCATGAAGCCCTAACCATGGACACATGGAAAGTCCCATAAACACTTCATGCTTGCCCCCTTCTTTACAACGCCACATCTACCCCTTCCCACCTCCCAATTTGTAAACTCTTGGTCTCCTTCTCTGTCCTCCATCTTAGAGAATCATTCCTCCTCTATTTGGCCACGAAGGTGTTTTCCCAAGGTAAAAGAGAGTGCTTACCTTGGTGAAGAAAACTCCTAGGGTTCTGAATTTGTTCTATTTAGGGTTTCTAAAGCTCCTTCTTGGTGATTTCGACCAAAACTAGTAAGTTTACTCATTTCCTTCCCTATTTTCATGATGTTCATCTCCCCCCCACTGCCATATTCTAATTGATATGATGCTTTTACTTTCCATGATTTCTTTTCTAGCATGTTGATTTTATGGACTATTTAGCTATAGTAGTGGTACTTATGTACAACCACCCATAGATAGGGTATGTATTAATTTGCCCTGGGGAATGTCTTATTATCCCCCATAAAAATATATGTCGGTGACTGAGAATGTGTTAATTCTCCCCTCACCTATAGGTTGAGGTCCGGTAGGTTCCTCAACCCTACTTAGTTAAGGTAGTCAATATTAATCATGCATGCAATTCCTTTACTATTTTAATGTTACAAAAACATCTATTTTGATTATGCCTCATACTCTTGTTATCTTCATCTTATGATGAAAACTAGCCTTTATTTACATGTTTTATTTTCCTTGATATCCTATTCGTATTTGTTGATGCATACTTTGTTTTCCTTTTATTTTTGATGGATGTTTTCCCAACCACCCTGATTTAGATCGAGATGTTGAACATGACCAAGGAGAACATAGATTCCTAAATGGACCTAGCTCTTGGAGATGTTTCTTGGAGACAAATTTGAAGTAGTTTAAACTTCCCTCTACTCAGATCCTTATGTTGTATCATACATGTAAACCCCTATGGGAGATTATGGTGTACTTTTGTAATCTTTTTTAAAAATTGAATATAGTCATTTATTTAATTATGATTCTACACTTTGCTTGTTTTGAATACCATTAATTGAAATTTGAAAATTTTAGACCTATTCCAACGTACCTTTGAGTGTGTTTGAAATGGATGTTTTATTCTTCAAGTTTTAGTAGGGAGAAAATCTCTTCTTGGGTCCCACTCCTTACAACATCATATCAGAGCCCATGGTAGTCACAATATGACTATTTCAACTTTGTCTCCCTAATTAGAACCCTTGCCTCATATAGTTCCTCTTTAAGTGACATCTTTGATGTATAAATGATCTATGCTACACTTGAGATGATAAAATATTGATTGAGGATCATAAGAGTTTCACATTAGAAACATGTTTAGTTCACCATAATGTGATGAGCTTATTAGATAGCTATTAGGGCATAAGTTGAAAGAAAACATGTCTACAAAGAATCAGGGTTTGAGGGCTGGCAAGATTTTCATCCACATCAATAGCTTCATTTTTGAGGACTCTCAGATCCATATGATACATGCCTATACTGAGATGATACTGACTGTTCAAAATAGCATGCCTATAGACAGTAGTAGCCTTAAGCACCTAAGTTGAATACTCCTGAGAACCTAATATGTTGACCTTGTCTTTCAAGTGTAATGACTTGTTTGAGGATAAATGTAACACCCCTGACCTGGGTTTTGGGTTAACCCTAGAATCTTTGCCTGAGTAAGTTGTTTAGAACCTTGTCTTAATCTTTTGAAAAGTAATTAAGACTTGGTGAGAATTTATTTCTCAATTTTGAACTTATTTGCAAATTGTTTGTGCCTTATATAAAACTTTGGTAAGAACTACAATTTACCCAAATAAGGGGTTTATGTGCAAATTATCACCTATAGAGTGTTCCTTATCTCCCTTAGCATCATCTAGAGGGTAGATAAAGAAGGGGGCACTTTGTTTGAGTCTTGGTTGAATGATAGCATTCATTGTGGTGAAAGAACCAAAGAACTGTTGAGTGTTTTTGAGCCCTAGATGAGGTTATGTTGAGCTATGGAGTGTATATGAGAGTGCCTATCAGCTCGAAAGACATAGAGGAGGTCTCATATCGATTTGGAAACCTTTGAAAGTGTTCATAACGGGATAAGCACCTCAAGTAGGTGAAGCCTATCAGTTTACATGTTCCTTGCAAAAGTTGTATCAGTTTGCACATAAAGTGAAATTGGGTTGTGATATCTTGTAAGAAAGATACCCAAATGGCTGATATCTTATCTATGTATTATCCTCAAGAGTTTTGCATGGCATGATAATTATGGATGCATGAAGCCACCATGCATTAAAACGTGTCACCCATGTACATATGGTTAGGACACCTTACACATACTCTCTCTCTTGAACTTCAACTATATATACCCCTCTTTTCACGTCCTAGTAAACCTTTTGACTCCTTTACCATCTATTGCTTGGTGGATGACCCTAGGAGCTCAAGGAGCAAATGGAAGGCCGAGAAATTTGTCCAAGGTAAATCCATAATCATCTTCAACCTTGGAAAGACTATGTTTCTTGGATCATGATTCTTTCCTTCTCTTCTTTCTTCACCAAGTTCCTTACTATGATATCTTCTTTAATATATAAGTGTTATGATCGAGTCTTGGACTTTTGATAAGTCATCTTCAACCTTGGGAATGTGGAGCTTTGGAGCTTGAATCTCTAGTGTTGATCTTGAGGTGAATTATATAACCTAAACTCAACCTTATTATTATTCACCTTCTATCATGCAATACTTGGTGATTCCTTCTCTATTTCAACTTTTCTTGTTTGAATGATGGTTCTATGATCTCTAATGGATATATGAGGCTATTTTCCATGAACTAGAGTAGTAATGGATGACGATTTTGAGCTTGAAGATGATGAAACTGATATGCACAAACCGATATTAGATTGTGAAAACCCTAACCCGATACAAGGGTATAGGCTTGAAAATTGATATACATGAACTTCTACCCCTTTTGGTTTGTTACATGAGTAGGTCTATTGACCTTTAAATTGTCTAACCTATCATCCTATCATCTAAGACTATGAATAGGGCAGGCCAAAATTTAAAAGATATCCAAGTCAATACACATACTTGCACCATCACATGGATGTCCGACATGACTTGTGATACTCTAAAATGATATGTTGTGCTAGGCCGATATGTTAGATGCTCTAAAAATGATATGCCTCAAAGATACTAGCTTGTCATGACCAAGAGAATGTGTTGAAAGATGGAGTATTAAATTATGTTGCCTTAGTTGAGTATAGAGGCTGAGATGGTTAACCCTGACCCTAATCTGATAACACTCATAATCTGACACCCCTCTAAGACGACACATCTTATGAAGATGGGTGCATTACACTCTTTGAAGCCTTGGCCGATACACCAAGTTGTGGTGAGGCCAATAGGTGAGAGAACCAAGGCGTTGAATAAGGGTTCACCCGATATAATCTAAAAACCCTAGAGGCCGATATCCCATAGTAAGCAATGGCCAATACACAAAGGGATAGCTAGGTTGATACTCTAGTTGATAGGGTGGCTGATACTCTAGTTGATACTCTAGTTGATAGATTGGCTGATACTCTAGTTGATAGAGTGGCTGATACTCTAGTTGATAGAGTGTCTGATACCCTAGTTGATGATGTGGCCGACACACTAGTTGGTTGGTGGCCGATATCCTAGTTATAGGATGGCCGATATACAATGGGTTGATGTGGCTGATATGCAAAGAGATAGGGTGGCTGATACCCTAAAGTACACTAAAGCTGATATACCTTCTGAAGCACCTCTAAATTGATACCATTTGACATGCCTTGGCCGATACAAGTAATGGTACCTTGGCAGATACAAGTAGATGTGTCTAGGCTGACACAAAGATTAGAGTGAAGGTCGATACACTTTGATGAGTGAAGACTGATACACCTTGTTGAATATAGGACAATACACCTTGATGAGTGTAGGCTGATACACCTTGAATAAAATCAATGGATACATTATGACGTAATGATATGGATGCACTTTCATAAGTGTAGATTGATAAACCCTAAAGAAGGTTAAATCTTTTTAATAAGTAAGTTGAAGTTAATATCCTAGGATGAGAGAGAAACTTGTACTACTCACATGAGAAAGCTAATACTTCATGTTGATAATTAGTTGATGATATTTGATGAAGTATGTTGGAACAACTCTTCTTATGATGTGAATTAGGGTTTGATTGATAAATATGCACTTGAAAACCCTAAATCAGTTACAAGGGAAAACCCTAACCCTGATTATGAGAGGGTTGCAATTTGAATGATTTTCTTTATGGCATGGTCATGATATTTATTTGATATTGCATTTTCTATGAAATCCTAACCATGCATGTGTTATGAAATGATGAGCATAACGAGGTATGAGCGATGATGATTTAGCATAATATAGATTATATAAGGCCTTGTGAGTCACGTGATATACTTGTATAATAAGTATGACTTATGTGTGGGTCTGATGACCTAGAAATGATTGTTGCTTGGTAAAATGACACTGTTCAATAATGAATTGAGGGTTTGATACCCAAACATGAGATCAAGATAATGATAATGATAATGTTGAAGGGATGTGATTCCCAATAAAGTGTTCATAGGATTGAGATCCCAGGATGAGTGTAACAAGATATGTTCTAATTGATACAAGATTTCTTGAAAGATATGTTGCACCTTTATATGTAGCATTTATCTATAATTCATGCTTGTAACTTGATTGATGCTAAAAGATGCTATAATGTACTTAATCTATCAAGTGAAATAAAAATGTAGTTGCCCTTACCATAGATCTATTTAATGTCAAGATTTGCTGAATGGTGAAATGAGTTTTACTCAGAATGCATATTATTGAATATGTAGGGTGCAACTCATCTTCTTGTATCCTTAGTTAACAAGATTGGCTATGGGCCATACCCTGAATATTAGGATTGATTTTTGGTCATACCCTAACAAGAGTACAATTGTACCATGACTCAATAAACAATCAAGATTGGTTGCAGACCATACTCTGATATAATCAAGATTGACTACAGATTAAACCCTAATAAGAGAACATGCTACATGCTGTATCTCTATAGAGAAGAGCCTGTATATACCAGGCTAGCTATAATGTAGATTGGTTCACATGTCTCTGCCAATAATCTCATATTGACCAAGATAGGAGAGGTAATGGATTCTGACTCTTCCATAAGACCTTTATGGCACTGATGCTTACTTCGCAGTGGTCAGTTGGAGCATGGAAGGTATAATCCCATCTCTTCAGAGCATAATATGGATTGTTTAAAGATATATTTAGGCGTATAGTGTATTTATTTAAGGATCAAATGTAGAAACATTGGTTGAAGCCTTGCCTTATTTTATACTGTTTAGTTTATAACAGTTATACATGTTCTTCATATTCCTTTTAAAAAGTAATTAAATGATCTATTGTTTAGTTATAGATATTTTAACTAATGAGATGTTGACTGCTCTATCCTATATATAATCAACGGTTATACATGTTTAATTCAATAAAGGTTTCTTCTTCTCTCATTCATAAAACTTTAATTGTGATAATAATAATGTTGGTGGAGGTTATATCTCTTACTGGGACTTGTTGTCTCACTTTGTGAGTTCTACACTTTTTAGGTGGACGTGCACGAGGAGGTAGAGATCATGCAACAAAAAGCGGGCATCAACAACAAGGACAACAATGACAACTCAGGTTGAGTGTGCTGTTATGTGTCTAATAGATATAGAGTCCTATGTGTCATCCCTGTAATATCAAGTCCTTTGGGAGATAGTACCCAAATAGTTTTATGATTGATATGAGATTTTGGCTAGTACACCTCGATGCATAATGTTGCTTTTGTGTATGTTTTGGTAAAGCACCTGTTATCTCATATCCTTACAAAGTGATGGAATGATGTATGTACAAAGTGAACCATGATGTATACATGGTTTGGTTCTTTTTGAAAAGAGTTTCCTGGTAGTGGATCTCTTGGCAAAATGTTTTAATTTTTAGTAGTTTTTAGTAATCCACTATTAATGATTATTTCTACATAGTTTTGTGCGATAATGCTGTCAGTTTGATAGCGGTCGTCACAATTTTTAGTATCAGAGCCTTAGGTTCACTGAGTCTACAGGGACATAGGATTAAGGTTGTTGAGTCTATTCTTGTGTCCTCTAGTTTATCTCATAGCAACTTCTGCATATATAGAAGAAGAAGTAAAGCTTAAAGATGCCCAGAGAACATGAAGAACATGTTGCTGAGAGCAACATTGCTGAACCAGGAAGAGGTGCAAGGGAACATGTGAGATAAGAACAAGTGCCTGAGAATCCCCAAGTGGATCATACTATGCTGGAGAACCCTACTT
Organism: Alisma plantago-aquatica; assembly: GCA_963693085.1. NCBI lineage: Eukaryota > Viridiplantae > Streptophyta > Magnoliopsida > Alismatales > Alismataceae > Alisma > Alisma plantago-aquatica. Next base: position 437,133,629 of record OY856412.1, on the reverse strand, counting down.
TTCATGGTCTCTTTGGGCAGTTCACGATGACGGTAACACATATGGAAGACATGATACCAACACCACCACCTAGGGAACCAGTTCCCAATGTAGAATCTTCAGGTTCTAGTAAGACTTATGAATGGCTATACCGTGTGGGAGCTATACAATATGATGGAACAGATGACCCAACAGATGTAGATTTGTGGCTCATTGAGTTGGAAAAATATGTTAAGATCCTTAGCATTCTAGAAATTGATAAAGTTAGGCATGCTGTGTACATGTTAAAGGGAAGTGCTGGCCATTGGTGGGCCATCGAAGAGGAGAAAAGGCCAAATGTTTAGGTTGGATGGGAGGAATTCTGATGTGAATTCACCAATAGGTACTTTCCCCGGATGTACCTGGATGAGAAAATCTCACAATTTGAACGAATTAGGCAAGCGCCTATGAAGATTAACAAGTATGAAGCTAAGTTTATGGAACTTCTGTGGTTTTGTTTGAACATGGCTACTACAGACTAGGAGATGATTCATCATTTTGAAAAGTTCTCTAGTCAACCACTCCTGCAACTGATCTAGAGAATATGGAGAGATTTGCTATGTTGACGGAACTAGTTAGGAGGATAGAAAGGTCAATAATCGAGAAATGTGAGGTCAATTTTAGGAAAGGACCTACCCAGTTACAAGGACAGAGGTCTGGAAGCTACAAGATACCAAGGTTTTTTGTGCCATCAACACCACAGAGGTTTAGTTCTCAGACATAGTGGATGTCAAGTAAGGGCAGAGGCTATAATTTTCCACCTAGTGGAGCCTATAGTGCAGCATCAATGTCAGTGACAGTGCTGTCTAGGCTACAATAAGAAACCAGAACATGCCACAAGTGTGGATAGACAAGGCATATGATGAGGGATTGTCTAGTAAGAGATACTGAGGTAACCCAACCACCAAGGCAGAGTCAACAAGGCTCTTAGAGGCAACAGTTCAATAGTGGTGCAGGAGGACAAGGACGTGGACATGGGTCTCAAGTAGGTTCATCTGCACAAGGTAACATAGGACATGGTCGACAACAGGCAATGGTGAGATTCTATGCTATGAGTCAGTCAGAAGTAGTAGTCAATCAACGATTCATGACAGGTCAAATGGAGTTATTTCATTCTGATATGTCTTCATCTTGCTTCATATCTGTTTTGATTGACCCAGACACTACGCATTCCTTTATCACTTGTGAAGTGATTCATAATTGTCTTTTGCTTGTTAGTCGTAGAATAGAGGACTTGATATAAGAAACTCTGTTAGTTGGTTCTGTAGTGTTACAAGAGGTATGTTTCCCTTGTGTTCTTTCTTTCTCGAAAAACAACATACAAGTGGATCTTATACCACTTGAGATGCATGGATTTGATGTAATCCTTGGTATGGACACCTTGGAGAAGTATAAGGTAGTCTTGGATTGTGGTTCTAAGAAAGCTATGTTCACATATAACGGTGAGACATGGATCTTTTAGGGATACAAGAAGATTTTTCCAACATGTCTAGTATCGAAAATGATAGTTGAGAGGCTGTTGCGACATGGGTGTGAGGCATTCTTAGCACACATGGTGGAAACCAAGGTAGAAAGTCCTAGTATTCTTGAAGTGCCAGTTGTCAAGGAGTTCTAGGATGTGTTTCCTGAGGAGTTTCTTGATGTTCCTCCACCTCAAGAGATTGATTTCGGGATCAATCTAGTTCTTGGTATGCAACCAATAGCCCAAACACCTCATCGGATGGTACCAGCTGAGATGGCAGAATTAAAGAAATAGTTACAAGAGTTACTTGGTAAAGGTTTTATCCGACCAAGTACATATCGCCGTGGGGGTGCTCTGGTACTTTTTATAAAGAAAAAGGATGGATCTATGAGGTTATGTATAGACTATAGACAGTTGAACAAGGTGACAATAAAGAAAAAGTATCCTTTTCCAAGGATAGATGATTTGTTTGACCAGTTGCATGGTGCAACATTATTCTCTAAGATAGACCTAAGGTCAGGATATCATCAGTTATGAATTAAGAAGGATGACATACCCAAATAAACTTTTAGGACAAGGTATGTCCATTATGAGTTTATAGTTATGTCATTTGGACTAACTAATGCACCAACAATATTTACGGATTTGATGAATAGAGTGTTCTGACCATTCCTTGATTAGTTTATAGTGGTCTTTATAGATGACATTCTAATATACAATCAAGTTAGCCAACAACAAGAACAACATCTTTGTCAAGCATTGATTTTGTTAAGACAACACAAGCTATATGCTAAGCTTAGCAAGTGTGAGTTTTGAGTGTTAGAAGTATCTTTTCTAGACATATCATATCTGCTAAAGGTATTTGTGTTGATCCTAAAAAGGTGGAGTCTGTTCTAGAATGGGAACAACCTAAGGCACCAATAGAAATTCGTAGTTTCCTAGGTTTGGCAAGTTACTACAGGAGATTCATTAAAGACTTCAGTCCTACAACATTACCCCTAACTAGGTTAACCAGGAAGGATGTCCCTTTTGTCTGGAATGACAAGTGTTAACACTCTTTCCAGTTGTTGAAGGAAAAATTGACCAGTGCACTAGTATTGGTTTTACTAGAGCAAGGGAAAGGATACATTGTCTTTTGTGATGCTTCAAAGAATGGTTTAGGATGTGTGTTGATGTAGGATAAATGAGTGATTTCTTTTGCCTCTCGATAGCTTAAGAAACATGAGGAGAATTATCCCACTCACGATCTGGAATTTGCTACATTGATTCATGCCTTGAAAATCTAGAGATATTACCTATACAAAGAGAAATGTCAGATTTTCATAGGCCATAAGAATTTGAAGTACATCTTTTCACAGTAAGAATTAAACATGAGACAACGTCGCTGGATGGAACTAATCAAAGACTATGATTGCACGATTGATTATCATCTAAGAAAGGCTAATGTGGTGGTAGATGCACTAATCATGATGCGCATGTGACATCTATTAAATCGGAAACCATAGTCAACTAGTGATATTTCCTTTTCTTTCTCTCTTCAATTGAGGGTGCAAACAAACTCCAAAATTAATGAAATTTGTCAACTAGCCTAATTAGGATGTGAAGAATCTGATTTTGGCATTAGTTTTCAGTTTTGGAGACTTTTTCTATTTTACTTAATCCATTTCTTATCATATTAAAGACATCTAGAAACCACCAATTAATGTGAAAATTCACCCCAAGCAAACTAAAGCATATGGATATGAATCAGCCATTAATTTTATCCTTTGAAGTTGTTTTGCACATTATTTAATATTTTGGTCCTTTACATACTTCCTCTCTCCTAATCTACACATGTACATTAAAGATTTTCCAATTTAGATGAAAATTCACTCAAAGGCTATTTTTAATGTGTAGATTACGAATCTAAGATTAGTTGTCACTTTTAGAGTCATTAAATGTTTTATTTCATATTTTGAAGAAAACTCACCTTTTCTTTACTAAAGAAAATTGATGTAGTTATTATTATCCCAAAATTATGAAACTTGGCTTCCAAGCCAAACCAAACCCAAGGAAAATGAATCTAAAGTTATCTTTAACCAATTAGTCTTCCTATCATTAATTTTAGCCCATTATCCAATATTACCACTATTTCTCATATTAAATAATTCAATATCACATTAACATGTTTAAAACATTATTATTCATTCTTTTTTCTCTTCCTTGCTCCAAAAGTCTATAGAAAACTCTAGAACAAATTTATTTTAACAATATGACACATAAGTGGTAAATTGGCACTTTGGACCCTTAATAAAACATTCACTGAGGTATTTGTGCATAAACCCATATATTGGCATAACTGATGATCAAGTTCACCCCAAACCACAATAATTCCACAAATTCAACATCAAGGACAAAATGGATAGAAAAAGCTTATGAAAAGGGCCAAACTAAGAATATTCCCAGATTTTAGTTTGTTGCAGCACTCCACCCCCTAAAAGGGATGTCATCCCCAAAATCTCAAGCAAAGAGGGAAGGATGAGTATGTAACATCTCATCTTTAAACTCCCAGGTTGTTTCTACCAAACCATAAAACTTCCACCAAAACTTTCACCAAGTCAACTCCTTGTTTTACAACTGCTTAGCTTGGGAATTCAAAAACTTCACGGGCAACTCCTCAAAGGTCAGGTTCTCATGGGACACTAGGGGTTACACTATTAAGATATTCTTTTTATTTGATTTAACACAATTATCATTTTTGACTTATTATAATTATATTTATTATGATATTACATTGTCTTTATTATTCTATCAATCGTGTCCTATTATATTCTATTTGTTGCCAAAAGAATTATATTTCATTATTATGCAAGAAACCCTATATATATTTCTTATTTATCTCAATAAGAGTTTTAGCACAATTAGATGTTACTCCATTATCTCAATGTCTATTAATATATTTGACCATTATCCTTAATGATTTGGATTTAGACTCCATATCCTCATATTGAATTGTAACAAATTATTTTGCATGAAATAAGACATTTTATCTAATTTGTTATTACCTTTTTAATTAACCCAATTAATGTCACATTAATTACTTACACCTATAGTAAACATATATACATTGTCACATTACCTTTCTTAAACACATTAATGTCATCATTAATCATTTTCTCATATTTATTCACTTCTTATTATTGATTATGCATATTTGTGTGAATCCAATTACTCCTTATCCACATTGAAGTCATTATATGTATTTTAGTGAACAAGGAGGGCCATATTACATATTAATGATTTGATTCACATACGAAGTCATGATTAGGTGATTAATTAGGTGTGTATTAGAGAACAAGGTGATATGCATTACATATTAATAGAATAATCTATGATTAGGTGATTATATACCATTTAAGTATATCAATGTATGTTATCTGATTATGACACCTAATGTCACTAATGTATTGTGGGATCCAACTCGTGAAAACAAGATTTAATTAAGCGGAAGCGGTTTATTAACTGGCAGCGAAATTATGAAAATCACTGGAATAAAAAAAACTTTTTAAAGAAGGATCTGTAAATCATAAAACTCTTTTATCATAAACAAGATAAATAGTTTACATCATTGTAAAATCACCTCTCGAGTGATTATATACATCCAGATACAAAATCTCGAAAGCCAAAAACCTCAGATCTACTATCTCCTAGGACCTGAGAGTACAGAGACGACATAATACACACTATCTACAAGACTAGACAGTTAGTATCTCCACCTGAGATTCACTACTGCCCCTGATGCTGTTGATGCCGTTGTTGCTCATTCTTAAATGGATTCCTTCGTCCTCGGCGTCTACCTAAAAAGTAGAATCCCACGGAAGTGAGACAATTTAAATAATTGTCCCAACGAGAGTTATAACTCTCCGCCAGAGGCTTTGTTATAGCATATAAGGAATAACAGAAGCAAAGTAACTGAAAATATCAACAGCAGGTTTGGTAATAAGTAAAACACCATTTACTTATGCAATCACTTCATTAAAGCATATGTAGAACATGTATTCTAGAAACTTGAACAGACTATTAAAGTCAACAATGTAACATCAATCATTGTTTCTCGTAGTACAACCTAAGCAGTTATACTATACGGCTGATTATATTTTTCAAACATCATTATGCCCTGCGGAGATGAGGTATACCTCTCATACTCCAACCGAACATTTATAAAAATCGCGTCGGTACCATACATAGGTCATCAAAAGAGCCGGATTCTTATGACCTCATCTTCCTCAGTCAGTAAGAGGATTTACTTGCAGGACATCTTGTGTCTCTACTGTAGTAGCTATCCAGGGTATTCTGGAAACTTCGCTATAGAGTTACAGTGGAGTTCTGAACTCTCATCGTCATCGAAAGATTTCTTGTTTATCTCTCATCGATGCGGTATTAGTAATTTCTTCGGGAGATTTGTGGTACATCAACCGGTATGAATATATAGTGAAGGGTTGAAAGATTAAAGTACATCTACATCAATTCCTACACTAGGACGTAAGGATATTCGCGTCCATATACCCCCATATACTCAAAAGTATCTGCTCCATGATTTCCCTTAGAAAAACCTATTTCACCATCATTTGGTCTCTGACAATGATGGATCTATGGTCAGGGCTCTACATGATATGATTATAATTGATTAGTTAGGTACATTCTAGCATTCTTTTAGCATCACGCATGTTTCCAAGCATTAATCATTAGAACAACAGCTATAAAAGTAGAATACTAAATGTATCAAGTCTAACTCACATAAATTATCAATTGGATATCATTTCTTAACCATTTCATTACTATGATTCAAGAATAGGGTATTCAACCCTTAATTCATCATAAGTCATCTTATTAGCATGGCCTTGATGTTACTCATGGCTCTCACAGCCTATCAATCTTATATGATGTCACTTAATTAGGCAACATGGTATATCACTATTCACAAAGCTAATAACATGCTTCCAATGAATATGATATCATAACCTTTACCTGGATATAATCATCCTTTTGTAAGAACCTGCATGGTTAATTCAATTGACAACAACAAACATTTCATTTCCAGATCAGCAATTTATAAAGTAGAATTAACCTATCAATTCAGGAATAGTACCTTCATGCTTACACTAAGGCTAGGTTCCCTTATTTACATCAATTAGGGTTATTCAATCCCTTTCTTTATGATTAGGAATAATGATTCCTCATCTCATACTTTAATCATGAAGATTCATGCTTAAAAGCATAAGTAGAGTTTGGGTTTACCCCACTCAATTAAGGTTATTGAATCCCTTTGTCTTATAAGGCATAAGAATTCTTATATTGTAATTAGTTCACAGGGTTTCATACTTGAAAGCATAACCCAGGACTAGGGTTAACATACCCCATCCTTCATTAGTTAGGGTTTGTATTCTTTTACTTCAACATAGGGTTATAGAACCTCTTAGCTCTCAAGGCATAAAGATTTCTCATATTACAACTTGTAATTAGGGTTTCATACTCAAAGGCATAACCCTGAATTACTCCATTTATCAGATCACCCTAAATTAGGGTTTACTATTCACGTTACATTTTATTACCCTAGAATTAGGGTTTACTATTCACTTAATATTGAATTGAGCTCATAGCATCATTATATATGAAAATTATCATCATTGATGCCCTCAAATTAGGTTAAGATTCATTAATCATTATAATTAGGATTTCTATGATCTTACCTTGATGGATCATACCCTAATCATGTACATTCTTACATATTGAAAGTATGTTACTTGATTCTCATTCATATTAGGAGCTTTCTCTCTCTTATTACTACTAGATGATGTTTAAATCACTCTAGGTTAGATTAGGTCAAGTCATATTTGATTAACATAGATTAAGTCAACCCATTATAATCATTAGGGTTTGCTTTGATCAAGGGTTATTATCTACTTGAACCCTTCAAGGGTACCTTGGTAATCTTATTTAATAATCATAACATGGGTCAATCTACTAATCACTTAACCCCTTAATGTCTTTAGGTATCATTAGGGTTTAGATTAAACAACCATTGAACCATCTAAGCCTTCAAGGCATTAAGCATAAAATGATTCAGGAACATGGTTATTCAAACCCTCAGATTATCATAACACTTGCTACCAAGTGACATATAAGCATCAAGTCATCTAACAACATGACCTTGATTGAAGCAATATATATACTTTTCACATATCATTACTCTAAAAGCTTATAAATGTTTTCAAGGAATATGACATCATAACTCTTACCTGGCTATGATCACCTCATAATATCAACCTGTATGACTTATACAAATAAGGACATGCATATATAACAATGTCAACACAATACCAAAACTTTTCAATTTCTTTATAGGGCACCACGGCCATGCCACCTTGCACGGTCGTGCAAAGTAAGGCTACCACGGCCGTGCTCCCTTGCACGGTCGTGCAAGTTAAGGCTACCACGGCCGTGCTCCCTTACACGGTCGTGCTACATAAGATCATTACATGATTCATATTTATATATATATAAATATATGTATTCCAATATTTCATTCTTTTAACTTGATTAGGTCACATCAACCCTTCAATCAAGTACATGCTACTATGGTTAACATAGTGTATCAAGCTATTAATCCTATAAATAATTAAGAGTTCTCCCTTTAATTGGTTCTAATCACTTAGGTATTATTAGGGTTTCAACCATCATACCTTCATTGATTATCATTACTAATCATCATTGGATCAATAGAACATTCATCATCTTAATTCCCAAAGATTTAATCACATTGGACCTCCATTACATAAGGTATCCAATTGAATTAGGGTTTCCAATGTTGATTACTTCAATCATTGAATTCATGGAACCAAACATCAATTGGACCTATACTCATACCTCAATTGAGTTTAATAGGTCAACCTTCAACTTATTTGACCCTTAATTAACCCTCAATCATTTGATGCGATGATTTTGAGTCGCATTTATAGACCTTTTTCATATGTGTTTTGTGCCTTAATTACTCATTTTCATGGATATTATTGCATAATTCACTTTATTTGGTCTTTGCCATCATTTTATATCAAATCCCCTTTATTTCATTATTTTAAGCATTATTGATCATCTTATCATAAATCGTGTGGATTTATTTGGTCTTGTTGTACAATTTCAGGAAAAACAAGTATCTACATCCGTCGATACCATCGACGGATGTCGATACCATCGACCAAGCCACAGGTTGTCAGCCGAGAAGAGCAATACAGAGTCGATACCATCGACGCCCAAGTCGATAGCATCGAGATGTCTCCAGGCTGCTAGCGAGGATTAAGTCGATACCATCGACGGATGTCGATGCCATCGACACAAGGAGAGCTACAGCGTCGCTAAACGACAACAACCGACGCTAAAAGAGTCGATACCATCGACACCCAAGTCGATGGTATCGAGATCACCACAGGCGCTCAGAATAAAAGAAAGGAAAGCTGTCGCTAATCTGCCGGGTCGATACCATCGACCCGCGTCGATGGTATCGACGCCGGCAGATATGTGTTGGATGTGTTTTGATTCCGATCGGACGGCTGTTGTTATTTGACGACCTAATTAGGGACTTATACCTAATGACGGCCGCCCAGACAAAAGGATGATCTCATTTTTGGATTGCACGAGTGCCGAGGAGGAGAGAAAGGAGAACGGAGGCCGAGAAGCTCATACCGGGTGATTCGGACGCTGCCGAAGACAATTTCCACCACCGACAGGCGGGGAAAGCTTGTGTTCTACGCCAAGGATCCACCAGTTCTTCTCCGTTCAGGGGTTTTCCCATCTATTTCACGTTTTTCTTATGAATTCCCCAATTTCTACCATGTATTTGTGTAAGATGAACATGAGAGGCTAAAACCCTCAATCTTTAGGACCGGGAGTAGCCCGGGGATACATTGTATGATGATTTTATATTGATAATTCATATTTTTCTCTCATATCCGTGGTATAAATTCGTTTTCTCTATTGCTATTGTTATGCTTGATCACCATAATAGTAAATTAATGCCCTTAATCACTTCGACAGAAGGATTAACGGTTGAAAAGAAACAAATTCTACATTAATTAATAAAACCCTTGACAAAGGAGTTGTAAAATTAATGGTGGGAACTGAGGGACCGATCTTAATGCGCTTAGTTTAGGGGAATGATTACTATGACGATGGAATCAACCTAAATCTAAGTAGTGGATTACACCACGACAGTGGGTAATTCTCAATTCAGGCCACTACCCGGAGAGAGAGAGAAGTGTGAGGAATTATATGAAATCTAATACTATGTTGACCCGCGGTGAAACCGCCATCCTAAAGATATCCTTTTGAATTGATTAAATTAACCTTTAATCGATTGTTTTCTTTGTTTCATTTCATTTTCTTCTAATTTTGACAACAAACCTTACTTTGTTATCCGGCCTAGCTGATTGCGATTAGTTAGTAGAAGTCTCCAATAATTCACGTATCCCTGTGTTCGACTCGGGCCTCACAAAGGCCTGTACTACTCGACGCGTATACTTGCGTTTTAGCGCGTAGTAAAATACACGTCAAGTTTTTGGCGCCGTTGCCGGGGATACGGCGAATTATTGGCACTTCGAGTGCTAAGAGCGGCCATTCTAGGCCACATTTTTTTTATTATTTTTAAAACAATTTAAAAAAAAAATTCTTTTATTTCTCTATAATTGTGTTGACTCGTCCAAAGCATTGTACTGAACCCCTATTTCCATATTTCAGGTGCTTTGCATGGTGCACACGCGTAGTCGAGACTACGTGAATCGCACACCTGAGGTTCCATCTGCGGGACCAGAGGACGAGGACAACTACGAGGAGGAACACCACAGTGATATACATTCTGAATCTGAGCCGGAACAAGAAGAAGTAATGGCTGAAGCACAGACAATATGGGAGAAGATCAAGGCGTCTTCTTCCTCGGCATCAAAGGGGCCTATAAAGAAACAAGGGCTAAACATACCTACATACAAGATCGACCCAGCACTGATTAACTTGGTCAAATCCAATGCATTTCACGGACTGAAAAATGAAGATCCAGTGGCACACATTAGTCAGTTTGTGGAGAACTGCGATATGGTGAAGATAGACCGCTTTCCGCAGGATGTGCTCTATCTCAAGTTATTCCCCAGTTCCTTGGCGGGAGTAGCAAGAGAGTGGCTCCACAACCTCGACGACGAGTTTGTTGAGTCATGGGATCACATGGTGGAGGTTTTCTTCGAGAGGTTCTTCCCTCCTGAGAAGACCAATGATATGATCCGAAAGATCCACAATTTCACCCAACAGGCAGGTGAAACCTATTCTGAGACTTGGGAGCGATTTCAAGTCATGTTGAGGAGATGTCCACATCATGGATTGGACAAGGAAACCCAAGTGAAGATCTTCTACTTTGCTCTCTCCGAGCATGATAGAAGCAACTTGGACTCGGCCGGTTCTGGATTCTTTCTAAATAACACTGATACAAGATGCTGGGAAATACTGAAGAATATGGCACGAAAGCAGTCTTGGGGAGAAAGAGAAAGAGGCCCAGTTGAGCAAGCAAGAGTTGCCAGTGAGTCAAAGGCAATGAGAGAGCTGAATGAGAAAATGGATCTTCTCGCAAAGAAGTTGCTGCAGAAGGAAGACAATGAGTCCGAGGATGAGGCTCAGGTCAAGTATATGAGGCAACAACAAGGGTACAGGAACAACGATTACTCATGGCGGAAGGACAAGAAATTTTCATGGAAAGATCCAAACAACTTCCTGCAAGATCCGGACGCCAAACCTGCACCGGTCACGGAGGACAAGAGCACGGAGTTGCTAAATCAAGTCATAAAGCAGAATCAAGAGTTGATGAACACTTTTGGGCAGCAAATAAAGCAGCAGGGTGAATTCATGAACCAGTTCGGGCAGACGTTGCAGAGCCACGGGGCTCAGATGCGGACTATAGAGACTTCAATGGCACAGATGGCAGCGGAGATTGCAAGCTTGAAAAAGCCGGCACATCCGGGTTTTCCGGGGAACACAAATGTTCCCGGGGGAAACCAACAGGCCAAGGCCATATTGTTGAGGAGCGGTAAGAAGGTGCTTAATCCAAGGGCGGATGACACAAGCACACCGCAGGACACAGTAGAAGAAGCAACCGCTAAGGAGCAGCCTGCACCAGTCATAGAGCAAATTGATGACACAACCGAAGATGGTAAGGAAGGACAAGCCAATGAGGTGGAACCACAGAAATTAACCCCCTATGTGCCACCTCATCAAAGAGCACATACCGTTCCGGTTCCCTACCCCAATAGTGCAAAAGCAAGAAAGGTGGATGCACAGTTTAAAAAATTTCTGGACAGCTTTAGAAAGTTATCTGTGAATATTCCCTTGTTAGAGGCAATTGAACAAATTCCGTCTTATGGAAAGTTTCTCAAAGATGTAATCACCAAGAAGAGGAAGATACCCGACACTGAGGTTGTGGTATTAAAGGAGCAAGTGAGTGCTTTTATTATGGGCACTTTGCCGCCAAAGCGACAGGATCCTGGCTATTTCAATATTTCATGCTTTATCGGGAAGTTCAAATTTGGCGAAGCGCTTTGTGATTCCGGGGCAAGCATCAATCTGATGCCCCTTTCTACATTCAAGAAACTTGGATTGAAGGAGTCAAGGCCAAGCAATATGACTATCCAATTGGCCGATAATTCTGTGGTGAAACCATATGGAATCTGTGAGGATGTTTTGGTAAAGGTAGACCGCTTTGTTTTTCCCGCTGATTTTGTTGTGATGGAGATGCAGGACGAACACGGTAATGAGTTACTTCTTGGTCGCCCATTTCAAGCTACAGCTGACATGATCTTGGAGATGGGGAGAGGTCGCTTGACCTTAGGCATTGCGGATGATCGCTTTGAGATGGTCATGCCCAACATCAATACATCTACTAAAGCAAAGGCACAGTGCAACATGGTGAAGCATGTGGAAAGCAATATCTCACTTTGTCTTGGGAAGCCATTTTTAGATATGGTCCATGTGATGAGCAGGATAGACAATGGGACCTTGGCGGTAGACCTTATGGAGCAAACGAAAGCTGTCTCTTTATGCAAGGCTGTCGGGTTTCCAAATGATGAGAATGAGGACATTCCACCTTCGTGGGAGGATGATGTGATAATAACTTCTGTCTGTGATGCATATCCGGAATTGCCTCTAGAGGCGTGTTTGTTTAATGTCACTTATGATTGGATGCGGAGTACTTCACTCAAGGAGTGCGCCAAAATGCTTCAAATGCTTCCATGTTTCTACACGAGGCACTATGAAGATTTGGGTACACTGCCCCCACCGCTACAATCATCCCTTATCTGCCCACCTGATCTAGAGTTAAAGCCATTGCCCCCGCACTTGAAGTACGTCTTTCTAGCTGAGGAGGACAAGTTGCCAGTGATTGTTTCTGCATACTTGAGTGCGGATGAGGAGGAGCAGCTACTGATAGTGCTCAAGAACCACCGTGGAGCCTTTGGGTGGTCAGTGGCGGACATCAAGGGGATCTCCCCTACACTTTGTCAACATAAGATTCGGCTTGAGGAAGGAGCTAAGTCAGTCATACAGCCTCAAAGATGTCTAAATCCAAGCATGATGGAGGTTGTCAAAAAGGAAGTCATTAAGTTGCTTGCTGCAGGGATTATTTATGCCATATCTGATTCGACGTGGGTGAGTCCCACACAGGTAGTCCCTAAAAAGGGGGGAATCACTGTCACTACAAATCTTCTTAATGAACCTGTCACCACCCGATTGGTAACCGGGTGGCGTGTATGCATTGATTACCGCCGACTGAATGCCGCAACTCTGAAAGATCATTTTCCTTTGCCATTCATTGATCAGATTTTGGAACGCTTAGCCGGTCGGTCACATTTTTGTTTCCTTGATGGTTACTCGGGGTATAACCAGATTTCTATTGATCCTTTGGATCAAGAGAAGTCTACGTTTACATGTCCCTATGGGACTTTCGCCTACCGCCGTATGCCGTTTGGTTTATGCAATGCGCCGGCGACTTTTCAACGCTGCATGCTCGCCATTTTCTCTGACATGGTGGAGCGGTGTCTTGAAGTCTTCATGGACGACTTCTCGGTTTATGGAGCGTCTTTTGATGAATGCCTTTATAATTTAGATAAGGTGTTGCAGCGGTGCGAGGACACACACTTGGTCCTCAATTGGGAGAAATGTCACATGATGGTGACAGAAGGAATTGTGCTAGGACACAAGGTGTCTAGCAAGGGTCTAGAGGTAGACCCCGTAAAAATTGAGGTGATTTCTAAGCTACCCCCACCAAATTCTGTAAAAGGGGTGAGAAGCTTTTTAGGACACGCTGGGTTTTATCGGCGTTTTATCAAGGATTTTTCAAAAATCGCAAAGCCATTATCGGAATTGTTGGAAAAAGACGCAGTTTTTGATTTCAATGAGAAATGTCTTCACGCATTCGAGGTTTTGAAGGAAAAGCTGATTTTGGCTCCGGTTGTTCAAATGCCGGATTGGACAAAGCCTTTCGAGTTGATGTGTGATGCGTCTGACTATGCTGTGGGGGCTGTTTTGGGGCAAAGGGTAGATAACAAGCCTGCTGTGATTTTCTACGCCTCAAAAACACTTAATGATGCTCAATTAAATTACACAACCACGGAAAAAGAGTTACTTGCTGTTGTTTTTGCTTTTGAGAAATTTCGGCAATACTTAGTGGGTTCTAAGGTGGTTGTGTGGACGGATCACGCCGCAATAAAATATTTGATGGAGAAGAAGGATGCGAAGCCTAGACTAATTAGGTGGATTTTGCTCCTGCAAGAATTCGATATTGAAATCAAGGACAAGTCGGGAATTGAAAATGTGGTGGCTGACCACTTGTCTAGGTTAGAGAGGGTGGATGAACAAGGTTTGTATATACCCATTACCGAGACTTTTTCCGACGAACAACTTTTAAAAATTGATTCTAAAGAACCATGGTTTGCGGATATTGTGAATTATCTGGCTTGCGGGATCATCCCGGAAGATTGGTCTTATCAAGAGAAGAAGAAATTCTTCCATTCATTGAGATACTATTTTTGGGATGACCCAATACTGTTGAAGCAATGCAGGGATGGTATTCTTCGCAGGTGCGTGCCGGAGTTAGAGTACGAAAGTGTTCTACATCATTGTCATGCGTCACCTACGGGAGGACATCATGCTAGCTCACGGACAGCAGCTAAGGTGTTGGAGAGCAGCCTTTATTGGCCCACTTTGTTCCGGGATGCCTATGATTTTGTTAGGCAGTGTGACCCGTGCCAGCGCGCAGGTAATATCTCAAGGAGACAAGAAATGCCCCTGAATGTGTTTCAGGAAGTCGAGGTATTTGATTTATGGGGCATTGACTTCATGGGACCCTTTGTGTCCTCAAATTCAAATCTTTATATTTTGCTTGCGGTGGATTATGTGTCGAAGTGGGTGGAGGCAATCCCCACAAGGACTAATGATTCGAATGTAGTGTGCAGGTTCGTCAAAGAGAATATTTTCTGCAGGTTTGGGATTCCTCGAATGATCATTAGTGACGGAGGCACACACTTCCGAAATTAGAAATTCGCTTCACTTTTGAAGAAATATGGGGTCAAGCACAACATTGGCACCCCATATCATCCACAAACGCAAGGATAGGTGGAGGTATCAAATAGGGAAATCAAGAAGATTTTAGAAAGGACCGTAGCATCTACACGGAAGAATTGGAGTGCATTGCTACCGGATGCACTTTGGGCTTATCGGACGGCGTACAAAACACCTATAGGCACTACACCTTTTAGGTTGGCGTATGGCCGGGCGTGCCATCTTCCGGTAGAATTGGAGCACAAGGCCCATTGGGCGCTAAGAAGGCTGAACTTGCGCTATGATGAGGCCGGGAGGAAAAGAATGTTTGAATTGAATGAGTTGGATGAGCTACGTATGACGGCATATGAGAATGCCCGCATTTATAAGGAGCGCACAAAGCTGATCCACGATCGCCACATTGAGATGCGCACGTTCAAGAAAGGAGACAGTGTCCTATTGTTCAACTCTCGTCTCAAATTGCATCCTGGGAAACTGAAATCCCGATGGAGTGGACCATTCGAGGTGGAAGAAGTGAGACCGCATGGAGCGATTCTCGTGCGAGATGGAGAGGCCACGTTCTTGGTGAACGGGCAACGCTTGAAGCTGTACTTTGGTGAGAACTATAAGAGGAAAGTGAATGAGGTTAAACTCATTTCACTTGTACATGAATGAAAAGAAGGACCGACGTCTAGCCTAAGACGCTAAAGAAGGGCGCTTGTTGGGAGGCAACCCAACCATTGGTACATTAGGATAGTTTAGTGTTAGGTATAGTTTGCTTTTATTTTGTTTTGTTTACTTTTTAGTTTAAAAATGATACCTTGATCCGTTTGTTAAATGTGCAGGAATAGGCAGGGTCGATACCATCGACACATCAGTCGATGGTATCGACATGGGTTCAGGTCGACACCAGCAGAAATCGCACTGCGTCGATACCATCGACGGCCCCGTCGATGGCATCGACATGGTCACAGGCAGGTCGCAATAAAAGTGTCGATGGCATCGACACATCAGTCGATACCATCGAGATCTCTGGAGATTTTCAGACGAATTTTGCTCAGTCAACTCGATACCATCGACGGCCTTGTCGATGGTATCGACATCATCACAGGTTGAATGCAATAAACGGAGGTGTCGCAATAAAAGCAAGTCGATACCATCGACACCCGTCGATGGCATCGACGGACTTGTCACCGATCCGTATGAAGACATCGACGACGATCGCAACAGCCACGTCAGCGATCCGGGTGCTGCGTCGATACCATCGACTTATGTCGATGGTATCGACACGTCAGCGATCCGGGTTTCTCGATCCAGCCAACGTCAGCCGTCGATACCAGCGACAGATGCGGCTACCCGCGAGACATGTCGATACCATCGACCCGTGTCGATGGTATCGACGGGTCAACAGGGGCGCCGATCAAGTCTATTTAAGGGGACTTGCAACGTCATATGACATCACACCCTCAGAGCAAGTATCTCCTATTGCGCCGAGCACTCCCCCGAGCCCTCTACACCTGCGGAGAAGCGTCATCAAGCGAAGATCTTCACCGAGCGGAGAATTTCTCTCCATCTTCACCGAGATCTTTTCTCCCAATCTCATTCTTCTCGCAAGCATGGTGCATACGGGCGGAGCATCTTCATCGAGCACACACCCCAGGGAGATCGAGGAGTTTGTTCCTCCTCCAACCGCTTCCATCTCTCGTCCACGCCTCATTCATGCCAACATGGATGTGAGGAAGGTATACGAAGAAATAATGAAGCGGAAGTTCGAGGCCACCCGGTATGCGGACCGGGGAATGATCAGGGACTTGGGATTCGAGGCCAATTTGGCCTATGTGTTGGCCGGGCAAGCGCGGCACACCGGTCGCATATACGAGATGGACTGTCATGCGGATGGGCAGCCGTTCTTTGGCGAATGGCCCACATACAAGGAACTGGTGGCCGAGTTCATGGCGACTCTTGATATCTGCGTGGTACCAAATGACGTGGTGCCATCGGACCAGACGTGGATCCAGGGAAGGGTGTCCTTCAGACTCTTCAACAACAATTACAACATCACGTTGAAGCAGTTCAACGCCATCTTCAACTGGAACCACAGCCGCCACGATCACCGACGCCCCGACGCCCGCACCGACTACGACAAAATCTTCGCCGAGCTAGTTACAGTGCCGGCAGGGAAGACCGTGAGCTACCACAATGCCGCGGTAGCTGATTTTGAGCACCCGTTCGTCCGGGTGTTGCATAGGATGCTTAGCTTGACCTTCTTCGGGCGGAGCGATCTTGCTTTGAGCAAGTTTCAGGAGAGCGACTTGTTCTTTCTGTACGCCCTCCTGAAACGTCAAGAGTGCAACTGGGGAGCATTCTGGTTATAGCGCGTCATGGCGGTGAAGCGGAGCACAAGGAAGGCTCCAATACACTTTGGTGGTCTTGTCACCAAGTTGGCGCTTTACTTGGGGCTGAACTTTCAGTCCATGACTCCGATTTCTATGCGGAGTAAGGTGAACGTGCAACACTTGCACCGTTCAAACCTCATTCTTATCCGGGACGGGTTGGCGTACGCTCATTACCACGTCAACCAAGCTTACCAGGAGGCATCCCTGCCGGACGACGTCTTCCACATCGAGGGCAAGCAGCATTTCCGATGGCCCATCATAGCCATCGAGTCCTCGGAAGAAGAAGGCAGAGGTGACGACCAAGAAGGCGAGGCGGAGGAAGACGAGGAGGCTTTCACACCTCTTCGAGCACGCGTGGCACCACGGAAGCGTCCTAGGATGCATCCGGGTGCATCTTCATCATCTCAGCCCCCGCCGCCATCACCACAGCAAGAACAGCCAGCTGTGGATCCCTACTCCATGCAAGGGATGTATACCATGCTGCAGGACATCCAGCAGACGCAGCACCAGCATATGACTTTGTATACCGGCATCCATGAGACAACGGGCCAGTTGCTTGATAATCAAAGGGCTATGTTCGAGAACGAGCGGCTCATCCTCGCCAACCAAGAACAAATGCACAACCGGTTGCAGCGGATAGAGACGCAGCAGGAGCCCTTCTTCGACCACTACTGGAGTCGAGACTACTTTGGAGGTTATCCACAGCCTCCGCCGAGGACCCACTATGATCCAAGCTTCCAGGGGGAGTACCCGTCTTGGGATCCTACGGCACCACATTACCCACCACCGCCTTCACAAGATTGATCATGGTATCACTGTTCCACCCTTAAGTTGGTTTTGACTATGAGGCCATAGTCGGATTCAAGCTTAGGGGGGTGGCTGGAACAACTCTATCTTTTATCTTTTCTTTAGTTGTTTTAGTTTCTGCTTTGTTATTTGTTTTTGCAATTTTAAGTTTTTATTTAGGATCCACATCTATCTAGTGTAATTGTGGATGTCGTAAAAATTGTCATCTTGCTGTTTTCATGGGGAAATTAAAGGGAATTGAAAAATTTTTCTGTGTCATTTGGATAGCTTTACTTGGTTGTCCTTGGGGAACTTTTTCTATGAAAATGATTGATTATGTCAACTTTGAAAAATATGTCATACCCACACACGCATTGACTCATGAAAAGTGGATAGTAACGGTTGTTTGAGCCTAACCTAATCAAATGGTAATGAGACCTTAATCAGATGTAAGAGAAAGAACCCTTTTAACTACTACACATGTCAATAAGGAGGGACACATAATTTTCTTTTAAGGTTCAGTCACTTAATCTTGTGATCATTCCACCCCATTTCCTATAATCCACCCAAGAATTGGAAGTAAAGTGCAGTTTCAATTTCTTTTGCGTGCATGGCATGTAGATAGGTTTTGCATTGTTATTTTCATGTTTTTGCATAGAATAATAAAAAAAAATATACAGTGATACATGCACATTACCTTTAGGTGCATGTCATGTAGTTGCACTCACAATTTCATGATTTTCATGCATAAGCACACCATGTATCTCAGTTTTCCTAAATAGGTGATCTAATTTGTTCCATACCCTCGAAATAAAGCAAAGATCTCCAATTGGAAAGAAAATGGCCTTATACATGTATCTCTAAGCAACTATGGATATATGGGCAAAGAAAAAAAAAACAGAAGAAAAAAATTCTGGAAATATGAAAAAAAAATGTTAGAAAAAAAAAAGAAGAGAATTTAGAAGGAAATGGAATAAGAGGGAGAAAGGAATGATATCACTTGTATAACAGGGGATTTGAGTACATGATGTGACTTGAGTAGATGTCTATCTCATTTTGAGGTAGAAGGTTAGTGCATGCATCATTCCACTCGCTTTTAGGCAGTAGGGCATTCTTAATGTGCATTTGCATCATGTAGGGCATTTTGTTATATGCATTTTGAAACTGTGTAATACTTCCAAATTCTCCCATGAACCACCCATTCCATCCACCCGTTGCTCGGATTGGTAGGCCACCGTGATTTTCTCCTCACTCATGTTTATCAGGAGAACTGCCTCCATGTAGATGGTAGTTAGGGCGAGCAACGTAGAGTAGGTGATCACAAGATGCACCATGGCTGAATCGGCGAACTTTATTATGATAACTGCCTTATGTGATAGTGTTCATCAGTTTGAAGGATAATTTCTTTTATTGATGGTTATTGTCGCCTATAGGGTAATTACTGTTCTGTGATTAGGGTAGGCCGGTTTGAGAACGTCCAGTGGGAGTCATTTGTGAGGTGGGTTGGTGTTTTGATTGTTAGTTGACATTCGCAATTTTATTCTAAGGATTAGTTGCTCGAGGGCGAGCAATGTTTAAGCTTAGGGGAGTTTGATGCGATGATTTTGAGTCGCATTTATAGACCTTTTTCATATGTGTTTTGTGCCTTAATTACTCATTTTCATGGATATTATTGCATAATTCACTTTATTTGGTCTTTGCCATCATTTTATATCAAATCCCCTTTATTTCATTATTTTAAGCATTATTGATCATCTTATCATAAATCGTGTGGATTTATTTGGTCTTGTTGTACAATTTCAGGAAAAACAAGTATCTACATCCGTCGATACCATCGACGGATGTCGATACCATCGACCAAGCCACAGGTTGTCAGCCGAGAAGAGCAATACAGAGTCGATACCATCGACGCCCAAGTCGATAGCATCGAGATGTCTCCAGGCTGCTAGCGAGGATTAAGTCGATACCATCGACGGATGTCGATGCCATCGACACAAGGAGAGCTACAGCGTCGCTAAACGACAACAACCGACGCTAAAAGAGTCGATACCATCGACACCCAAGTCGATGGTATCGAGATCACCACAGGCGCTCAGAATAAAAGAAAGGAAAGCTGCCGCTAATCTGCCGGGTCGATACCATCGACCCGCGTCGATGGTATCGACGCCGGCAGATATGTGTTGGATGTGTATTGATTCCGATCGGACGGCTGTTGTTATTTGACGACCTAATTAGGGACTTATACCTAATGACGGCCGCCCAGACAAAAGGATGATCTCATTTTTGGATTGCACGAGTGCCGAGGAGAGAAAGGAGAACGGAGGCCGAGAAGCTCATACCGGGTGATTCGGACGCTGCCGAAGACAATTTCCACCACCGACAGGCGGGGAAAGCTTGTGTTCTACGCCAAGGATCCACCAGTTCTTCTCCGTTCAGGGGTTTTCCCATCTATTTCACGTTTTTCTTATGAGTTCCCCAATTTCTACCATGTATTTGTGTAAGATGAACATGAGAGGCTAAAACCCTCAATCTTTAGGACCGGGAGTAGCCCGGGGATACATTGTATGATGATTTTATATTGATAATTCATATTTTTCTCTCATATCCGTGGTATAAATTCGTTTTCTCTATTGCTATTGTTATGCTTGATCACCATAATAGTAAATTAATGCCCTTAATCACTTCGACAGAAGGATTAACGGTTGAAAAGAAACGAATTCTACATTAATTAATAAAACCCTTGACAAAGGAGTTGTAAAATTAATGGTGGGAACTGAGGGACCGATCTTAATGCGCTTAGTTTAGGGGAATGATTACTATGACGATGGAATCAACCTAAATCTAAGTAGTGGATTACACCACGACAGTGGGTAATTCTCAATTCAGGCCACTACCCGGAGAGAGAGAGAAGTGTGAGGAATTATATGAAATCTAATACAATGTTGACCCGCGGTGAAACCGCCATCCTAAAGATATCCTTTTGAATTGATTAAATTAACCTTTAATCGATTGTTTTCTTTGTTTCATTTCATTTTCTTCTAATTTCGACAACAAACCTTACTTTGTTATCCGGCCTAGCTGATTGCGATTAGTTAGTAGAAGTCTCCAATAATTCACGTATCCCTGTGTTCGACTCGGGCCTCACAAAGGCCTGTACTACTCGACGCGTATACTTGCGTTTTAGCGCGTAGTAAAATACACGTCATCATTCATCAATTAGGGTTTGATTCAATTGAATTAGGGTTTGGAATCGATGATCCTTCAATACTAATCAATGTAAGACTAGTTACTTTGAAACCATAGAACCATCATCCAAATTGGGTACGACCTGACCCCAAACGGTCTTGAGGTCGTTTGGATGACCTCCAAACGGTCTTGAGACCGTTTTCCCATCATATCATCAAAATCCAAGTCAATCAATTAAGGTTTGAATCATTGGATTGATCACCAAATCAACAATTGATTACACTTTAACTTGGTAACATTGGATCATCAATTTCTTAACCATACTCACCCCTAGACCTCCAAACGGTCTTGGGTGACCTCCAAACAATCTTGATACCGTTTGGATGAGTTCCAAACGGTCTTGAGACCGTTTGGCTCACCCAACCCTTGGATTCTAGTGAAAAATCATTAGGGTTTGAGCTATTGAGTTGATCATCAAATCAACAATTGATTGCTTTGTAATTTGGTACCTTTGGACCTTCAATTGGTCAACTATACTTGACCCCAGACCTCCAAACGGTCTTGGGTGATCCACAAACGGTCTTGAGACCGTTTGGGTGATCCCCAAATGGTCTTGAGACCGTTTGGGCCAATCAACCCCAAACAATCAACTCAATTCAATGCAAATCCAACACTTAGTCGATTAGGGTTAACACCATATCTTTTGTCCTTCAAACACTTAACCATATCCAACCCTAGACCTACAAACGGTCTTGGGTGACCTCCAAACGGTCTTGAGACCGTTTGGGTGATCCCCAAACGGTCTTGAGACCGTTTGGGCAAGAAAACCCAAAAATTCATATCAATCAAGTTGAAAGTCAGCACTTAATCCAATTAGGGTTTACATAATTGATTATCCTTCAACTCACGATTCCTTTAGAGTTAATCCCTCAAATTTGGAGGGTTATTAACCAACATATTTATGAACAGGAATACCAAACGGTCAATGCTTGGTAAATGCCCTCAAACGGTCTTGAGACCGTTTGCCCAAAAAGTTCAATTAATCATATTGGAAAATCAGCACTTAATTCAATTCAATTACCTAATTGTTTAGCCTTTAACTCATGATTCCTTGGGAGTTAACCTATCAAATTTGGTAGGTCATTAGACCACATCATTAGGAACAGTAATCCCAAACGGTCAACGCTTGGTCAACGCACTCAAACGGTCTTGAGACCGTTTTCCCAAAAAGTTCAAGTTAATCAGACTGAAAATCAGCATTTAATTCAATTCGATTTGTCTAATTGATTGGCCTTCAACCTACTATTTATTTGGAGTTAACCCCTAAAATGTGGTGGGTCATTAGCCTACATAATTATGAACAGAAATCCCAAATGGTCAACGCTTGGTCAACGCCCTCAAACGGTCTTGGAGACCGTTTGCTCCAACCGACCTTGTGAAACCGTTTGCCCTTCAAACGGTTTTGCAAACCGTTTGCCCCAAACCGTTTGGCCAAAGGGGGGGGGAAAACAAGACCGTTTGATAAAGTAACATTGGTAATCATGCCCATATTCTTATACCTCCAGATCAAGGTCTGTTCTTCGTGGTTTTAGTTGCAATAAAGCAAGGAAGAGTGGAAAAGAAGAAGAACTAAGTACTATTGCAAGAACAAAGATATGCATAAGAAAGCAAAAGGTTTAGAGTTATAAAACCCGCCTTAAGGTCGTTCCTTGAGCTCCAAGCTTCCAAGATTCAAGCCTTTAATGGTTTCTTGAGCTCCACAGGTCAGCCAAGGGTGTTTCTCCAAGGAAAGGTTGGGAAAAGATGGCTAGAAAGAGGAAACAAGTAAGGAAGACCATAAAACCAACCTTGCACCATGAATTCCTCCATGAATCCGAGCAAGAAGATGACCAAAGCTTACCTAGAACTCCTTATCCGTCCTCCTCTGCTCCAGAGATCTGTCCTAAGTCGGTCTAAGCAAGGGGATAAGAAGGGAAGTGAAGGAAACGATCCTTGCTAAGTGAGAAAAGGTGTATATATATATTTTGGGTGAAATTTTAACATAAGGATAACTTGTTTCTCCATTTCTCATCTAGGTCCTTCCCTTATTCTAAGACACGTTTCTCCCTTCCATACTTAAGAAAAACTCATCTTAAACCCAAGGTCTAAAGGTGAAGAAAGCCAACTTTTTACTAAGTTGCACATATAGAAGGGTTATTAGGCTTATAACTTGATTATTTAATTTATAAGGGTTATCATTCTTATTTGATTATTCAATTGAAGTGACCTATTCATCATTCTTACTCTAAATGATGCCAAGAGTCATAAATATACTCTAAAAGGTGTATTTTACAAGTTTCATCCCTCATTTTGGGTAAATTGCACTTTACACCAAAATTAGGGTTTTAAGAACAAGGATTGCCCCACAAGCTGCATCTCAGTGCCCAAGCTTGGGGAACCAATCACACTTCATCACATTCACTCTTATGATGTCTTAACACTAAAGGAACATATTAACATGTGAAATTTGCAATTTAACCCCTTTTAATTGGGTAATTTGCACATAGGTCCCTGTATTACAAAACAATATTGCAACATTGTTCAAAAGGGGCAGAAATGGAAATGTATGTTCCTTAGGAGCTTTAATTACATTATCAACAGATAACCACAAGCATTTAATCACATGATTAAGAAAAACACCTGGGGTTAGTTCATAACCCATGTCAGGGATGTTACATGTATCATGAAAGACATCAAGAATGCATATATTAAAGTTAGATGATTACAACTTAGGGTTTAAGTCAACATGATCATTATATTTCACTTATACCTTCTTAGTATGAATTAAGTCCAAGATTAGGTTACAATTATCTTGATCATCATAACATTATGATTTATTGTTTTATGACATGGTTATCATAATGTGCCCATGTAACATACTGAAACTTGGACATATTCTCTTTTTGGCCCTTTTCCAAGCTTTTCCTTTCCTTTCTATCCTTTTTTGACCTTGATGTTTAAATTGTGGAATTTATAGTGGTTTGGTGAATATTTGTTCAATAATTATACCAATTGAAGGGTTTACGAACAAATACCTCAATGAAAGCTTATTTAATGATTTAAAATTCAAAATCATCACTTAAGTGGAATAATGGTAAATAAATTTGTGACAGAAGTGTAAGGCCACAAACCTTGCTTAATATATTGAACAATCTTAATTACCATAATTAAGTGCTCTAAGCCTTAATATAACTTTGTGATGTGTTTTGAAATCATAAAATGATCCTAAGTTTCAAATTT
This sequence comes from Alisma plantago-aquatica, assembly GCA_963693085.1. NCBI lineage: Eukaryota > Viridiplantae > Streptophyta > Magnoliopsida > Alismatales > Alismataceae > Alisma > Alisma plantago-aquatica. The sequence goes on along the minus strand of OY856412.1, from coordinate 437,108,900 downwards.
GGTTCAATTTGAATGTTGTTTGTGCAAGTTATGCAATTTTAGGTACATTATGGACTTTTATGCAATTTACCCAATTGGGAGATTTTCTTTACAAATTGTCACATACATTACAATCCTTAGATAGTCCTTTACCATTATCAAGATTTTGAACCATGGGGAACCTAGTTGCCTCTTGGTTTGAAGATGTTTCTCTCCAAGGGCATTTTAGGGATTACCCTCTTTATAAATGAGCTTATCTTTAAAAGCTATCAACCAATGGGGTTATTTCTTTGATTGAGGTCGGTGGGGATGGCCTATAAGTCTCCATGGGCTTTTAGAACTAACATTTGATATACAAGAAGTCTCTATGAGCTGTCCTCTTGCATGGCAATGAAGCCCTAGGCTAAGGACACATGGAAAGTCCCATAAACACTTCATGCTTGCCCCCTTCTTTATGAAGCCATATCTACCCCTTCCCACCTCCCAATTCAAAAAATCTTTCTCTCCTTCTCTTTACTCCAGCTTAGAATATTGTTCCTCCTCTATTTGGACATGAAGGTACTGTCCCAAGGCAAAAGAGAGTGCTTACCTTGGTGAAGAAAACTCCTAGGATTCCGAATTTTCTCTATTTAGGGTTTCTAAAGCTCCTTCTTGGTGATTTTGACCAAAAATAGTAAGTTTCCTCATTTCCTTCCCTATTTTCATGCTATTCGTCTTCCTCCCACCTTCTTCCAGGTCATAACCATGACCTTCCATGGTGAAACCCCACCTAGAGCCCTTAAACACCTCATCTCCATGTTCTTTTGCTAGGGGTTTCCACCTCTAAAGTGGAGAAGGTCCTTCTTGCTCAAGATAGAAGCTTTGTTGAAGAAACTAGCCTCTCTATCTAGGGAACCTTGCTTCTTAAACCTGTACACCTTCCTAGAGGCGAGTTTTATAACCCCCTTCTCATATATTGCTTACTACATGCTTAAAACTCATGTTTCTATGTTTAAAATGGATGATCTCCATCTCTATTTACCATGTTCTTCTAGGATTTTGGTTTCTTGTTGTTTTACCTTCTCTAGAAGATCTAGTTTGGTTACTTATGCAACTACAACCATGATATTGGGTCAAATGTTGTTTTCTCCCCCTCTCTCTCTCTCTATCTGCTTCTTCTCTCTTGCAAGGATTTTTGACTTGTCATTTACTGATTAGTTCAAATTGAAAAATTCATATATTTTAATCCGCTTATCCAAATTTGAAAAATAAATATGTTTTGGAATTGTAAAATTAATCTCTATCTAATAGTATTATTTTCAAGGTCTAATTTTGAGGTTTGATGAAGGGTGATTTTTGGAAAATGAATTTAATGCATAAAATCCATAAAAAGTACATCTTAATCATCATAACTCCAATAACATAAAAATATGTTTTCTTGATCAGGAGAACCTAATAAGTTTATTGGTGAGGTTTTCAGAATCTAAACCTGAGTTTTGCTAAAAGTTCTAAAATTAGGGTTTCTATATATTAATGTGCATTATGTACTCTAATACATATTCATACATTGAAAATATGCAAAGAGGAACTTGGACTCAATTAAAGTGGTGAAAGTTAGTAAATGATATCAATAAGAGAGGTATGTGCATTCCTTACATCCTATGTTGGGATAATTGAAACCAAACCCTATATTTCCCTAATGACGCTTAAATGAACCCTAAATCTTCTATTCTTGAATCCTTTGTTATATATGCCTCTAAATCAGTATTGTTTCTCTTTGTTTGGGTCTTATACCCACTGCCATATTCTAATTGATATGATGCTTTTACTTGCCATGATTTCTTTTCTAGCATGTTGATTTTATGGACTATTTAGCTATAGTAGTGGTACTTACATACAACCACCCATAGATAGGGCATGTATTAATTCACCCTGGGGAATATCTTATTCTCCCCCATAAAAATATGTGTAGGTGACTGGGAATGTATTAATTATCCCCTCACCTATAGGTTGAGGTCTAGTAGGTGCCTCAACTTACTCAGTTAAGGCAGTCAATATTAATCATGCATGTAATTCCTTTACTATTTTAATGTTATGGCAAGCATCTATTTTGATTATGCCTCATACTCTTGTTCTCTTCATCTTATGATGAAATCTAGCCTTTATTTACATGTTTTCTTTTCCTTGATATCCTATTCATATTTGTTGACACATACTTTGTTTTCCTTTACCTTTTGCTGAGTGTTTTCCCACCACCCAAGTTCAGATTGAGGTGTTGAACATGACCAAGGAGAACATAGCTTCCAACATGGACCTAGCTCTTAGAGATGTTGCTTGGAGATAGATTTGAAGTAGTTTAGACTTACCTCTACTTAGATCCATATGTTGTATCCAACATGTTAACCCTTATGGGAGATTATGGTGTACTTTTGTAATCTTTTCTGAAAATTGAATATAGTCATTTATTTAATTATGCTGCTACACTTTAGTTGTTTTGAATACCATTTATTGAATTTTGAAAATTTTACACCTATTCCAGCGTACCTATCAGTGTGTTTGGAATGGATGTTTTATTCTTCAAATTTTAGTAGGGAGCGTATCCCTTCTCGGGTCCCACTCTGTACATCCCAATATTAGTAATAATATGTGAGTCACTCATATTATGTGCATTATATATTCATTAGGGTTCAAACAAATGAACTATTCATTATATGACTATTATATGTTCATTAGTATATAAACAAACATGTCAGGTTATAACTATAACTTGTTTGGTCAACTCTAAGGATCCAAGCATACTAACCTATACATGGAGTTAAGGTTTCTAGAGTCAGAGTAACAAGATTTTGGTATCATGCAAGACTCCATCCCCATAATAAGGATTTCATCCTTGAAATCTTCATATCCAAGATCTATCAAGGTACTACTACTATCCCTTCACCCCCTAAAGGATTGACCTACCAAGTCAAACTAAACTAGATGTAAAGGGTTAATCTAACTAAACCATGTATAAGATCTATGACTTGATTGCTTGCTAATCACTAAACTTCAATGTCTAGATTCTAGGGATAGACTACCCAAACATGTGGTCCTAAGGGACATAAGGGAATGGTATCAGGTATCCATCTTCAAACAAGTCACAAGGTCATCATATTAGATTACCAGGAGTACCATCATAGATGTCTAAGGATACTATTGCCTAAAGGTATGCTATTTTGGACAATCAATATCAGCTCAGGCTAGATAGGGATTATATGGATCTGGGAGTCCTCGTAGACCAAACTAGTGGCACAAAGGAAAATCTTGCCAGCCCCCAAACGCCGATCCTATCTAGACACCCTTGATTTCAACTTATGCCCTAGTAGCTACCTAACATGCTCATCACATAAAAGTTAACTAAACATATTTCTAATGTGAAACTCTTATGATCCTAAATCAACCTTTCACCATCTCATGAAAAACATAGGTCAATTCTAGGACAAACATGTCACCTAAAGGAGAACTATGTAAGACAAGGTTTCTAATTAGGGAGACAAAGATGAAATAGTTAGATTCTGACTGCCATGGGATCTAATACCATGCTGTAAGGAGTGGGACCCAGAGGGGATCCACTCCATACTAAAATTTTAAGAATAAAACATCCATTCCAAACACACTCAAAAGGTATGCTGGAATAGGTGTAAAATTATAAACTATTAATTGGGTATACAAAAGAACAAAGTATGATAACAAAATAAAATTTTCATGACTATAATAAATTTTAGAAAAGTACATCATCTCCCATATAGGATTTACATGGATATTACAACATAAGGATCTAGATAAAGGGAAATCCAAACCATATCAAGTTTGTCTCCAAACATCAACTTCATGAGTTAGGTCCATGTTGAATGCCATGTACACCTTATCCTAATCCTAGTCTGATCCTCCATGCTCCTACTATACAACTCTGATCCTAGGCATGGGTGGTTGGAAATTCACCCAATAAGAGAGAGAGAGAAACACAATATGTGTCAATAGTGAGCAAGAACAATAGATAAAGAAATAACATGGAAATAAAGGCTAAGATTTCATCATAAGATGAAGAGGTCAAGAGTATGAGGCATAATCAAATAGATGCTTTCCATAACAAGAAAATAGAAAAAGGTTTGAATGCATGATTAATATTGACTACGTTAACTAAGTAGGGTTGAGGCACCTACCAGACCTAAACCTATAGGTGAGGGGAGAGTAACACATTCCCAATCACCTACAACAATTTTATAAGGGGGAAAGTAAACACATTCTCCAGGGTGAATAAAACATGCCCTATCTATGGGTGCTTGTCTAAAAGTACCACTACATTAGCTAACTAGTCTAATAAAATGAACATGCTAAAGAGAAACTATGGAAAGTAGAATGATCATACAATTGAAACATGGTAGTGGGGTACAAGACCCTATAAACAAAATATCAATACTAATTTTGAGGCAAATATAGTAAAAGAAATATTAATAGAGAGAATAGGGTTCATATAGTGCCTCATTAGGGAAAATAGGCTTTGACTTGCAAATATCACAACTTTGGGTGTAACGATGCACATACCTCTCTAACTGAATTCAATTACCAACTTTCACCACTTTTAGACGATCCCAAGTTCAACTTTGCCTATTTCAATTTATTAAAATGTATTAGAGTACATATTGCACATTAATGTAAAGAAACCCTAATTTGGACCTTTTTAGCAATACTTGGATTTTGACTATGAAAATCTCACAAATCGACTTATTAGGTTCTCCTGAGCAAGAAAACATATTTTTATGGAAATTTTGGAGTTAATATAAATAAATTACAATTTTTATAAATTTTATGCATTAAATTCATTTTCCAAATATCACCCTTTGATAAATCTTGAAATTAGACATTGCAACTATTTTTATTAGATAGATATTAATTTTTTGATTCCAAAACATATTTATTTGTTAAATTTGGAACAGTGGATTAAAAGATATGATTATTGCAATATCAGCCAATAAGGAAATTCCAATAATCCACAAAGGCAAAGAAAACTTGCGAGAGGCAAGAGAGGGAAAGGGGCTGGCCCGCTGACTTGACCCAATCAGGGGTGGAAAAGTTGTGTGGTCACAGCCAACTAAGCTTCACACAAAGCAAAAGAAAAAGGGTGAAAAGACTATACTACCCTCACACGAAAAAGCAATGAAAGTAGGAAACGAGGAGGGCAGAAGCGAGAAAACACATGAGGGTTTCTTCCCAATCTATCCATGCCATTATTGTATGAGCAATCGGTAGGATCTCAGTAGATTTTGGGTGAAACTTGACCGAGCTAATAAAGAACAATCTAAAGGTGCGAAAACAAAGAACATGGGTCAAGGAACTCACCTCCAAGTGGAATTGAGGCCTGGTGGAGCGAGCCACCCATGAGAGGTGCCGCAAAGTAGTGAGGAAAAGTGGCTTGGTGGTGGCACAAAACACAATGAATGGAGAAATTGGCTTGAGGGGTATGTTGCTCGTGTTGAGGCGAAACCCTAGATGGGCATCATATATGTAGGGTTTGGTCCCTTGTCCGAATGACGTGGAGTTCTAGAAGCTCAGAGAAGGATCTTTTGGCATTTCTAGAATTCACAACCAAATACCAAGAGTTTGATATATATGTGTGCACAATTTTCTCCTGATTATAATGCAAGAAAAATATCAAAAAATGATCGAGTATCGACTGAGAAAATCGCAAAAGATCAAGCCACTAGGCCACATCTACTTTCATTGTGCGTGAGTCTCCTATGTGATCTAGGAAACATAATCCCTACCATTCACACTTTATCAGACGGTACACAGATCACACAAAATCATGATACACATGTGACGACTATTAAATGGGAAACCATAGTCAATTAGGAAAGAGAATAAAGTGATATTTCCTTTTCTTTCTTTCTTTTTTTCTTTCTTCAATTGAGGGTGCAAACGAACTCCAAAACTAATGAAATTTGTCATCTAGCCTAATTAGGGTGTGTAGAATCCAAATTTAGCATTAGTTTTTAGTTTTGGAGACTTTTGCTATTTTATTTAATTCTTTTAAAGTAAATCATATTTTCTCTTTCTTATCATATTAGAGACATTTAGAAACCACCAATTATTGTGAAACTTCACCCCAAGAAAAGTAAAGCATATGGAATACGAGTGGGCCATTAGTATTATCCTTTGAAGTTGTTCTACATATAATTTAATTTTTTGGGCTTTTACATACTTTTTATCTCCTAATCTACACATGTACATTATAAATTATCCAATTTAGATGAAAATTCACCCAAAGGATATTCTTAATGTGTAGACTACGAATATAAGTTAGTTTCTACTTTTGGAGTCATAACATTTTTTATTTCATATTTTGGAGAAAACTCACATTTTCTTTATTAAATAAAATTGATGTAGTTTTTATTATCCCAAAATTATGAAACTTGGCTTCCAAGTCAAACCAAACCTAAGGAAAATGATCCTCAAGTTATCTTTAACCAATTAGTCTTCCTTTTATGATTTTTAGCCCATTATCTAATATTACCACTATTTCTCATATTAATTAATTCAATATCACATTAACATATTTAAATCATTATTATTTATTCTTTTTTCTCTTCCTTGCTCCAAAAATCTATAGAAAACTGTAGAACATATTACATAAGTGGTAAATTTGCACTTTGGACCCTTAATAAAACATTCACTGAGGTATTTTTGCATAAACCCATATATTGGCATAAATGGTGATCAAGTTCATCCCAAATCACTAATAATTCCACAAATTCAACATCAAGGACAAAAAGGATAGAAAAGATAGAAAAAGCTTAGGAAAAGGGCCAAACTGAGAATATTCCCAGATTTTAGTTAGTTACACCTATTCTGTGCACTCATTCAGATTATGATATCATTTTTAGAGAAAGAGATACCTTACTTTCAAATTTAGCTCAAGTCAATCTAGATATTACAAACAAACTTGCTAAAATTGTTGAATTACACAAAAATGTTTATAGTTCAAAGCATGGTGATATCCTTGATAGAGTCTTTGAAAGCACTTTTGAACATATTGGGAGAAGGGGCCTAGGCTATGTACCCAAAGAAAAATCTTATCAAAAGCTTAGAGCTAGAAAAACACAAGCCCCTAGAACCAAGACCATCTATGTGCTCAAAAATAATATAACTCATACCCAAAATGTTAAGAAGAGAAATCATATTTTCTTTGTTTCTTGTTTCTACTGCCAATGTTGGGAACATTATTCATTCTCTTGTAGTTAAAATAAGAAGGACATAATTTGAGTTCCAAGACCCTAAGCTTAGTTTTTGAGATACTTTGTTGAGAGTTGACCTAAACTTCATTCTAAAATTCTATACTGAGCTTTAAAAATACTATATTTATGTATTTTATTATTTACTTGTGTCATTCATGATTGAAATAATTGAAAACGATATATCTTGTTCACATTAGAAATGCTGCATTTTTTGGAAATATGCATAATTGCTTCTCGGTCAACCAATACCTCGACTGAGGGGCCTTCCAGTCAAAGTTAAGGTCGACCAAAAATAAACCTGACAGAATTGTGTTTTTGCAAATCAAATCATTTACTTGTAATTAACATTGATATTTTAAATTTGGAAAATGTCATCTTATTGATTCATTTTAAACACTAAAAAGATAAATTCTTTAAGGCATATATATTAATACTATTAACCAAAAAGGACCACCACATGGGTACCAAAACCTTCATATTTTACAGGATTCAGTGGTTGACAATGGTCGCTCCAAGCATATGATAAAAAATGAGGAAGCTTTTCATACATTTGAAGAAAAGGAGAGTGGAACAATGACATTCAGAGATAATGACAAAGGCAAAATCATTGGGATAGGTAATGTTGGTTCAAACCTTCAAATAAAAAATGTGTTACTTGTAGATGGATTGCATCACAACCTAATTAGTATTGGTCAATTGTGTGACAGTGCCTATGGCGTTCTTTTTAATAAATCTTGCTGCAAATTGCTCATAGAAAACACTACTGATGTTGTTTATGAAGGAAAAGGAGTAGGGAATCTTTACATACTTAGACCTAATTCTATGCAAACTATTATTGTGGAAAATTCCTTCTTGCAAATGATGAATCTTTACAATTATAGCATAGAAAGCTAGGTCATGCAAGCTCACATGTTATTAGAAAGCTGATTAAATATGATATTGTTCGTGGCTTACCTAAACTTTCTTTTAATAAACCTGAAAATGTGAACGATGTACTCTAGACAAGCAAATTAAAACTTCTTTCAAATCTATAGCTTTGCTTAGTGCTACTAGATCATTATAACTTATTCACATAGATTTATTTGGTCCAATGAGAACTAAATCTATTGGTGGTAAAAAGTATTGTTTTGTCAATGTTGATGATTATAGTAGATATACTTGAGTGCATTTTCTTTTAACAAAATATAATACTATTAGAATATTCATTAAAATTTGCTCTAAGTTTGAAAATCAACTACAAAAAAATATGTACCATTAGGAGTGATCATGTGGGAGAGTTTGAAAATCATATCTTTGAAGAATTTTGTACATCTAAAGGGTATACACATAATTTTTTAGCTTTACGTACCCCACAACAAAATGGGACAATGAGGGGAAAATCGGTCCTTACAAGAAATGACTAGAGCAATGCTACTTAAACATAACACACCTAAAACATTTTGGGCCAAAAATAACATGCTATGTCTTAAACCATGTTTCAATTCATTCTCATCTTAAGAAAAATCCTTGTGAAATCATCTTTAACACCTAGACTTGACTACTTTCATACTTTTTGGTACACCTTGCTATATCTTGAGCACAAAAGATGATAGAGACAAATTTGACCCTAAGTCATGAAAAGGTTTTTTCTTGAGATATTCAACATCTTGCAAGGTATTTAGGATTTCAACTCTATTTCTAAGAAAGTTGAGGAATCAATTCATATAACATTTCATGAAATTATAATGCAAAGTGCTAAAAATAAAAATTTGAATGATATTACACACCAAATTGAGGACTTAACCATATCAACAAAAGATGATAAAAACTCTGCAATTGAACAAAATAATGAGTCACATCAGTCTATTCCTAGGATAATCAAAGATCATACACAAGACCTAATCATAGGAAATCCTTTTGATAGAGTAAAAACCTGATCATCATTTAGAGATGTTTTAAACATGGATTTTATCTCCATAATTGAACCTAAAAAGGTTGATGAAGCTCTAAAAGACAATTATTTGATAATTGCTATGCAAGAAGAGCTAAATCAATTCACTAAGAATAATGTATGAGATTTAATTCTGAGACCTCAAGACAAAACTATTATTGGAACTAATTGATTTTTTTGAAATAAACTTAATGAAGCCGGGGAAGTGGCTAGAAACAAAGCTAGGTTGGTTGTTCAAGGGCACAATCAAAAAGAAGGGATAGAATTTGATGAGACTTATGCACCCATAGTTAGACTTGAGGCTGTTCGTATGTTATTAGCTCTAGCTGCCCATAAATACATCAAACTTTTCCAAATGAATGTAAAAAATACTTTCTTAAATGGAATAATAGAAGAAGAAGTTTATATATGTTGCCCAACCACCTGGTTTTAGAATTGTAAACAAGCTTGATCATGTTTATAAACTTTTAGAAAACTCTTTATGGTCTAAAATAAACACCTCAAATTGGTATGAAAGATTTAAGAACTATCTTTTTAATAATGGTTTCTCTATCAAAAAGTCAGATTCCACACTATTTTTCAAATCATATGAATCAGATTTTCTACTTGTTCAAATGTATGTTGATGACATTATTTTTGGTGCTTCAAATGACTCCTTATGCACTCAATTCAATGACACCATGCAAAAGGAATTTGAAATGAGTCTTTTGGGTGAGTTGACATTTTTCCTTGATTTTCAAATTAAACAAACACCTGCTGGAATTTTTCTAAGTCAAGAAAAGTATACTAAGGAACTCATAAAATGATTTAACATGGAAAATTACAAACATAACACCACTCCAATGACTACTTCCGCTAAAATTGACAGGATGAAGATGGTGAACCCATCGATGATTCTTTATATAGAGTCATGATTGGTAGCTTGCTATAAAAAGAATTTTGAGATATCTTGCTGGCACTATAAATTTTGAATTATGGTATCCAGAAGGTCAATCGTTGGATTTGAAAGCTTGTGCCGATGTTGACTATGCTGGTTTTCATCTTGATCGAATGAGCACAAGTGATGGTTGTTTCTTACTAGGAAGAGTCTTGGTTTAGTAAGAAATGAAATAGCATTTCTTTATCTACCAACGAAGCTGAATACATGACTGCAGGATCATGTTGTGCTCAAGTGCTTTATATGCAACAAGTAGTTTTGTATTTTCTTCTATGCCAATTTTCTGCGATTATACTAATGTAATAAACTTGGCTCATAATCCCATTCGACACCGCCATACTAAGCACATTGAGATTAGACATCATTTTTTGAGAGATCATATTGCCAAGAATAACATCTCTCTTCATCATGTTGATATAGTGGAACAATTGGCTGATATTTTTACCGAACCACTTCCTTTGGATCAATTTGGATATATTAGAAGGAAGTTACTCATTACTCAACTAGAGGATGTTTACTTTGATACTTTTACTCAAGATTCTTGATTATACTATGTGTATTATCACTATTCTTGGTTTCTAGCGTGTATCTTGAAACTGTGACTTTCATTGGACATTTTGTACTTACTTTAATTTATGTATCTTAAAACATGAGTATTCTATTAAGGGGAAGTATCCCATTAAGGGGGAACCATCTTAATTCACATATTTGACTATCTTTTTGAGATGACAAAGGGGGGGGGGAATAAAATTAAAGCAAAGTATTTTCATTCCTTGAGGTTCATGACAGTTTCTCGACTTTACTCTCTTGGCAAATATAAATTTGATTCTAAATTGAGATGGATATCATGTTCCATATCTCACTAAGCATACTAGCACATATTTTTATGCTATTCAAAGATTTATTCTTCTAAGGTATGAAACTCATCTTTATAATAATTTGCTTATATTCTGAAAATTTTCAAGAGTTAACTTGAATCTGATAGTTTACACATCATAAAGAATGACCCTATTTAATCTGTCACGGCCATATCCAACAAAACATAGAGAGCTTGATAAGAAATGCAATATGTGGGAGTTCCTGGTTAGGAAAATGAGTAGTGTTGCAGGAATTAATGCAATGCTTGCTTTCCCACTTATGATATGTTTATACGACACTAGTTCATTACAAAGACGATCAAACTGGACGGCAAAGTTGTCTGAATAATTATCATCAACCGCACATCAAATTGAGAGCACGGTGTTCGCTCTTTAAAACTAGCAACACAAACCAACCTCACTTCCACCACGGGATCGTATTATTCGGACGCCCCCATTAAAAACAAGAGGCTTTGCGATTCGGCTTCGCAACACATGTTATCTAGAGAATCCCTGATTCCATCCTTTCATGATCAACATCATCAGCATCAACGATAGCCTCTGCAGCCACTAGACACCAATCATCTACATCAGCCATAGTCGCCGCAACCACTGCTGCCGCCAAAAATCTTCCTCCTGGATCACGGGCCACGCGATCCAACTGAGCCTCGAATTGATCCTCTCCCGTGCGCTCCATGTGGTCTGCGAACTCGTACCGCAGCTGCTGTTCGGCAGAGATCACGGGGAAGAACATGTCGTAGTCGAAGCTATCGACACTCCAAACGCTCTGAATGTCAAAATGAAAACCGTTGTCGTCATCAGAACTCCAGTCGTTGTCGTCGTAATAATCATCCGATCGAGACCCGACCATTCGTCTCACTACCTCCTTAGCAGAATCCTCCCCGTACCGCCCAAGCTCGGAGTCGATGGCCAGCGCTGTGGTTCCGGCGGCGGCCACGGCCTTCCGCTCGCCTTTAGCCTTACCTCTTGATTTGGACGTCGGGACCGCATGGCAGTCGCCGCAGGCTTGGCGGACGCACCTGGCCGTGAACTTGGAGTGGTTGGTGGGCTTTGACGGTGCCGTGGTGAACACCCCGGCCGTCGGCGGAGACGTAAGCCGGTTGATCACTCTGGATCCTGGCCGCGGCTGCACAGCCCTGGTACGCACAAGCCCGTGCTGGCGACCTTCCCTCCTCATCGTTCTTTTTTCAGATAAACACGGAAGAGAGATCTGGTCAGCTTTCTGAAAGCGGGATCTGATGAAGAATGCTTCCCCCTGTTGCCTCGGCTTATATGTCCAATGGTGACTGCCCGAATGCTCCACGGTTGCATTACGTGCTAGGGGCTCTCGTACTATTATGACTTTCTGATAGGTACGTTTTTGCAAATTCAGAGCCTTGAGGCGCACGGTATTTGGTTATTTTTAGTCTTGACAAGCACGGTATGTTTTTTTGGGCGTTTTGTTCGGTTGGCAAGTGGCTTTCTTGGCCTCCAAGTTTTAATTTCAATGGCATTGAGACAAAAAAAATCCAGGACTCCAATAAAGTCGATGCAATTGAAATACACAGAAATTGATTATGTAGTATCTAACCACACACTTCATAACGCAGCTTATAATAATGAACTGTCGGACTCCAAAGTCAGAGCGTTGAAAACTTGAACAGGTGGGGACGGACCCTCTAAATAAGATGACAGTGTCCACTAATCTCCTATATTCTTCTAGACCAGGAAAACTCGATTACTGGTACTTATCTGATTGATTTCAGACCAAATGAAATATGAAATTAGTTAAGTTGATAATGGTGGCTAAACACAAACTACCTTAACCATACAAGTTCTAGATCTTCTTATTGCTGAAAATTTTTAAATGGTTAAAAAAATAACCAAAAAGACAGCATACCTTTTCAACCTATTTAGGAGGGTCTTTAAGTTACCGGATAGTTTTCCCAAGTCCATAAAATACATTGAGTACTACATCGTCATCTAGTATAATATTTTCATTGCACGCATGGCAGAACTATGACACGAGCATGACGTCAGACCCCATTTAAGGATTTTATAATGCTCTTATTAATAACAGGGCCTACACGAAATTATATAAAATTGAAGGGATTATATGAAAGTAGTGAAAAGTATGATTATTATTTTTAGATATCAAGGTGGAGTCTTAATGAGATATATTCTAAGATAACTCGTTCATAGCTCGGACATGTTAGAGGAAATAGCTTCAAGACCGGGCATAAGAATAACCACACTAAGGCCCTGTTTGGTAGGGTGCGGTAGGGTGACATTTTGTGAGTTAGAAAGCTAATCAAATGAAAACATATTTTTCCAACTCTGTTAACGGTATTTGATTGGATGCAGCTGTGATTCAGTACATTTAAGCACATCCATTTGGTTTCTAAGAAAAAGAACAACACCCTACATGTCGTCGAGTTTGCATGCGCTAGCTGTAGAGGCCCCTACGAGAACAAACAGTATGAAATTGATATTGCCGAATGGCTATTGCGTGTGGGGCCGGAAGGCCCGGGAACCCTTCAAGTCTGTCACATTTATAATACCGCTGTCCGAGCTTTTACCTTTTGTCCGTACCTAACTACACCCGACCACCTCCATATCTCGTGCGGTACAAACTCACAGAATTTAGAGCCAACTATGCAGTTATGTGCAGTTGCAATTCATCCAATTACATCCTACCACACCCAACCAAACAAAATACAAAACTGAAAATTGAACAAATAGTTGTAAGGAACTTAAACTGCACCCTACCAAACAGGCCCTAAAAGTATATGTGATGTCACAAATTATCAAGAGAACAAAATTTTAGACAAATGGACGGAATTTGTATTAAATTATCTAATATTGATACTTACTAAATGGTAGCTCAAGGTATACTCTTTTGTTTGGGCAATTTCTCAAGATTCAATTTATAGCTGAGTAGCTGGGCATGCTACTTTAGGGGATCCAAATTAGTTCCTACCTTTTAAATCCTGCGAATGCATCTATACCTGAACCAGACATGCTTTATAATATAAAAACAGAATTTTATGGGGACAAAAACCGTATGTAATGGACCCCTAAAACGGCTAGCGCCTAAATGGCTACAAACGAAAATTTTTCATAACTTAGGGCCCGTTTGGTTGGGCAACAAATGAACACAGGCAGCTGCAAATCAGGGTGGCTTCCAATTCCTTAAGTTTGGTTTCAGGTAGATGCAACCCATAGTGTGGAAACCAGCTACACGACTATCCCATATTGCACACAAAAACTGGAAAAGTAACTGCGCCCAAAATAGGCACGGTTTCATTTCCATGACCACTCAAAGCAGCGTTGCTGCATACTCCGGTCCTATTTCACGTGCTATAATGCATGACGCTGCATACTCCGGTCCTATTTCACGTGCTATAATGCATGGCAGCGACGGGGAGAAGAACATGCTGTTGTAAACTGCTCACTACCAAACAGATAACAAATCAAATAAATACATTGGAGTTACGTCAAACCTAACCAAGGAAATGCAGTTCGATTTCGTCATGTTAATTTTCCTATTTTCCAATTCACAATGCGGGTTGGTAGTACTCCCAACCAGACGAGCCCTTATCCTTGTCAAACAACCTAAGAATTAACTAGCATCTATGAATTGGTTGGTGGAAGCTATTGGTGAATAAAATACATGGCAATAAGTGAGCGGGCCGAGGGAGTACGCCATTTGCGCCGACCTTGACTTCTTGAGGAGAGGCCCTATAAGAATATTCTCCTTAAAGTTCTCTTTGTAGGGAGTTATTCTTGATATGTTCCATGCACTAAAAATGAGGTTAGACATTGTCATGGTCAGGCTCCTAAATCCTAATTCATTTCAAGTAGGAGATATACGCAGATGGATCGTGCAGAGGTTCAGCTATATCTGGTGCTTGGATACATGGCCGTTTATTCTATAAGAGATGTTCTAATTGCTTCCATATCACAATCATTTCCCTTTTTAGACCCTTGATGAACTTAAAACAAACTTATATCTAGAAATAAGGTTCATTACTACAATTCTGGGTCTGGACTTGACATCTATTTGTAAAAAGATTGACACAGAATTATAGTAGAAAGTAGAAACTGGTGTGCGCCAAATATTTTTTTTTTAATACTTTTACCGCACTAGCCGAGATCAATTGAAACACTGTGCGCCCAAGAGGAAAAGCTATCCTTCAACTTATGCAGGGTTTCCGTTCCGTTCTTTTTTATTTGGATCACCTCCCCACAGCACCAGCGCCACGGCATTCTACACATTTTTTAAGTATTTTGAGAAGTTTTGATTAAATAGTTAGTACTTTAGGGTGGCCCATCTGGACGATGTAGTAGTAGTTGGGAGAAGAAGTGGGTGTAGGGCTGTCAAAGGGGAAGGTAAAGGCAAATCCTTATCTTTACCCAATAGCTACTAAGTGTGGCACGTACAAGTATGGGTAATTAATTGGGCGGAGGTGGACCAGTGAATCGTTCACGGCCCACCAATGAAGCGACTTGAGAACTAGACTATTTATCTCCTGAGTATGCGTAGTATAAATGGACAGCATGGAGGTCCCTCCCCCCTTTGTAACTAATTAAGAATATGGGTAATTTCTCATTCCACCGGTATCATTACCCTTTTCGTACCCTTATTCTCTTACTCACATAGTAAACGAGGAAGATAAGGATGACACGAGGAATTTATATGTCTTTTAAAAGTTTATACTGATATTAATAACAACAACATTTATAAATTAAAGTGAAATATAGAGATGCTCTTAAATGACTATTAACTATTCAAAATGATTTCAAGTAATCTTTTACAACGTTATATACATATTTTATGTTGTATTGAAAACATATCATCAAGGCAATAATTATTGCATATACAAAAAGTAGTATCCATAACATTTGTGTACAAATAAATAACCTCCCAAAAGGAATAAAATACTACATTAAATGATATTAAATGACTACATCATAAAAAGTTATTATTGATAAGTACACATCTTATAACTTTTAAATTGTTGTTGTATTAGAAAATAGTTAAGCGCAAATGTAGTTATATCATCAAAAATATGTGTAAAATGGTACATTAACAACTAAATATTTTTATTATGTACTTGTGTGTTATGAATATTCAAGTATTGTAGAATAATTGATTAAATAAGTTCCAAAAGAAGAAGAAAATACCATTCAAAAAGTATAAAATGGTACATAAACAATGAAATCATGTTTTTTATACATGCTTGTCTCACACCTCCAAAATGGTATTGTATAAATGACCAAATTAACTACATAAAAGTAGCTAAGCATATCATGTACTATTTTTAATAATGAGCATATAATATTGAATAATCCATAGATTCAAACAAAAAAATCACTAAATATATTATATTTAAATATTAATGGTTAGCGGGTTAGACAACATGGCTAGTGGATTATCCTTATCCTTATCCTTATCCTTATCCGCTAAGGTAGCAGGTCAGATGATAGCAGATAGGCATGTAGATGATAAGAAAATCCTTTACACTTACCCTTCTACCACATGGTATGGGTAAAGCCTAAATGGGTTCACCCTTACCCATTGACAGTCCTAGTGGGGTGGTTCTCCAAAGAATTTGGTAATTTTTGGTGGTTTGGGGCTCTATCCAATGTTGTAAATTTTTTCTGGTCTGATGCAATTTCAATTTTAGATTTTGGCACTTTGTGTCGATTTTAGGTTTAAAAGATGATGCCGAATTGAAAAAAATGATCGGTCTTGGGTGGTGATATCTTCAACCCAGATTGAGTTAGGATTGACATATTTTGAGAACCCAAGTCCCAATTGGGCATAAATTTGTATATATAATGTGTAATTAATAAAACTGTAAGATCCCTGACCTAACTTAAGTCTTAAACATGTTTGATTAGTCTAATTAGGTGATTAATTCCTTAATTAAACCCCAATTTATGATGAGATATCATGTGACTAAGCTATGTTTCAAATTTGGTCCAGTTTGGACATTGTTTGATTGGGTTATACAATTTATGTGCTTATATGAACTTTTAATCAATTTTCCCATATCTAGGGTTTTATCTGTATTTTTCACATGAATGTTGTGCTACATAAATGTTCTTAACATAATTTATATAGTTTCACCTTTGAACACCTAGATTCACCATCATATGTGTGGTGTTTTCTAAATTAGGGTTGAGGACCTAGGGTATCTCATCTAATTACCTAAATCGATGGTTTTCCCTTGTAGCATGGAATCTGATGGTTTTCTCAAGAGGAAAAAGAAATGATGATTTTTCATGAAGTATGCACCAACTAATGGTGGATCAGGGTTTGCATATGTGGCCAAGTATGGGCATGATCTGATAGTTTTTCTGATGATGCAACTCGATGGGTTTCTCCAAGTATGCCAATTGATGGTCTCCTAGGTTGACAACTAATGGTAGATCTACTTTTGCATGGATAAGAGTCTTAGACCTTTTGACACATGGCAAACATGCTTTCAAACCTAGACCACATTTCTCTCTCATCCTAACCTTATATACTCCTCTCCTCTCTCCCAAATGACTCTTTGCACTCCTTCACCTTCTTCTTGTTGCTTGAGAGGCCTGACCCTCTTGCTTAGTGGAAGAAGGAAAGCTCTTGAGGACAAAGCTTGGTCAAGATTGGTTGCATTTTTCTCTAGGGTATGGATCTACCTGCTCTAGGATCTTTTGGAGCTTCTTAACCTAGTTTCTTTCCCTAAACAAGTAAGATCTTCTTCCTTATCTTTGTTTTTTCTTACTGCCCTCCTTCTCTCTTCTTCTTTGGGTGAAAACATGGTAGAACTCAAGCATGTGGTTGAAGAACCTCTTCTCTCTTCTCTTTTTCTCTAGATCTTCCTTTTTCTTCTAGAAAGGAGCTATCTTGGAACGTTTGGAGTGCTAAAGCTAGGTTTCTCTTCTCTCTTTCGAGCTACCTTGTTGTTGGATGTTCATCATTCTCCCTGAGTCAAGTTATATAACTTTCCTCCCATTTCTTACCTACTTTCAACTTAATCTAAGTAGATCTTACCCTAGTAAATTAGTTGAGATGATCCTTTGTGGACTGCTTGAACATGAGTAGTAGTTATCATGTTGATAAACTATCCCTAGATCTTGTGTATGTTCTCCTTTTGGAAGTAAGCTACCTAAATATTGTAATTTTATGAAATGATGACTTCTTTGAGTATAGAAATGATGATTTTTATTTAGTATAAAGGACTGATTCTCACTTAGGACTATGAAATGATGGTTTAAATCCTCATGAGAAATGATGGTTTATACTTAGTCTCTAAATTGATGGTTTTACTTTTGCATGGAAATCAATGGTTTCCCTAGTGAGTGAAATGATGGTTTTACTTAGCTTGAGAAATAATGGTTTTACCTAGCACTTGAAATGATGGTTTTTATTTAGTGTTGAAGAACTGATATCACCTAGATTTGAGAATTGATAGCTTACTTATTTCTTAACCGATGACTCTACTAGTCTATGAAATGATTAAACAACTAAGTTTAAGAAACGATGGCTTCACTAGGTACATGATGTGATGATTTTCCTAGTGTATCAAAGGAACCAATGGCCATGCCTTGTGTGATATATGAATCTATAATTGTGTTATATAGGTGAACTGAGGGTCTTTCTAGTGACCATGATATGATGGTTTTGATTTTGGCTAAGTATCCTAATGATCCAGTGGTTATACTTTTAGTTAACTACATCTATGCTCTGATGGGGATGCTAGGTATAAGACTTTATGTTTTTGACTAAGTCTAAGAATGAACTGGTGGTATTGCTATATGTGTTAAAGAATGAATGGTTTACCTAGGCATGCTAATAAAATGACGACTTGTCTAAATTTTTGCCTAAGTGTGTGTATTAACCAATGGATTACTTATGGGTGTTGATTTGTACCAATCCAATCCACCTTGGTGAATCGTAGTTAAAATGATTAAGTGGTAATGGTTTAATATATATCTCTTCCTACAATGTAGTAATGATGAAGGGATACTCTCATAATGCTAATGGTAACCCTACTATGTTACTTTGAGAATGCCATAGATTTCATGTTTGATGAAATTTTATGCTAAATCTGTATACAATAAGTGTGCTGATGACATGTAGAACCTTCTACAAAAGTATTGAAAGATAATGATGTTCGTGAAGGAAATGAATGGTCTAAATGGACTTAGGGCATGTTTGAGACCTAATGAAAGTTTAACTCTCTGCATGTGTAATAATGGACTAGTATACTATGATGTTGTGATAAGGAATATGTCTCTTATGTTTTATATCTTTATGGAGTTGTTATATACCACTATTTTTTTAGAAACAATTTAGGGGTTTTACGTAACTTTATTGATGTAGTCTAAAATCACCCAATTTGCTTAACTCATTAAGTGAAACCCTAATCATGTAGTGCCCCGTGTCTTAGAACTATTCCAGTGTTAGGACTTGCTGGGATAGTGAAATGAGTATTCTAGAAGGGAAACTCAGAGTCGTATACTGTTGAGTATATACGGGTGTAGGGAGGGTATATTCTTGTCATCCTAATCTCAAAGTTTTAGAGAATGTTCGAGGCCGTGTCTCAGATGAATATGAATATATATATATATATATATATATATATATATATATATATATATATATATATATATATATATATATATATATATATATATATATATGATTGAGGATGGATGTGGTCGTACCTCAGATGATAGGATTGAATATCTTGGTTTCTAGTATTGTGGCCTGTGTACTAAGGGCAGACTAGGCTGATTGCAACTTGACTAATATGTCACTGCAATAGACTCATATTGACCAAAGGGAAGAGATAATATGATTCCCACTCTCATAGATCTTATACGGAGCTGATTGTGACTTTGTAGTGGTCAATTGAAAGTTTGAGTGGTACACTTAAAACTCCCTAGGGTTGAATAATAGATACAATTGAGTTGTGTAGCATAATTGTTAGGGTTATTTAGTGATTCCCATTGGATGATAACCCTTTCTTGTTTCTTTAATATTTAGATGATGTATAATGCGTTACGAGAAATCAACTGTGCTTATGGTGATGGCTATGTCTGATCCTTTGTTAATCTTCCAATCTTGTAAGTAAGACTCTGGTTAGGATTGTTCTTAATGATGAATATACTCAACATTTCAATTATGTAATGTTATATGCTCTATGTGTTTAATTATATGATTTTCTATAAGCAATAAACATTGTTGAGAGTTATATCTCTCGTTGGGACATGGGTCTCACCTCGTGGGTCACCATTTTTTTGGGTGATCATCATCAGTGCCTTCAGACCTGTAGAAGCAAGGAGGAGCTATTTTGGAGAACCATATAAGGAGGTTGGATAGTTTTCTAATGTGTCATAGAGTCATCCCTATACTCTCAGGTCTGGACATGAAAGTTTTTTATCGATGATGTTACACCGACTTGAGTTTTTGACAACATTCTTATGTTTGTACATTGTGTATATGTGGATAAAACCTTTTGTATACCAGTTGTGGCTGAGGTCATGGTATAGTTGTAAAGATACCTGGTATGGTATATGCTTTTTATAACATCTCGAAAATCTTAAGCCTATCAATGGTCCTTAATGGGAAACCCTAATTTGCAAGTTTAAGGTTTTATTTAACAAATAGAATGTAATGTGACCTCTAAGTCCTACATATGATGAAATATTCTCCTAACCTCAAAATTTGGCTCAAAAAACTCATTAAATAAAGGATAATTTCATCAATGTCACCTTTTAATAATATATGCATTAAAATAGAAACCTATATGAGGTTGATGAACAAAAGTCAATGAAAACCTAAATCTAATTGAATAGGGAGATTCTAGAGGTCCTAACTAGCTTGTGGTTCAAATTCAGAGTCAACAGGGCTTCATTTGACCCTCCAAATTAATTAGGGAAGTTACCTTATAGTTTTGATATAATATTAGTTGAAATTTTGAGTTATACACTGATCTAAACAAAGTTTTCATTTATTTAAATGTCACGCTTATTTTTTAGCTTTGAATTTCATATATTGGTTAAAGTCCTTGTGTCACGCGCCTGTTTGTTCTCAGATATGCTGCGAACCATTGGATCTTCATCCTGCGGTTGGTGTTCTTTCTCCTAGCTTGAGTTCGGCTCTCTACAGACTCTATTGTACATGTGATTTCTTCCTCCTCCTAGTTTTCTCTCCCCAGTGTGTCCCTACCTGAGAAAACCACTCCAAAAGATCCATTTCATCTCCCCAATCTCACCCATCCCAACTTCTTCAGGACTTCACGTCCTAACCGTGAAACGCCCAATAGGGCTGGGACTCTTCTCGCCTCCATCAGTTCACAGAACACATTTCCGACCCTTGCACCTATATATAAAGGATACGAAAGAACCGCTAAACCATACTCTCATCCCCTCCTTGCTCAATTTGGTTGGAAACCCTCTAAGCCAACGCCACCAATCCGGTTTCCTCTCCGGTGAACACCTTGCGAGACCGGTCCCCTCCGCCACCTATAGTCAAATTGGGATCCAAGTAAGCATCTATGGACTCCTATAAATCTTTCACTTTCTTCTGATTGTCCTGCAATGACTCCACTCATCGTTCCTGTAGCCCAGTTCACGCATCTCGCCGGCATTTGTTGTCTCAGATCCTCAGTGCATCCCTGACCCAATTTTCTCATCTTATACGATCACCTGACATTGCTGATGCTTTTCCAAGCTTTAAATTTGTGGTTTTTGTTCATCGGTCCATCGTGGTGGACTTCATGTTTTTCCCCTATTTCTTACCTTGTCGGAGAACATTGATGCCACAACCTTTCAAGTTTTTCCTGCATGTCATCCCTGGGGTTTCCACAAACTTGCTTGATTAGTCTAGACTCAGTTTAGTAATTGTTTCTTGGTGGTCGTCTGGTGCTACCTCTTTCGGTTCCACCTCAACCATGACCGAAGCAGTTCTTGAGCTTTAGTGCTCACCTAGACTCAAGAGAGGGCTCTCTGACTCCGTTGTGAGGCGAGGAAGCCATCTAGAGTCTTAGTTGCTGGCAAACGATCACCCACATCAAGCTGTGTCCAGAGGTAGAACCTCCAGTTAAGGCATATCACCATGGATCACCCAGGTAGAAGCCACGATAAAGAATGATGATGTTTCCCTCGTAGGGTTAATCAGATTATCTTTGATACAAGGGCCGTATTGGGCTTTTTTGAATCGTTTCAATTTATCTGTCCGCTGAACTGCTGGGCGAGGCCCTGTGCTAGCTAACGAGTGCTGACTGGCCCAGGTCAGCACTGGACCAGGTTCAGTGGCCCGCTGATCTGGATCCTGATGTACATGCGGCTTTTTCTTGAATTCTCATTGGTCTATTTTTGATAATTCATATTAAATTAGAGGATGATCAGGAAAATACCCAAAAATAGTCGTTGGAAAGGTTTTTCGAAGAGGAAGCTGATTTCAGTGTTTTCAAACCCAAATTTGAGAGTGTTAGACCTTGTTTTCCTAATAACATAAGATTAGGGTTTAGGATGCATTAATGATGATGATTGATAGAAATCATGTAATTTCAGGAACATAGGATTCGATCAAGACCAGGGATACTTAGTTAGGATCTACTTTGCTCTAGGTAAGCGGGTCATGTCATTATGCATAAGTACTTTGGATGAATTGCATGTTAAGTATGATTTAAAATTTATGGTTTGAATTCCAAGTTTATGAATGAGATTAAGATAATAATGATGCCTCAGGTTGAATTATTTCTTGTTGGTTGCTATAATCATAAAGAATTATGTTTATCACTTATGCTCATTAATTTAATGCTATGATCGAGAGCCATGTAACTCATGTAATGTAAATTTCAAGATTAAGAGGGAGAAATCCCATGATGATTAAGATAATGCACTTAAGTTATAAATTGTACCTCTTTATATTATTTTGTCTTTATGGCTTTGATGAGCACTTTGGTGCAACTAAGATGAGCCTTAACCGGCCTGATGAGCACTTTGGTGCAATTATTGGATGATGGCAATTTACATTGATGGCAAGATAAGAACAATGATGCTAATGATTAAGTTAATAGGATTAAGTAACTTATTATATGTTTCTCGCAATGATGGACCTTTATGGTAGTTATGGGCTTCCTAGCAATGATGGGCTTTCCGAGCATGATGTGACCCACAGGGCAGTGATGGAGAGAACACATATAGTAATGTTTCTTAATTCATTGATGTAATGAAATCTAAAGAGTAATGAGAATTCTTAATGTTAAATCATGTCAAGTTTATTTAAGTTCAAGTATATGCTTACTTTTCAGTTCTTATAATATGCATAGTGCCACTTACTTATGTTGTTGCTTTGTTTCGCATGGCCATGGGACGAGATGTCCCTTGATCAAGGAGCAAGAGGGAATTGAAGTGAGCCTTCAAGTGTAGATGACTCAAGGAGACTTTAGCTTGGTGGGGTTCCATCTACCACTCCATAAATTATCTAGTTTAGTTTCAGGTCATGCTTTAGATTTGCTTAACTTTCATGTATTAGATTTTGAAATAAGATGAGATAGTTTATGGTTTTTCCTTGTTAAAGAACAATGTATGAATCTCTATTTTGATTTAATGCATGGTGTTCCATTTATCTTATTGCAATGTATATCATGCTTTGTGATGTTCCTCCATGACAAGTGACCCATGTTGTGGACAACATAGGGTTTGCTTCTGCTGACTTATATATGTGCTTGGAGAGGCATTACAATATGGTATCAGAGCAATGAGTAGATGGCCACTATGCTAAAGATTCACATGTTCTAACCCTAGGTATACTTTGTTTTCTAGATGGCTCCTAAGAAGTCTGACAAGGGAAAGGATAGGGAAGATGGTGCTAGCTCTTCTAGTGAGGGAAGTGGATCAAGGAGGAACCCTAAGGCAACCCTAGAAGACTTAGTAAAACTTCTCACTAATGCCCTAGGACAAGGACAACATCAACCCAGACACCACGAGCTGACCTTGGTGGACTTCCTAAAGATCAAGCATGATTCCTTTGCTGGAGAAGGAGAGGATGATGTCGTCACCAAGGGAGAAGAATGGATTATGAGCATGGAGCATTGTTTTCTTGACCTGGACTGCCCTCAATAGTCTAGGGTTTGCTTTGCCACCCACATGCTAAAGGGAGCAGCCCGTACATGGTGGGAGAACTTCCTCAACTTAAGAGCGGCTGATGCACCTGCACTCACATGGGAAGGATTTGTTGAAGCCTTCCAGGAGGACTATGCGTTTGAAGCCATGATAGATAAGAAGGAGCTAGAGTTTGCTAATCTAGATCAGGTGGGTGACATGATGGTGACCCAGTATACCATGAAGTTCAGGATCCTACAGAAGTATGATTATGATTATGATGAGCGGCACAGGACAAAGAAGTTCATCTGAGGATTGAAGCCAGACCTAAGCTTTGCCCTATCAAGAAGGGGCCACAGAACCCTTCAGGCTGCGTTAGATGCTTTCTTAGAGCTAGAAGACCACCTCAAAAGATCCTATAAGAAGGAGGCTACTCAGAAGAACAACAACATCAACATCAACCTCCCAACAACAAAAGGAAGGCTCCTGAGGTTGAAGCCCCTGTTGCCCAAGAGAAAACATAGTACCCGACTTGTAAGAGGATCCATGGAGGGTCGTGCATGTTCGATACTAGTTTATGCTATTATTGTGGAGAACCTAGATACATAAAGCCAAGAGTCTTTGCTATGGATATGGAGGAGGAAAATGATCAAGGTATGGTTTAGATTGTCACTTTTAAATTTTGACTTTATCCTTAGACCATATATGTGTATACTCTTGAGCGTTTGAATAATAAGTTATGATGTTATGGGAATATGGAAAACCCTAAGGTGGGTAGTGGTCTAATAAAAATTTGAGGAAAAAAATTATTTAAGGTGGATAGAATTGTAACATCCTGAAAAATCTTAATCCTATCAATGGTCCTTAATGGGAAACCCTAATTTGAAAGTTTAAGGTTTTATCTAACAAATATAATGTAATGTGACCTATAAGTCCCACATATGATGAAATATTCTCCTAATCTCAAATTTTGGCTCAACCAACTCATTAAATAAATGATAATTTCATCAATGCCACCTTTTAATAATATATGCATTAAAATAGCAACCTATATGAGGTTGATGAACAAAATTCAATAAAAACCTAAATCTAATTGTATAGGGAGATTATAGAGGTCCTAAATAGAATGTGGTTCAAATTTGGAGTCAATAGGGCTTCATTTTACCCTCCAAATTAATTAGGGAAGTTACCTTATAGTTTTGATAGAATATTAGTTGAATTTTCGAGTTATACACTGATCTAAACAAAGTTTTCATTTATTTAAATATCATGCTTATTTTTTTAGCTTTGGATTTCATATCTCAGGTAAAGTCCTTGTGTCACACGTTTGTTTGTTCTCAGATTTTCTACGAACTGTTGGATCTTCATCCTGTGGTTGGTGTTCTTTCTCCTACCTTGAGTCCGACTCTCTACAAACTCTGTTGTACCTACAATTTCTTCCTCCTCCCAGTTTTCTCTCCCCAGTGTGTCCCTACCCGAGAAAACCACTCCAGCAAATCCGTTTCATCTCCTCAATCACACCCATCCCAACTTATTTAGGACTTCACGCCCTAACCATGAAATGCCCAATAAGGTTGGGACTCTTCTCGCCGCCATCAGTTCACAGAACACCTTCCTGACTGTGGCAACACATCCCATTATCACACAGATAACGAGGTGTTATGCGAAAACGTGCGGAAAACACCATAACCACAGATTATCAAAAACACGGGTTAATTAAAACCGATTGCGGAAAACTGATAAACTGTGAAACTATTACTTTCCAGTCCTTACCCTGCACAGAAACATGTCATATAAATATGTACATACACAAGATCTGACATGTGTCCACAGCTCAGGAACAACTGTCCATCCATCACATGAGTTCACCACCTGTTCATATATATACATAAAGGCCCACATCCGGCCAACAACAGGATATACAGATATCATCGAACGATCTTCGTGAAACATCGTCAAAACACTGCCAAGGACCTGAGAGTACAGGGATGACTCTAGACTCTACTACAAAACATCCAAAACAGCAGCATGTCCAACGCTTGCCTTCTACTGTTCCTCAAGCTGCTCGTCCGCAACACCACAACCACGACCACGTCTACCTTGACCACCTAAAAAGGGTGTAAACCAGCGGAGTGAGACAATTGAACAATTGTCCCAGCGGGAAACATAGCTCCCCACCGCAACTATAGAACCTCAGCAAGATAACTATGACAACAATTATAATATGAGCAGATATATCGGAAGCAGTTATATATATAGCAAGATCATTCTTACCGGCAAGCATACCAGCTGTACTAAAACTTATAACCAGATGTCTTTCAAAAGAATATGATTATCAAGATAAGGTATATCAACATGTAACAGGATTATTAGAACAGAATATAATGTCACATAACCTGATTATCAAGATAAGACAGATTGCCACATAACCTGCAAGGTATAACAAACAAGGCCTCAACCAATGTTTCGTGTTTGATTTGATCAGTAAATACTAAACGGCTGTATTACGTTTTATTATGCCCTGAGGATTTGAACCGTACCGTTCAAATCCAACCTTCGGTTACGAAACCCAAGCTGGTGCCATACAAGGTTAATGGAAGAGCCGGACTCCACGACCTCCCACCTCATGGTCAGTATATGAGTACAACACAAGCAGGACCGCAGTCACATGCTGAAGTGGTCTAAGCCACAGGGTTAGCTCCATAGGCTACCCATTCTCTAGCTCGCCTTGGTACAGGTCACGGCGCTAGTAAAACTGAGCCACGGGCCTGATCACCGTGCTCTGAGCCATGAACGCATTTATGCTCCATACATCACATATCCTGAGCCATGGGCCTGTTCACCATGCTCTACACACAGATCTGAGTCTGCAACCGAAGTTACACTCTTACCTCCTCATTTTCAGGCTAGGAGCAACCTACACATATTCAACAATATGCGCTTCCAGGTTAACCCGTAGGAAAACCTGTTTCACCATCACCAAGTCCTGACGATGATGGATCTATGGCCAGGGCAAACTACATGATGTATTTCACTGTGCTTAATTAGTATCTTTTAGATGGATTGCAAGATTCAACCAAGTTGTATGACATGCAAGGTATAACAGAAAGTAAAGAACATTATATTATGATCTATTCATATCAACCTGATCCATCTTAAGGATCTAACATTACATGTTATCACTTGGCCTCTTGCTAACCATCCAGATCCATCTCAAGGATCATCACATACCACGGGGTCTCAAACCTTCATCATGCACTGCCATTGTCTCTTAAGGCTCACCTCATCATCATGGGACAGAGATATCACATGCATACTCTTATAGAGTAATTATCAAAGCAATGTTACTCATTACATATGTCACATAGCCCTTTCATGGCTAAAACATCACCCGCAAGGTTAGAGTACACAATAATCGTAGATTCAACATAAGGCATATGCTCGCTATCATGAACGATCATTCAAGATAATCTAATTACCAATTTTTACACTTATTTGGTAACCAAGTATGTTAAGTACATCATTAATCAAACCATACTGATGCTTACCCTCAATCTCAAGGTTATACAAGCAATCAAAGTATATAGAAATTATGTTAAGTATACAGAACCAACACTATTATTAACAAGGTCATTACTATTGCCACCAACTATTGTCATCTTTATCATGAGGCAACCTTTAATATAACTGTCACTTAGCATCATTATTACCAACATTATTATCATAAAACAACCTACTAGTGTAACTATCATCATTCTCATTATCGTTAATAATTAAGCATAAGGGTCACATCATCCATCTATTACATGAGGGCTAACATCATTGTTACTACCATTAGCATCCTTATTGTTTGCAAGGATTCATATACATTGTTGATAACCCAAACACCACCATCGTTTTATTTGGTTTATGCATAAGCATCCTCTTCCACCACAAAAGAGATTATCACCAAAGGAACTCATACGCTCACTATAGCCTCGCAACCCTCATCTAAAACCTATCATCCAACATTGGTATCGACCAACCTCACTAACCCTATCGACCATCACCCACTACTATCCTATCGGCCAACACACTCTACTAACCCTATCGACCATCACACTGATGCACATAGGGTAGGGTATCGCCCAACATGGCTATCAGCCATTAGGGTATCGCCCATCATGGTGTCGGCCATTAGGGTATCGCCCACCATGGTGTCGGCCATCATGGTATCGGCCATCAGGGAACATAGCCTATCGTCCAACATGGCACTACTTGGCCCTATCGTCCACCACATGGACAAGGAGATAACTCAACACAAGAGCACCCATTCCATCGTCCAACTCAAGGACATCCATGTCGCCCAACACCATCAGACCATATCGCCCAACAAGAGAGAGAGAGAGAGAGTATCGCCCATCTCCAAGGGTACTCACCATATCGGCCAACAAACCCTAGCTCACCCTATCGCCCAACTCAAGGGCAAGGGTATCGGCCAACCTAAAGGACTCATCATGTCGCCCAACACCAGCTACCATATCGTCCACCAAGGGGAACACCATGTCGTCCAACTCAAAAAAAAAGGTGTTGCTCAACCCAAGGTTACTCATATCGTTCAACTTAGGGGCAAGTGTGTCGCCCAACACACTCAAAAGGAACGGGTATCGCCCAACCCAAGGTCATCTTCAACCTCCAACACAAAGAGCACAAACCCTAAAAAGCAAGGTATACAAGGAACCCTAAACCCTAGAGAGGGATATCGGCCACTAAGGTACATAAGCAAGATGTACAAGCAAGGAACTAAGCTAGACTACTAACATGTAACAAGGTTAAAGCTAGAGGTAAGAGAGTTAGGGTTAGAAACTATGCAACCCGCCTTAAGCTCCAAGCTCCAAAGCACTCCAAGGTCCAAAGCTATCGTCCACCAGGATGCTCCAGGAAGGTGTATCGGCCACCACTTCAGCTCCAAGGAAGTGTATCGGCCACCACTTCAGCTCGAAGGAAGTGTATCAGCCAACACAAGCAAGATGGAGAGGGATATCGTGCACCAAGGGTGGAGGGGAGACCAAAAGAGCAAAGGAGACTAAGGCAAGGAGAAGAGCTACCTATATAGGAAGAAGGGGAGGAGAAACCAAGGTACAACCATGCTATGTGTCGCCCACCCAAGGGACACATGTCCACCAACTCAAGCCACCTCTCATGCAATCCATAAGGCACTTGTCCAAGATGTGCACCATGTGTCCATCAACCAAGCCAAGCCATCTGGGCGACACAACAAGAGCTACTGGGCGACACACCAAGCAACTGGGCGACACACCACCTGCCCTGGGCGACACAAGGCTCAAGCAAGCCCAAACAAGGAACTCCAAGGCCCAAACAAGCTCAACTCAGGCCCAAAGGACTCAAACAACAAGCCCAATCCTTCCTCTCAACCCTAGAGGAAGCAAAGAGGGAAAACATCTCACAAGATGGCAAACTTGCCCACAAAACCCTAAACTTGGGTTATTTGCAAGTAGCCCCTCGAACTCTCAACAAAGCACAACCAAACCCTAATCACCACTAAAGGTGATTAGAAAGCACCAAAGCACCAAGATCAAGCAAAACAAACAGGGTAAACCCTAAACGCAGGTCAGGGTCCTTACAGCCATAAACCTCTACAAAAGGATTTCGTCCCCGAAATCCAAAGAGAAAAGCGAGGGATACTTCCTCCTCATCTCTTCCTCAAGCTCCCATGTGGCTTCCTCAACGCCACGGTGATGCCAAAGGACCTTCACAAGAACCAGATCCTTTCTCTTCAACTTCTTGACTCTTCTGTCAAGGATTATCATAGGACCCTCTTCATAAGTCACATCTTTGTCAAGCTCAACTTCAAATGGTTGTATCACTGTTCCTGTATACAAATGACTTTTCTTCAGCATACTGACATGGAACACTGGATGTAACCTGTGCAACTCTGGAGGCAATTCTAACTCATAATCCACCTTGCCAACACGTGCTATGACTGAGTAAGGTCCCATATATCTGGGAGCTAACTTACCTTTTCGTCCAAACCTCAACACACCTTTCCACGGAGAGACTTTAAGATACACCTTGTCTCCCACCTGGAACTCCAAGGGTCGTCGGCGATTGTCTGCATAAGACTTCTGCCTGTCTTGTGCCGCTTTCAACTGTTGTTGTATCACCTTGATCTTTTCTGTCGTTTGCTGTACTAACTCGGGACCCAAAAGCTGATATTCACCTGATTCATACCAACACAAAGGAGATCT
Source organism: Alisma plantago-aquatica (assembly GCA_963693085.1). NCBI lineage: Eukaryota > Viridiplantae > Streptophyta > Magnoliopsida > Alismatales > Alismataceae > Alisma > Alisma plantago-aquatica. The sequence goes on along the minus strand of OY856412.1, from coordinate 437,078,586 downwards.
GCACTTCCTCCCATACAAAGCCTCATAGGGAGCCATGTCAATGCTCCGCTGATAGCTATTGTTGTAGGCAAACTCTATCAAACTGAGATGTACGTCCCAACGGCCTAGGAACTGCAAAACACAAGCACGAAGAAGATCCTCCAAAGTCTGAATAGTCCTCTCAGACTGTCCATCTGTCTGCGGGTGGAAAGCGGTACTGAACTTCAACTGTGTTCCCATCGCCCTGTGCAACTGTTCCCAAAAATGACTTGTAAACTGAGGACCTCTATCAGAAACTATTGTTACTGGCACACCATGAAAACGAACTATCTCATCCACATATACTCAAGCGAGCTTTTCAGCTGTATACGTGGTCTTCACAGGTATGAAATGGGCAGACTTCGTTAATTTGTCCACTATCACCCAAATGGAATCATGATTCTTAGTTGTCCTGGGTAGACCAACTACGAAATCCATGGTTATATGATCCCATTTCCACTGTGGTATAGGCAAAGGTTGCAACGTACCTGCCGTCTTTTGATGCTCAACCTTGACTTGCTGACACACCGCACACCTAGCCACAAACTCAGCTACATCTTTCTTCAAGCCGGGCCACCAGTACAAGTCCTTCAGACTATGATACATTTTGGTGACGCCTGGATGTATAGCATACATCGACGTGTGTGCTTCCTCGAGCACCAACTTCCTCAGATTATCAGCATCTGGAACCACCATCCTATTATGATAGAAAACCACTCCATCCTCGGACTCATGGAACCCATCACGCTTTTCGCTGCCAAACTCTGATCTGATTAGCTGTACTGTATCATCCGTTTGCTGTGCATCCTTGATCTGCTGTCTCAACAAGGGCTTGATTTGCATCTGTGCTAAAAGTCCAGCTAACGAGGAAACCTCCATCTGTACGTTCATCTGCCGTAAGGAGACTAACATGTCCCGCCTATGGCATACCAAAGAACTCATCTGTGCCTTCTTGGGAGTAGAAGACTTTCTGCTAAGCGCGTCTGCTACCACATTCACCTTACCAGGATGATATTCGATAGTGCAATCATAATCATTGATCAACTCCATCCACCGTCACTGTCGCATGTTCAACTCTTGCTGTGAGAAGATGTACTTCAGATTCTTGTGATCTGTAAAGATATGACACACTTCCCCATAAAGATAGTGTCTCCAAATCTTTAACGCATGAACTTCTGCTGCCAGCTCCAAGTCATGGGTTGGATAGTTCTCCTCGTGTTTCTTAAGCTGTCGCGAAGCAAAAGAAACCACATGATCTTCCTGCATCAGCACACAACCCAAACCTTTCTTGGACGCATCACAGAAAACAACATAGCTTTTTCCAGATTCTGGCAAGATCAACACTGAAGCACTGGTTAGCTTTTCCTTCAAACTTTGGAAAGCTTGCTGACATCGATCATTCCAAACAAAAGGTACATCCTTCCTGGTCAACTTCGTCATCGGTAGAGCTATCGAACTAAAGTCCTTGATAAACCTCCGGTAGTATCCTACTAGACCAAGGAAACTACAAACTTCCGTCGGCGTCTTCGGCTGTTCCCAATCCGCAACGGATTCCACTTTCTTCGGATCTACTTTGACTCCTTCAGCAGATATCACATGACCTAAGAAAGTCACTTCATCCAACCAGAACTCACACTTACTAAACTTAGCATACAACTGATGTTGACGAAGGAGAGTCAACGCTTGACGAAGATGTTGCTCATGCTCTAGCCGGTTCCGACTATAGATCAAGATGTCGTCTATAAAAACTACAACAAACTGATCTAAGAACGGACGAAACACTCTATTCATCAGGTCCATGAAAGTAGCAGGTGCATTGGTTAATCCAAACGGCATAACCACAAACTCAAAATGACCATACCTCGTCCTAAAAGATGACTTTGGTATGTCATCCACCTTTATCCTCAACTGATGATATCCAGACCGTAGATCGATCTTCGAAAACACTGTAGCACAACACAACTGATCAAACAGGTCATCTATCCTCGGCAACGGGTACTTATTCTTGATCGTGATCTTGTTCAACTGTCGGTAGTCTATACACAACCGCATCGAACCATCCTTCTTCTTAACGAACAACACGGGAGCACCCCAAGGTGACGTGCTCGGTCTGATGAAACCTTTCTCCAACAACTCTTGTAACTGCTTCTTCAACTCTACCATCTCTGCTGGAGCCATCCTATAAGGTGTCTGTACAATCGGCTGCGTTCCCGGAACCAGATTGATCTCAAAATCGATCTCTCGGGGTGGAGGAACACCAGGAAACTCCTCGGGAAACACATCTGCAAACTCTCAGACCACTGACACTTCTTCAAGGTTAAGGCCTTTCGCCTTGGTATCCACAACGGTATCCACAACGTGAGCTAAGAACGCCTCACATCCTTGTCGCAACAACCTATCTGCCACCATAGCTGACACCAGACACGTCGAAAGAATCTTCCTATCTCCCTGGAAGATCCACTTCTCTCTAGCAACATCAAACACCGCCTGCTTGGAACCACAATCCAAGACAACCTTATACTTCTCTAAGGTATCCATCCCAAGGATAACATCGAAACCATGCATATCAAGTGGTATGAGATCCACCTGAATGCTGTGTCCTGAAAAAGACAAAACACAAGATGGACACTCTTCTCGAAGCAAAGAGGAACCATCAAGAGGGGTTTCTAACAACAAGCTATCCTTCTTACAACTAACAGGTAGATGACAGTTTTCAAGCATACTATAGGCGATAAAAGAGTGTGTAGCACCCGGGTCAACCAGAACAGATATAAAGCAAGAAGAAGACATATCAGAATGAAATAACTCCATCTGACCTGTCACCACTCGCGGGTTGACTATCGCCTCCGGCTGATTCATGGCATAGAATCGAGCCGTAGCTTGCTGTCCATGACCTCTACTCCCTTGAGCAGATGATCCAGCTTGAGACACTTGACCGCATCCTCGTCCTCTGCTACCACTGGGCTGTGGTCTCTGAGACTTCTAGAAACTCTGCCTCGGTTGCTGTGTCACTTCAACATCTCTATTCGGGCAATTGAACTTCCAATGCCCAACTTGTCCACAGAGATGACATGCTCTATTGTCAACTCGTGGCCTAGATGGCCCTGTCACTGCCACTGAAGCTGAGCTGTGCGCCTTAGATGGTGAAGAAACATAACCTTTTCCCTTACTCGGAGACCACTGAGATGGTACACCAGCACTTCTCATCACTGACGGTGCTGAAAACTGGGTTTTTTGAAGCCACCAAACCTTCGTCCTTGAAACTGAGCATGTCTTTTAAGAGACACTGACTCTCTTTTCTCCCTTACTGTCCTCTCAATCCGTCGAACAGATTCCACAAACGTAGCAAACCGCTCTCAGTTTTCCAGCGCAGACACAGGGGTTGTCAACTCAGCAATCAAACCCTTCTCGAAATGTCTGATCCGTTCATCATCTGTCGCCGCCATGTGAGGACAGAACCTCAAAAGATCCATAAAATTAGCTTCATACTCAGTGATGTTCATCGTTTCTTGCCGCAACTTCTCAAACTGACTGATCTTCTCATCCAGGTACGTCTTCGGAAAGTATCTGGTGACGAACTCACGCCGAAACACTTCCCAACAGATCACCTCACCAGGCCGCTTCTCTTCCTCGATGGTCCACCAGTGACCAACACTACCCTTCAAAAGGTAGACAACATGCTTTACTTTGTCTGCTTCGGGGATGTCGAGGATTCGGAAAGCCTTTTCCAGACTCGTCAGCCACAGATCTGCATCCGCTGGATCAACCGTTCCAACATAATCCGAAGCTCCGACTCGGCGAAGCCGCTCAAAGGTCTTCCCAATACCTGATGCTTCTCCATGGGGAACCTATGCTCGCGGAGGAGGCATTGGTAATCGCTCAACCATGAGATTCATCGTAGCCATTAACTGCCCCATAAGCTGTTGGTAGGCAGGGTGTTCAAGTATGGCTGGGTCTGGTTGGGGGACCTCAGGCACCCGATCTCCATGTGCCTGTCCATCTGCTCCATCAACCGATGCAACATCACTATGCTCAGGAGCATGTTCTTCGTGGTTTCCAGACATCTTGGCTTTTCTTATGCTGAGGGCAGAAGATTTTTGTAAGATAACATGGAAAACTCATAAGAACAGACTCAACCTAGTCCTAGATCCCTGTAGACTCAGCGAACCTAGAGCTCTGATACCAAACTTGTGGCAACACATCCCATTATCACACAGATAACGAGGTGTTACACGAAAACGTGCGGAAAACACCATAACCACAGATTATCAAAAACACAGGTTAATTAAAACCGATTGTGAAAAACTGATAAACTGTGAAACTATTTCTTTCCAGTCCTTACCCTGCACAGAAACATGTCATATAAATATGTACATACACAAGATCTGACATGTGTCCACAGCTCAGGAACAGCTGTCCATCCATCACATGAGTTCACCACCTGTTCATATATATACATAAAGGCCCACATCCGGCCAACAGCAGGATATACAAATATCATCGAACGATCTTCGTGAAACATCGTCAAAACACTGCCAAGGACCTGAGAGTACAGGGATAACTCTAGACTCTACTACAAAACATCCAAAATAGCAGCATGTCCAACGCTTGCCTTCTACTGTTCCTCAAGCTGCTCGTCCGCAACACCACAACCACGGCCACGTCTACCTTGACCACCTAAAAAGGGTGTAAACCAGCGGAGTGAGACAATTGAACAATTGTCCCAGCGGGAAACATAGCTCCCCACCGCAACTATAGAACCTCAGCAAGATAACTATGACAACAATTATAATATGAACAGATATATCAGAAGTAGTTATATATATATATAGCAAGATCATTCTTACCGACAAGCATACCAGCTGTACTAAAACTTATAACCATATGTCTTTCAAAAGAATATGATTATCAAGATAAGGTATATCAACATGTAACAGGATTATTAGAACAGAATATAATGTCACATAACCTGATTATCAAGATAAGACAGATTGCCACATAACCTGCAAGGTATAACAAACAAGGCCTCAACCAATGTTTCGTGTTTGATTTGATCAGTAAATACTAAACGGCTGTATTAAGTTTTATTATGCCCTGAGGATTTGAACCGTACCGTTCAAATCCAACCTTCAGTTACGAAACCCAAGCCGGTGCCATACAAGGTCAATGGAAGAGCCAGACTCCACGACCTCCCACCTCATGGTCAGTACATGAGTACAACACAAGCAGGACCGGAGTCACATGCTGAAGTGGTCTAAGCCACATGGTTAGCTCCATAGGCTACCCATTCTCTAGCCCACCTTGGTACAGGTCACGACGCTAGTAAAACTGAGCCACGGGCCTGATCACCGTGCTCTGAGCCATGAACGCATTCATGCTCCATACATCACATATCCTGAGCCATGGGCCTGTTCACCATGCTCTACACACAGATCTGAGTCTGCAACCAAAGTTACACTCTTACCTCCTCATTTTCAGGCTAGGAGCAACCTACACATATTCAATAATATGCGCTTCCAGGTTAACCCGTAGGAAAACCTGTTTCACCATCACCAAGTCCTGACGATGATGGATCTATGGCCATGGCAAACTACATGATGTATTTCACTGTGCTTAATTAGTATCTTTTAGATGGATTGCAAGATTCAACCAAGTTGTATGACATGCAAGGTATAACAGAAAGTAAAGAACATTATATTATGATCTATTCATATCAACCTGATCCATCTTAAGGATCCAACATCACATGTTATCACTTGGCCTCTTGCTAACCATCCAGATCCATCTCAAGGATCATCACATACCACGGGGTCTCAACCCTTCATCATGCACTGCCATTGTCTCTTAAGGCTCACCTCATCATCATGGGACAGACATATCACATGCATACTCTTATAGAGTAATTATCAAAGCAATGTTACTCATTACATATGTCACATAGCCCTTTCATGGCTAAAACATCACGTGCAAGGTTAGAGTACACAATAATCGTAGATTCAACATAAGGCATATGCTCGCTATCATGAAAGATCATTCAAGATAATCTAATTACCAATTTTTACACTTATTTGGTAACCAAGTATGTTAAGTACATCATTAATCAAACCATATTGATGCTTACCCTCAATCTCAAGGTTATACAAGCAATCAAAGTATATAGAAATTATGTTAAGTATACAAAACCAACACTATTATTAACAAGGTCATTACTATTGCCACCAACTATTGTCATCTTTATCATGAGGCAACCTTTAATATAACTGTCACTTAGCATCATTATTACCAACATTATTATCATAAAACAACCTACTAGTGTAACTATCATCATTCTCATTATTGTTAATAATTAAGCATAAGGGTCACATCATCCATCTATTACATGAGGGCTAACATCATTATTACTACCATTAGCATCCTTATTGTTTGCAAGGCTTCATATACATTGTTGATAACCCAAACACCACCATCGTTTTATTTGGTTTATGCATAAGCATCCTCTTCCACCACAAAAGAGATTATCACCAAAGGAACTCATACCCTCACTATAGCCTCGCAACCCTCATCTAAAACCTATCATCCAACATGGGTATCGACCAACCTCACTAACCCTATCGACCATCACCCACTACTACCCTATCGGCCAACACACTCTACTAACCCTATCGACCATCACACTCATGCACATAGGGTAGGGTATCGCCCAACATGGCTACCGGCCATTAGGGTATCGCCCATCATGGTGTCGGCCATTAGGGTATCACCCACCATGGTGTCGGCCATCATGGTATCGGCCATCAGGGCACATAGCCTATCGTCCAACATGGCACTACTTGGCCCTATCGTCCACCACATGGACAAGGAGATAACTCAACACAAGAGCACACATACTATCGTCCAACTCAAGGACATCCATGTCGCCCAACACCATCAGACCATATCGCCCAACAAGAGAGAGAGAGAGAGAGAGAGAGAGAGAGTATCGCCCATCTCCAAGGGTACTCACCATATCGACCAACAAACCCTAGATCACCCTATCGCCCAACTCAAGGGAAAGAGTATCGGCCAACCTAAAGGACTCATCATGTCGCCCAACACCGGCTACCATATCGTCCACCAAGGGGAACACCATGTCGTCCAACTCAAAAACAAAGGTGTTGCTCAACCCAAGGTTACTCATACCGTTCAACTTAGGGGCAAGTGTGTCGCCCAACACACTCACAAGGAAGGGGTATCACCCAACCCAAGGTCATCTTCAACCTCCAACACAAAGAGCACAAACCCTAAAAAGCAAGGTATACAAGGAACCCTAAACCCTAGAGAGGGATATCGGCCACTAAGGTACATAAGCAAGATGTACAAGCAAGGAACTAAGCTAGACTACTAACATGTAACAAGGTTAAAGCTAGAGGTAATAGAGTTAGGGTTAGAAACTATGCAACCCGCCTTAAGCTCCAAGCTCCAAAGCACTCCAAGGTCCAAAGCTATCGTCCACCAGGCTGCTCCAGGAAGGTGTATCGGCCACCACTTCAGCTCTAAGGAAGTGTATCGGCCACCACTTCAGCTCCAAGGAAGTGTATCGGCCAACACAAGCAAGATGGAGAGGGATATCGTGCACCAAGGGTGGAGGGGAGACCAAAAGAGCAAAGGAGACTAAGGCAAGGAGAAGAGCTACCTATATAGGAAGAAGGGGAGGAGAAACCAAGGTACAACCATGCTATGTGTCGCCCACCCAAGGGACACATGTCCACCAACTCAAGCCACCTCTCATGCAAGCCATAAGGAACTTGTCCAAGATGTGCACCGTGTGTCCATCAACCAAGCCAAGCCATCTGGGCGACACAACAAGAGCTATTGGGCGACACACCAAGCAACTGGGCGACACACCACCTGCCCTGGGCGACACAAGGCTCAAGCAAGCCCAAACAAGGAACTCCAAGGCCCAAACAAGTTCAACTCAGGCCCAAAGGACTCAAACAACAAGCCCAAGCCTTCCTCTCAACCCTAGAGGAAGCAAAGAGGGAAAACATCTCACAAGATGGCAAACCTTCCCACAAAACCCTAAACTTGGGTTATTTGCAAGTAGCCCCTCGAACTCTCAACAAAGCACAACCAAACCCTAATCACCACTAAAGGTGATTAGCAAGCACCAAAGCACCAAGATCAAGCAAAACAAACAGGGTAAACCCTAAACACATGTCAGGGTCCTTACACTGACCCTTGCACCTATATATAAAGGATATGAAAGAACCACTAAACCCTACTCTTGTCCCCTCCTTACTCAATTTGGTTGGAGACCCTCCGAGCCAGCGCCATCGATCCAGTTTCCTCTCTGACGAACACCTTACGAGCCTGGTCCCCTCCGCCGCCTATAGTCAAATTGGGATCCAAGTAAGCAACTATGGACTCCTCTCAATCTTTCCCTTTCTTCTGTTTGTCTTGTGATGACTCCACTCATTGTATCCTATAGCCTAGTTCACACATCTCACCGACGTTTTTCATCTCGGATCCTCAGTGCGTCCTCGGCCCAGTTTTCTCATCTTATACGATCGCTTGACATCACTGATGCTTTTCCAAGCTTTGAATTTGTGGTTTTTTTTCGTCGGTCCATCGTGGTGGACTTCATGTTTTTCCCCTATTTCTCGCCTTGTTGAAGAACATTGAGGCAACAACCTTTCAAGTTTTTCTCGTATGTCATCCCTGGGGCTTCTACAAACTTGCTTGATTAGTATAGACTCAGTTTACTAATCATTTCTTGGTGGCCGTCTGGTGCTACCTCTTCCGGTTCTGCCTTGGCCATGGCCGGAGCAGTTGTCGAGCTTTAGTGCTCACTTGGACTCGAGAGAGGGCTCTCTGACTCCATTGTGAGGTGAGGAAGCCATCTAGAGTCTTAGCTATTGGTAAACGATCACCCACATCAAGGTGTGTCCAGAGGTAGAACCTCCAATTAACACACATCACCATGGATCACCCACATAGAAGCTAGGATAAAGAATGACGATGTTGCCCTCGTAGGGTTGATCAGATTATCTTTGATGCAAGGGCCGTATTGGGTTTTTTTTATCATTTCGATTTATCTATCCACTGAACTACTGGGCGAGCCCCTGTGCTAGCTAGCGAGTGCCGACTAGCCCAAGTCAGTGCGAGACCAAGTTTAGTGGTCCGCTGATCTGGATCCTGATGTACATGTGGCTTTTTCTCAAATTCTCATTGGTCTATTTTTTATAATTCATATTAAATTATAGGATTATTAGAAAATACCCAAAAATATTCGTTGGAAAGGTTTTTCGAAGAGGAAGTTGATTTCAGTGTTTTCAAACCCTAATTTTAAGAGTGTCAAGCCTTGTTTTCCTATTAACATAAGATTAGGGTTTAGGATGCATTAATGATGATAATTGATAGAAATCATGTAATTTCAAGAACATATGATTCGATCAAGACCAGGGATACTAAGTTAGGATCTACTTTGCTCCAGGTAAGTGGTTCATGTCATTATGCATAAGTACTTTGGATAAATTGCATGTTAAGTATGATTTAAGATTTATGCTTTGAATTCCAAGTTCATGAATGAGTTTAAGATAATAATGATGCCTCAGGTTGTATTATTGCTTGTTGGTTGTATAATCATAAAGTCTTATGTTTATGAATTATGCTCATTAATTTAATGCTATGATCGAGTAATGATTAAGAAATTGCAGAAAGAGCCATGTAACTCATGTAATGTAAATTTCAAGATTAAGAGGGAGAAATCCCATGATGATTAAGATAATGCACTTAAGTTGTAAATTGTTCCTCTTTATAATATTTTGTCTTTATGGCGTTGATGAGCACTTTGGTGCAACTAAGATGAGCCTTAACCGGACAGATGAGCTGTTACGACCCCACCTCCCGATAAACCCCAATTAAGGGAGACCAAGAGGTTGAGCCGCACCCATTAATCCCAGATCAAAGGTTCGACATATAACCATAAACAATTATTCAATTCTAACAGACTATACTGAAAATCGTAATAAAATTTTTCTTTACATACCTTTTGAAAACTTGGATCTCTACTCTTCTATCCACACCGATACTAATCTATCTAATCCTCCTTTGCACTTTAATTCTCATTTATAATCACATGTGCCACTTTACTGTTTGTTCTTTTCATTGTACCTAAAACGCCGACAAATAAAACGTCGGTCAGCCGTAGCTGGTATGTGGGGGAAACATTAAACATGCAACTATGATAACAATGTAATCATTCAATTACTTGTTTAACAACCAATATTACGTTTTAGATATAACTCCGCGATCCAAGAGTACCCTATCCTCTGTGTTGTCCCCATTAAACCCCTCATGATCCACCTATAAGTGAACCAATTTCTAGGGTTGAGTCACATGGCACTACTCGTAAGTAGTCCACTCCTTAACTCGGGATTTGCTAAAGAGTCTCTAACTCACGGCAACCTAGACCTTACTCTAGGATTACCCCTTTTTAACTTTTTCAAAGTAACAGAGGTGGACCCGGATCTAGCCAGTTATACATGCACATTTATGGTGATAATCATAGTCACTTTATAGTGGCATGAAATAAATAAACATACAACAGTATAGTTGCATTCAATGCGATTAAACATCCGAGAATACATCGGGAAACTATAGCAGTTATTCATAATCGTAACCACATACCTGATCCATAGTAACTTGATGTCCATGCATTAACATTCAACACAATTAACAAGCAATCAACAATATCCTGAAAATAATGCATAACATCCAAATGCCATTGTTTTATTCAAAACATCCACAAGATCAACTTGTATTCCACCTTATAATTTCTAGGCCACCCTTAGGGTTTTATTAGGTTTTCAGCCTTCATTTTGCATTTATCACTTTTAATGCTCTTTTAGTTCACAAACCCTACTTTCTGCATCATAGGCACAATTGAATGTCAATTAAATCTAATATGTTTCTTTCACACTAAAACTATTATCTTTATCCTTTTAGGTCATATCCAAAACATTAAGGATAATTATCATCTTTGGTTTCTTTCAAATTGACAAATCATTTTTTCCATTATAGTTCAACTCACATATATGAACCTTATTTATTACTATTTCCACCTTTATACACTAGGAAACACTAATTATCTGAATAATTCACATTAAAGGTCTTTGGTACTCAATTTATCTTCAAATCATCATATCTCCATTTTATTCTTCGATTTGTACAATTAAAACCATTAGAATTCATATCAACATAAATTAGGGTTTCTAATCCCATTAAGGCATATTCATGTACATAGAACCCTAAGTTAAACCAACTATATCAAAAGATCATCTTTTTCAAATCCTATTTTCACTTTTATTAAAAACAGGTTAATATCAGTTTGAGTTATCCATCTATTAGCAAATCTAAGGGTTTTTCCTTAGTTAAATCATTAAAGAGGATAACTTTATGTATTTTTCCAATTTCAAGCATATAAATTCTAAATTAAACTAATCATGTGCAAAGTTCTTCCTTTTTGAACTCAATGTTCATTTTTACATTTAACAAGTTAATATCAACCCTAATGATTCATTAAACCCTATTAATCACATTAATCATCAAAGTAGGGTTTCTTTACCATTAATACATTAAAGTTGATAACTTTTATTAATTTTCTAATTGCAAGCATAACCAGGCTCGAATTATATTTTTATTGGATTCCTTGCATTTTTCTGATCAAAATTCATATATCACTTGTCCTAATCGGAGTTACGAATCTCGAGATATGAATTTTGTATGAATTACCTGTTTGAGCCAATGGCACGATGCCACGTCACCTATCCCATGCATGCGCTTGATTTGGAAAACATAACCAAATTACAGAACTGCCCTCACTTGAAACGTCCAGCTCTATAGCCCGCGAAGGGCAATTTCATCCAACAGACCCCAAGCTCATCTTCTTCCTCAGGACGCCGCTCCCTGTCGCCCTATGCGCGATTTGCGGAGTCTCTCCCTTCCTCTCTGGATCCCCTCGATCTACGGAACCTACTCCACTCCCTTGGCCTCCCTCCTCCGCACCAACCAAGCTCTCAGTTGCGCTCATGGTGGCGGAAATAGGACCTGGGCAGACCTGCAACACGGCCGCCCAAAGCAGCCGTGCGGCTGCTGCCATGGTCGTCAAGGGTGAAGAAAAGCCCTCCTAATCACTCCAGGCTGTTGCGGACGCAGTAGGGCTCTCTTGCGACTCCCTCATTCAGCCTCGTAGCTCCGAAAGCACCCGAATTTACTTTAGTTAGGGTTTATGGGAGAAACTATGGAATAAGAGGAGAAGCCATGTGGGGAATCTTCTGGGCTCGGACTGGAGAGTCTACCCTTATATAGGGGCGAGCACGAAGCCCTAAGGCGTGCCCCCTCGAGGACTCAAGTCTGATTCTTGAAAGAAAACTTATTTTCCTTGTTTGAGGAGCAATCATCTCTCTCTCTTCTTTAACCATTAATATCCCTTTTCTTTAAGTATTAGGAATTCGAAATTCCTCTCCTTAACTCTCTTTATTTGCCTTTTAATCTATTGGCCACGAATATATATATATCTTCTTAGGAAAACACTTCCTTTAATAAAAATTACATAATTAATGGATTATGTATTCCCATTACCTCTTTATTTTATAATTAAGGTATTTTCTCTTCCTTTTCCTTTATTGGGGCTCCTTGGCACCCAATAAATCTTATTATTTCGAAATCCTTTTCCAAGGATATTTATTATCCTTCTAGATGCATCTTTATGCCTTATTTCACATTATCTTGTTTATTTCTCATTTAAATATTCCTTTTTGGGGTTTTCTTTTTATTTCTCTTTTATTTTCCTCATTAGCATTCCTTTTAATATTAGAAACCTCATGGATACGAAATTTCCCCAAGAAATCTCATTTATGTCTCTTTTCATTCATTTTCCACATTATATCATTATTTCCCAATTTCTTTCTTCATAAAGAAATACTTAATTAATCTTTTCTTTTTCTATTGCTTTCTTTTTGCAACCTTGGACTCCTTGGTACCCAAGGAACCCAAGAGGCACGAAATCCTCTTTGGATTTGCCTTCTAGAGGTTTCCACATATTTCTTTTCTTAAAATTCAATTATCCATTTACTAATTGAATTTCCTTTGTTATTTTCCTTTTATTGGGCCCAATAGCCAATAAAGCCCACAAATCATACAACAAGGCTATCTTAATGAAATCCAATTATTCTCAACCAAATATATGATTATTTGTTCAAACATCTTTAATATGAGAAATTATATTTCTCACCACTTGAACCCAAAAAAATTGGGGTTGTAACATCCTTCCCCTCTTATAGGAATGTTGTCCTCAAAATTCAAACAAGAAAACAAACAATTCAGGATAAAACTTTTCCATGTCCATCATTGGCCCCTATGTGGCTTTGCCGTACCCATGGCATTTCCAAAGAACCTTTATTATCACATATTCTTTTCTCTGAGTCCTTTCATCCTGGCGTCTATAAACTACACAGGTGACTCAGGCCATTTCAACCTCCCTTGGGGCTCACTAGGTTCATTGGTTAGCACATGGTCGGGGTACCTCACATAGTGCTCTAAATTGGACACATGGAAAACATCCCACATTACTTTATCCTGAGGGTAGGGTCAAAACCTAACCATCTCCACCCATCCATCTCTAATGGACCCATGTATCGGGGACTCAGCTCTCTTAGCTATAACTTAGAGGGGTCAGATTTTCATGTCACATTTTCTCCCACAATAACTTGTATGTCAGTCTACTTTGCATCTGCTCACGACTTTCACCGTCTCTAGGCTCCTTTCAGCCCTTGCACAATCAAAGTGACTTCACCTACACGCACTGTGGTCCATCATGTGGTCCTTTTCACCAACATCACCTTACTGATGTGGTGATCGACACAGCCTCCCTTACAGAGCTTCTTATAAAACCCGATACTGGCTATGGACGTTATCTTCACATCTTTCATAGGGCAAAAATTGTCTCTCGTTATCACCCTGAACGAGCACACATGCCCTCATCATACCCTTTAGTCTGGATCATACTAACCATAGTTAGGGGTGATAAACTAACATCGAGTTCTTCATGTTCCTACTTCCACTTTATGGAAGGGAACCTTTTGATCAAACTCAAAAACCTTTGAACTCGCTTCATAGTTGAACCATCTTTCTCTCATGGATAGTTCAACCAGATCTGTCCCTTGACAGAACTTCTTCTTTCCCATGTCATCTAGGTAAGGCGGACTACCATAACCCACATTGCATCTTGACCTTTCTTGGTCCAGGGGAGACTTCCAACATCCATAGTGATGAACTCCCTTTCTCTTTCTGGGACTTTTTATCCTTTATATCAATGCACTGGGTTACTGGTGTGCATCCTTTACCCTTGGCTTGCATGGTCATATACCACATGCAACTTTATCTTAGGTATTAAAATATCACTTATTATCTTGGTAGTACAGTGTATGGTGATCTTAAAATCACGATTTCCTATATGTCCTGATTCCTCAAGATTGATTTCCTCAGAAACCCTAAACCATCCTCATCAGGGTTTCATCACCTTCTTATCCAAATAAGTGTACTTGAGGTTCTACCACCATCTTTTCATCGTATCAAGGACTAACTGGCTAACCAAACAACTCTTAACTTTTCAACATACCTCGTTACATCTGAGTGTTTATCCAAACACCCCTTCTTTCCAAACTTAGGGTTATCCAAACAACCTCTTCTAGCCAAACTAGGCAGATATATTTCAATCAGAGCATCCATTACTGCTTCACCTTCTTAGGTATTAGGTATCATTGAAGACATAAACTTCCATGTATTTCACTTATCATCTCACCTCAAACTCTATGTCTAACTTCATTAAGAATACTCTCTGATATGGTGATCAAACTCAACCTGGTATAACTTATAAGTTCCACTTAACTCAGGATATAAATATCCTCATAAGGTGACTACCTCATTCCTCTTAGTGCTAGCAAGCCATCCATGTATCATTCACTTTACCGGGATAGGTTATCTTCTCTACCCCATCTCTCGTGGCAACGTTCCAACCTACATCATCTCTTATCCTTGGTGTATGACATGCATAATGTCCTATCTCTCACCCCCATAACAAGAGGAAATAAGCATTTGGCTGCAGTCCAAATACAGAGTTCCTCCTGTTCCAAGAGTAGAGATGGTACATCCCACCTTGCCAGTACACCTTTAAATCTCAGTTGAAACATGCCTCATATGTCACTTTATTACGATCATTTCGATAATAAAGTTTCTTCCATGGAAAACTGGTCTCGAACCTACTGAGGTTTACATCCTTGGTCATCTCCTATAGGTCTATAGGGTGCCGGCTCTTTTGGGGTCATCCCTCTTCCCTCATGCATCAAGAGAGTGCCCTACTCATCTGCCCTTTGGGTCCCATGAGTTCATGAAGGTGATCCATCTCCTAACCCATGGCCCTCAGACAATGATAGCTGTTACCTCCCGACCCTATGGTCATGTGCAACTGGGGAATTAGGCAACTCCTACTTTCATCGGTCTTATCCCTACCTGACCCTAGGATAGACTTAGGATTCTCCCTCATAGTACATATTCACTTAGAACCTTACCCAAGTCTTCATCGTCTCTCTTTCTGCATTCATGGGCTGGCTTTCATCCTTTCATGGCAACTTGCCTACCTTGGTCAAGCCCCATATCGGTTACCTCCATGGTAACACATTCATATGCAATTAGAGATGGATATCTTATGGGCCTACGGGTTCATTCTCATACCATGTACTTTTCACTTATCTTCTCAAGATCCCATGGGACTTCTTTAGGTTACCTTAAACCCACAAAACTAGTAACCACCCTACACAAGGGTCCCTCTCCCAGGATGGGGGGAAACTACAACTCTTGCCCTCAAGGTCACAAACATCCTTAGGTCTAGGGTTTACATCCTTATGCTTAACCCTAGTATGCTATTAAGGCACAAGAAGACCACCTACGGAACCATGCTAGGTCATACTTATCCTTCTTTCCTCGATGTTGGATCAAGATAAAACTTTCCCCTTTATCATCAACCTAGCTGTAAGGGGGTTCACCAAACATACCTTAAACTTAAGGGGCTTCCCTTTTCCTTTATTCGTGAGGCGTACCATGCTCGAAACTATAGAAACTTAATTCTCATCATGAGCATTAGGTATACCACTTCCCCTCTTAGGCCTAGGAACCCTAGGTTCACTGCATGCTCTGTCTCTTAACTACAAACCAAGCATGAAAAAAGGCATGATATGCACTCCTTGTCATCCTTCAACTCAAGCAACACTTAGGATTGGGTCCTCCTTAAGGACAACCAACAAGGTACAAGGCCTCATAACCTGCTACTAAACCTTTCTAGGTCTAAGGAACTCTTCTTCCTACCCCAGAAGGTAAACATCCCTACCATGGGCACATAGGTGCTAGAAGCTTCATCTTCTCTCAGCGTTTGTTCCCTCTCAAGACAACCAAGGTATCATCAACTTTCAGGGACCGATCATGAGGCAACCATTATCATCCATTGTTCAGGTTCTTAGGCTTCCAACCTTTTTGCGGGGTTTCCTACTCTCTCTAGAGATAACCCTACATCCAACCTCACCATTAGAGGTCCTCTCTTCATGAAGGTTCAACCTCAGAGGCATGCTCTACATGGGTGAAGCCTAGGTTCGAACTTATGTTTGCTCAAGATCATCCATAACCCTTTATGCTCCATCATGATTCCTTATCCAGGGTTTCATCCTACTGTCAGCACTATAACGTGCCCCAGGTGCCAGTTATACCCTACTTGCACAAGCCCATAGGGTTTCTAAGGTCCTTCACTAACCTCACCATCTAAGGAGCTATCCTTTACCCTAACATGCACGACCCTTCCCAGGGTTAGGTTGCCAAAGGTGTCAGGTCACCCATGGATCATATGGCATCCCAAAGGCATGTCCTTTCAAACACCTGGTCCAACTCATCTCCCTCTAACCTTCACTTAGGGTTAGGGTTAGCATCATCCTCATAGGATGTGCCAGGTCTCTACTTGCAATGGAGATTCTCTATCTCCAAGACTAACTTATCCTCCTGACAAGAAGGTCTACTCTCAGGTCTATTCTGAGGACATGACAACTTATGTCATACGACCTAAGCATGTATCTATTCTTTAATTTGCGTTTAATCTATTAAGCTTATGTCCATGACATCTTATTTACATGCTTTTCATTAATTTGATGGAGGATTCCTTAAACCTTATTAACCTTACCCATACCTCAAGAGGGTGAGGAGGAGAGAGAAAACCCTAATCCTTTAGGTCCTTATCAGAATTTTTGTGATGAGAAGGGATGAATAAGATGAGATGTCCTAAAGGTATCTTATTTAGATTCATACCCTAAGACTTTGGCCAGGAAGTCACACGGATCCGGGAGTCCTCGTATTCCGACTAGCGGTGCGGAGGAAAATCTTGCCAGCCCCCGGTCGTGATCCTTTTCTAGACACCTCCGTCTTTCGGATAATCCTCTAATAACTCCCTTGGGTTCTATGGAGTTTGTAAAATTTAATAATTATTAATGGTTAACTGAGGAACCCAAGCTCTGATACCAAATGTTACAACCCCACCTCCCGATAACCCCCAATTAAGGGAGACCAAGAGGTTGAGCCGCACCCATTAATCCCGGATCAAAGGTTCGACATATAACCATAAACAATTATTAAATTCTAACAGACTATACTGAAAATGGTAATAAAATTTTTCTTTACATACCTTTTGAAAACTTGGATCTCTACTCTTCTATCCACACCGATACTAATATATCAATCCTCCTTTTCACTTTAATTCTCATTTAGAATCACATGTGCCACTTTACTGTTTGTTCTTTTCATTGTACCTAAAACGCCGACAAACAAAACGTCGGTCAGCCGTAGCTGGTATGTGGGGGAAACAGTAAACATGCAACTATGATAACAATGTAATCATTCAATTACTTGTTTAACAACCAATATTACGTTTTAGATATAACTCCGCGATCCAAGAGTACCCTATCCTCTGTGTTGTCCCCATTAAACCCCTCATGATCCACCTATAAGTGAACCAATTTCTAGGGTTGAGTCATATGGCACTACTTGTAAGTAGTCCACTCCTTAACTCGGGATTTTCTAAAGATTCTCTAACTCACGACAACCTAGACCTTACTCTAGGATTACCCCTTTTTAGCTTTTTCAAAGTAACAGAGGTGGACGCGGATCTAGCCAGTTATACATGCACATTTATGGTGATAATCATAGTCACTTTATAGTGGCATGAAATAAATAAACATCCAACAGTATAGTTGCATTCAATGTGATTAAACATCCGAGAATACATCGGGAAACTATAGCGGTTATTCATAATCATAACCACATACCTGATCCATAGTAACTTGATGTCCATGCATTAAAATTCAACACAATTAACAAGCAATCAACAATATCCTGAAAATAATGCATAACATCCAAATGTCATTGTTTTATTCAAAACATCCACAAGATCAACTTGTATTCCACCTTATAATTTATAGGTCACCCTTAGGGTTTTATTAGGTTTTTAGCCTTCATTTTGCATTTATCACTTTTAATGCTCTTTTAGTTCACAAACCCTACTTTCTGCATCATAGGAACAATTGAATGTCAATTAAATCTAATATGTTTCTTTCACACTAAAACTATTATCTTTATCCTTTTAGGTCATATCCAAAACATTAAGGCTAATTATCATCTTTGGTTTCTTTCAAATTGACAAATCATTTTTTCCATTATAGTTCAACTCACATATATGAACCTTATTTATTACTATTTCCACCTTTATACACTAGGAAACACTAATTATCTGAATAATTCACATTAAAGGTCTTTGGTACTCAATTTATCTTTGAATCATCATATCTCCATTTTATTCTTCGATTTGTACAATTAAAACCATTAGAATTCATATCAACATAAATTAGGTTTTCTAATCCCATTAAGGCATATTCATGTACATAGAACCCTAAGTTAAACCAACTATATCAAAAGATCATCTTTTTCAAATCCTATTTTCACTTTTATTAACAATAGGTTAATATCAGCTTGAATTATCCATCTATTATCAAATCTAAGGGTTTTTCCTTAGTTAAATCATTAAAGAGGATAACTTTATGTATTTTTCCAATTTCAAGCATATAAATTCTAAATTAAACTAATCATGTGCAAAGTTCTTCCTTTTTGAACTCAATGTTCCTTTTTACATTTAACAAGTTAATATCAACCCTAATGATTCATTAAACCCTATTAATCACATTAATCATATCAAAGTAGGGTTTCTTTACCATTAATACATTAAAGTTGATAACTTTTATTAATTTTCAAATTTCAAGCATAACCAGGCTCCAATTATATTTTTATTGGATTCCTTGCATTTTTCTGATCAAAATTCATATATCACTTGTCCTAATCGGAGTTACGAATCTCAAGATATGAATTTTGTATGAATTACCTGTTTGAGCCAATGGCACGATGCCACGTCACCTATCCCATGCATGCACTTGATTTGGAAAACATAACCAAATTACAGAACTACCCTCACTTGAAACGTCCAGCTCTATAGCCCGCAAAGGGCAATTTCATCCAACAGACCCCAAGCTCATCTTCTTCCTCAGGACGCCGCTCCCTGTCGCCCTAGGCGCGATTTGCGGAGTCTCTTCCTTCCTCTCTGGATCCCCTCGATCTATGGAACCTACTCCACTCCCTTGGCCTCCCTCCGCCGCACCAACCAAGCTCTCGGTTGCGCTCATGGTGGCGGAAATAGGACCTGGGCAGACCTGCAACACGACCGCCCAAAGCAGCCGTGCGGCTGCTGCCATGGTCGTCAAGGGTGAAGAAAATCCCTCCTAATCACTCCAGGCTGTTGCGGACGCAGCAGGGCTCTCTTGCGACTCCCTCATTCAGCCTCGCAGCTCCGAAAGCACCCGAATTTACTTTAGTTAGGGTTTATGGGAGAAACTATGGAAGAAGAGGAGAAGCCATGTGGGGAATCTTCTGGGCTCGGACTGGAGAGTCTACCCTTATATAGGGGCGAGCACGAAGCCCTAAGGCGTGCCCCCTCGAGGACTCAAGTCCGATTCTTGAAAGAAAACTTATTTTCCTTGTTTGAGGAGCAATCATCTCTCTCTCTCTTCTTTAACCATTAATATCCCTTTTCTTTAAGTATTAGGAATTCGAAATTCCTCTCCTTAACTCTCTTTATTTGCCTTTTAATCTATTGGCCACGAATATATATATATATATATCTATCTTCTTAGGAAAACACTTCCTTTAATCAAAATTACATAATTAATGGATTATGTATTCCCATTACCTCTTTATTTTATAATTAAGGTATTTTCTCTTCCTTTTCCTTTATTGGGGCTCCTTGGAACCCAATAAATCTTATTATTTCGAAATCCTTTTCCAAGGATATTTATTATCCTTCTAGATGCATCTTTATGCCTTATTTCACATTATCTTGTTTATTTCTCATTTAAATATTCCTTTTTGGGGTTTTCTTGTTATTTCTCTTTTATTTTCCTCATTAGCATTCCTTTTAATATTAGAAACCTCATGGATACGAAATTTCCCCAAGAAATCTCATTTATGTCTCTTTTCATTCATTTTCCACATTATATCATTATTTCCCAATTTCTTTCTTCATAAAGAAATACTTAATTAATCTTTTCTTTTTCTATTGCTTTCTTTTTGCAACCTTGGACTCCTTGGTACCCAAGGAACCCAAGAGGCACGAAATCCTCTTTGGATTTGCCTTCTAGAGGTTTCCACATATTTCTTTTCTTAAAATTCAATTATCCATTTACTAATTGAATTTCCTTTGTTATTTTCCTTTTATTGGGCCCAATAGCCAATAAAGCCCAC
Organism: Alisma plantago-aquatica; assembly: GCA_963693085.1. Classification (NCBI taxonomy): domain Eukaryota; kingdom Viridiplantae; phylum Streptophyta; class Magnoliopsida; order Alismatales; family Alismataceae; genus Alisma; species Alisma plantago-aquatica. The sequence goes on along the minus strand of OY856412.1, from coordinate 437,057,652 downwards.
AAATCATACAACAAGGCTATCTTAACGAAATCCAATTATTCTCAACCAAATATATTATTATTTGTTCAAACATATTTAATATGAGAAATTATATTTCTCACCACTTGAACCCAAAAAAATTGGGGTTGTAACATGAGCACTTTGGTGCAATTATTGGATGCAGAAAATTTACATGGATGGAAAGATAATAACAATGATGCTAATGATTAAGTTAAGAGGATTAAGTAACTTATTATATGTTTCTCACAATGATGGAACTTTATGGTCGTCATGGGATTCCTAGCAATGATGGGCTTTCCAAGCATGATGTGCCCCACGGGTCAGTGATGGAGAGAACACATATAGTAATGTTTCTTAATTCATTGATGTAATGAAATCTAAAGTGTAATGGGAATTCTTAATGTTAAATCATGTCAAGTTTATTTCAGTTCAAGTATACACTTACTTTTCAGTTCTTATAACATGCATAGTATCGTTTACTTATATTGTTGCTTTGTTTCACATGGCTATGGGATGAGATGTCCCTAGATCAAGGAGCAAGAGGGAATTGAAGTGAGCCTTCAAGTGTAGTTGACTCAAGGAGACTTTAGCTTGATGGGGTGCCATCTACCACTCCATAGATTATCTAGTTTAGTTCCGATTCATGCTTTAGATTTGCTTAGCCTTCATGTATTAGGTTTTGAAATAAGATGAGATAGTTTATGGTTTTTCCCTATTAAAGAACAATGTATGAATCTCTATTTTGATTTAATGCATGGTGTTCCATTTATCTTGTTGCAATGTATATCATGCTTTGTGATGTTCCTCCGAGCCAAGTGACCCATGTTATGTATAACATAGGGTTTGCTTCCGCCGACTTATATATGTGCTTGGATGGGTGTTACACTTTTATATAAGATGTTGGACCTTTGTGTAAATGTTCATGGAAATGTTTGTGAAATTTAAGTCATTTTTAATTATACCCCTTTCAGTGATGTGATTAATTAGTGACCGGTCATGTTTTGGTTTTGAGTATTCTCATTTAGTGTGGTGGGTTGCTATAAAAACTATACAATCTAAATTTAGCTCTAGTTACTCATTATGAATGCAGATCTGAGTCGAGGTATATCACATTGTATAGAAATTTGATTCAGGTCAGTTTTGAGTTGGACTATTTTGTATAAACTGGGTTGTTGTATGATTCAAAGCATCCCCAAAACCAATTCTTATAACACCACTAGGTAGATGCTAGTGATATCTAGGAGTTTGGTGATTTTTATAGGATTTGGAGAAATTTTTGATAGCTAATAGTGTTTGGTAAGTTGGGATCCAATAAGAACATTTAAACTCTCATGATAGTGGCAGTCAAGGGGGTGACAATCCTTTATAGTATAATGACGTAGGAGTTAATGAGGAATTATGATACATGATGCAATTAATGAAACACTTCTTATAATTCAAGATCAAACAAATGCAATCCTATAATGAAACACTTCTTATTAATTCAATAGCACATAGTTGTCATGTAGAAAAATGTGTCAATGGAATAATGCTAGGTTTTATAACAAGAATGAACATATTTTGATGAAAGAACACGATGTTCTTGAATATGTAATGTATGTAATAAATGTTTGTGTAGTATTTAATTGAGGTGTTACACAAACAAAATCAGAACATTGTGTTTATGCATACATATTTGCATAATGTAACATATCAATATTTTAGCTATTCTGACTCTAGAAATCCCAATTCCATGATGAGGAGGTTCATGTTCTTGGATATTTTGAATTTTGATCACATAAGAAGAAACATATACATGTTTGTCTATACCTTGATGAACATTTAATGTGCATAATATGAGTAACTCACATATTAACCCTAATGATGGATACATATGATCCTGACCATGCTATGTGTAACGTCTCATGACTTGAGGCCTCAGATTAAATGATCTTAAAAGTAATGATTAAACTACCCATTTCACCAAGGTTCACCTCCTTTACAAGGAGCTCATCACTAAGAACTCCATAGTTAAGCTTGCTCAACTTGGAGTATTACTAGGATGGGTGACTCGTCAGAAAGTTGATCCCGACTAGTGTGTGAGGACACATTGCAAAGTCAAGGAAAGTGGTGGTTTGTGGGGCCGCTCATCATTTTAGAAACTCCTCTAGAACCTTGGGTAGTGGGCTCATGCATTAAAAATGGTATCAGAGCCATTCCTCCATTAGGTGCGGCCCATACGGTTATTTGACATATTAGTTTTGAGCCATGTGGTGGCAATCCATGGTGATGTATCCACTCTTACTGTGGTGAACGTGATCAAAAGTTGGGTGTCCATCGGCCATTATGGGTTTACACTAAAATGAAAAACATTATGATGTTGTATAATTGAGCCTTGACGAGCACATAAAGAGTTTAAATGGGGGAGTTTGTAATGTCCCAGTGTTTGGGACCTCAGATGAAATGATCTTAAAAGGAATGGTTAGACTACCCAGGGTGGATCTAGGGGGGTGGCTGGGGGTATCTAGCCCCTCTACCTCCCCCGAAAATGATAAAATACACTTATATAAATATAAAAATATTAACAATATTTAGATATGTACTTGTTTCACGATATCCTAATCATAAAGAGTAACTAGTTGAAGTGGCAGTTTGTACCTTTAGTTGTGTAGATGGTGCAAGTTTGAAATTTTTGTGTGGTTATTTTATTTTTTAGTCCCCTTTTATAAACTCAACCCCCTATTGTGTGTTTCTTGTTCCACCCCTGAGACTACCCATATCAAAAGGTAAACCTCCTTTTCGAGGAACTCATCACTAAGTACTCTATAGTTAAGCATGCTCATCTTAGAGTAGTACTAGGATGGGTGACCGTTCGAGAAGTTGATCTCAACTTGCGCGTGAGTGAAACCAAAGCACACAGTCAAGACACATGGTGTTTGTAGAACCCGATGAGTATATTTATACCCATTTTTAGATGTTTTTTACGCATTTTCTAGGGCTTTTTGTATTTCTAATTCTTAGTTTTAACTTTATATTCACTTAAATGCAATTATTTTCCATTTTTTGAACTTTAATTTATTTTTGCACATATTTTTTGCAGAATCAGCCAAGGTTGCGTAACAATGCCCAGATGGACGATTAAGCCCTCACAATGCTACACCTCAAGGGAAGGATGGACCAAAAGCTTTCCTTTTGATCACTTAGTCAAGCGAGCGGTTATGCCACTCGCCAAACTTGAGTCGCTCTTCATCCAGAGTCCTCCCGATTTTGACGACCTGGCTCACGCTCCCATCATCCAGTCCATTCCGGTTCACTCTATACTAGTCAGCTAGAGAATGTAATGCGAGGTCTAAATTGAGTAACCTATGCGAGTCTCCTATTGGACCAAGCATGGGCCATGCAATTAAATGCCTTTGACCACAAGCATTTAACCTTAGGGTTTTAGAGGCGAGGAATGCATCTATAAAAGGGAACCCTTATCATCCATAAGAAGGGTCTCTTATCATTATCTAGATGCCACATTGTGCATCACAAACCCTAGCAAGGAGTGTGGAGGTGGTGCCTTAGCAGGGAGATTGGTCTTCATGGACCATGTGTCATGGCCTTCTCCAACATTCATACTATCTCTTTGTTATTGTCCCTCACCATGAGAGAGTATACGTCTTGTGCAGGGGTATGGGGACTAGCCCTAATCGCCCTATTTTATCTTAGCTTGTATCTAAACTCAACAATATAGTTGCTAAATAAACTCAACACTAAAGTTGTCCCTTGATTTGCAAGTTAACGACTTGTTTTGCATATATGTTATAATTATGGATATGCAGCTTGCTCTGAGCATGATTAGAACACCAAAATGATCTTATTATCGCCCTGAGCTATCACTAAGGAATAGTGAGGTGATTGGACTTTGATCTGCTACATGCCAATGATGGTCGATCGTAAGTAAGGAGTTTGGTTGGTATAGATAGGGAACTTGGGTATCAAGGATGGTTGGTTCCAAGGGAGTTTATACTAGGTGACGACCTGTATCCCGTGTGGGTGCAAAAACTAATCCTTGATTAAGCAAAGACTATTGGAGAGTTAGATATTCTTAGGATAATTATGCAGGCATGGGCATTGAAACCCCGCCCTGATGCTCTTTATTACTTGTTATTTACTTCTTTAATCTTCATTTCTTTTGTCAACAATTTAGTTTAACCAAATCTTTCAACTACTCGGTCATAAATACTACTCTTAATACTTTTTTTTCATAAATATTACTCATAATACTTATTACTCTTAATACTTATGAATCTATATAAATACTTAAAAAGGTTTTTCTTTGGGTTCGATCCTTAAGTATACTGCAATAAGGCTTCTGCTCGTGTGGAGTGGAAAATTAATGCACTGCTTTTGGTTAAACCTAAAAGTATTTCTTTTAGGGTTTTTATTGGTGCGACATTTGGAGCCCCATCAAAATTTGCACCATTGATGGGGAACAATGGTAGTTTAATATTTTCGAAGTATAAGCATAATTAGGATTTTTCTTTTCTTTTATTTATTTTTCTTGATAATATTGAAAATCTTCTAGAACCAAAAACAATGATCACAATCCGTCTTTCTCTTTTCAGATACTCCTAGCCTATGTGAAGATCCAGGAGTCTTGACTCAAGATTATTATTCGATCCTGAAATCGAGAAAAGCCTCTAGAAATTTTGTAAGGAGAGAGCCATGGTTGATGCGGCAGCTGCAGAAGTAGCTACTCAAGTGTGCATCGATGCATCTATCGTGGCCCAACAAGAACTACTTGCCGCGGAAGCTAGAGAATAGGAAAAGGCCGAGTTCAAAGACCAGCCTAGAAGCCGCCCAAGTCGCGGAGTGCATGAAAGAATTATAGGACTTTACCATCCCCAAGGGCACCAACTTAACTCATCCAATTCAACCTCTAGGTGACCCGATTGAGATCAAGGCTCAATGGGCCAGCCTACTACAAAACTCAGGCTTTACATGAAGGATCAAAGATGATGTCAAGAACATCTTCTCAAGTTCATTGACCTTTGTTCGATGATGAAGCCATCAAGCTCCACCGATGACACCATGTGACTAAAGATCTTCAAATACTCTCTCACAAACAAAACCAAAGCATGATATAACACTCTTCTAGGGGATCTTATAAACACATGGGAGGCCCTGGAGAACACATTCCTTGAAAAAAATTACCCGCCTTCCATGACCTACTCAATCCGGGGACATATTACAAGATTCAATTAAGTGGCCGAAGAATCCCTATATGAAGCATGTGAGCAATTCAATGAACTCCTATGCAAGTGCCCACATCATGGCATCCCTAAAAATTGTATCATTGAGTTCTTTTATCGAGGAGTCAATGATGAGACAAAAAATTCCTCAATTCCTCCACGAAGGGAAATTTTATGCGACAAAGCTTCGACAACGTACTCAAAACCATTAACCTTGTGGTAGAGAATCAAACCCATTGGACCAAACCTTAGGGTAAGGGAGTTCTTAATGTGGTCATGGTAGAAGACCAATCTAAACTCAAATCTATCTCCAAAACAAAAAATCTTGAGAAGTCCTTCAATGCGTACGAGAGAAAGAGCCAAACTCCCCAAGTGCCAATTATTGCGCCTTCGTGCATATTTTGTCACATGGTGGATCATAGAAATGCTAAATTCCAATAGATTTATGTTGCATTTCACAAACATCATGTCGGTCAGTAGTACATAGTTACTCTAGCCAAAGATGTGAAGTCAATCCACAACATTCCAGGGAAAGAGTACAATAATCCAAATAAAGCTCGAGGTCATCCTAGTTTTCAATATGGGAACCCTATGGGAGACGAAGGTCCAAATCATACTTCGATGAACGCCAATGAAATATAATGACACATGCAATCAGGGAAACTTCCGGTCCAATTTTCCCATCCGGAACTACCAGCAACAACAATAAATTCCAGAATTCAAATCAAGCACCACCACTACAAATTGAAGCCGCACCAGCACAAGACCCAATGAAGACACTTATAAGATGATGGAATCATGCCACACTCAACTCACCAACGCCACTGCAAATCAAAAGGCATTGGAATCTCATACCGCTCGATTGGCTGCTAAATAACAACCCCCAGTGGGCACAATCACTGGCCAACCAAGAAATAACCCCAAACACCCAGAGTAGTTGGAGCACTTAAATGTTGTAATGACCAGGTATGAGAACGTGTATGACACACCTCCCACCTCTACTTATGCCAATGAAATTAAGAGCACCCCAATTGAATCTCCACACTGCGCAATAAGTGATCCAGAGAATCGGACAATAAAATTTCCCATGACTACAACACAGTCGAACACTCACAAAATGCGATGGAAGTGACTCCAGAAGTAAATACTATAGGTCATGCAATTCCTGTGTACACTCCACATGTACCCTATGCATGATGACTCAAACAAACCAAAATGGAAGACCGGTTCTTGAAATTCAAAGACACAATGAAGAAATTTCATGTTGACATCCCATTTCTTGATGCACTAGCTGAAATACCAGCTTGGAGTAACTATCATAAAACCCTTCTTTCTAGGTAATATGCAAATGAGGATTGTGAGACCATGAAACTTGCACAATCAACTTCATATATAGTACAATATCAAATGCCTCAGAAGTAGAAAGATCCCAGTTTGTTTGTAATAGATTGTTTTTTAGGAGATGACATGTGTCAGAAGGGACTCACTGACTTAGGCACTAGCATATCCATTATGACTTACCCAACATCAAGGGTTCACAGATCTCCTACCCACAACAATGACCATTCAGTTAGCAGATGCGTCCATCACTAAACCCCTGGGAATTATAGAAGACATCCCAGTGAAGCTAGGACATGACACCTTTGTTCCATGCAATTTCATGGTTATGCATATCAAAGAAGACAATAGATTCCCACTCATTTTGGGAAGTCCATTCTAGATACTGCACGAGCTTTAGGGGACATCGAATCTGACAAACTCGTTCTATGACTAGTAAAGAAGAATATTGAATACTGAGTTCTTGAAGACTTGAAAATGGTGCACAATTTGATCAAAGCTTTTAAGGCGGAAGGTAACTCACAACCATGACGAACGTGCCCACAGGAGGCCGATCAATATCACAGAGCCTTGCCCACGCCATGCATGTTGTCTAAAAATGACCCAAGGTTCATAGGTTTGAAGGATAAGGGTTCAAATACCCTGTCTGTAGTTCTAACTTTAAGAACATTAGTCTCGTTCAGGTCTGCGACACTAAACCAGGATGCTTGCTGGGAGGCAATCTAGTCCATTTTTTACTTTTTTGTTTGTTTGCATTCTTTTTATCCTTTATTTTCTTTTGATAAATTTAATCTAAAAAAGAAAGAAAAAATATAGGTGAGAAGAGTTAGGAGAGAAGTAGAAGGAAGAGTACCACATCTTTGACAACCTAATAAATGGATAAACCAGCGTGACGAGCAAAAATCATGATGACATTCTCTCGTCCTTACAGAAAACCCTTGCTGCCCAGTTGATCGACTGATGGAAGATGATTTCATGATCTTGTGAAGCGACACATGATGCGAAAAGTGGGATACGTGGTCTGATTGTGTTGTCCTCTATATTTTCCATAAATTATTTTATTTCTTTGTGGTGAATAATCTAGCCCTATCTTTTACTAGAAATATTATTCCTTAGAAATAGTAGATGTTTCATCTCACTCCCATTATCAATATTGCCATATTGTGATCATGACTTTCCAAGAAACGATCGATGTGAAGACCCTATGCGCTGGGGATAACACGTGCATGGTGTAACCGCCGATTCTTTTAGGGCTTTTGAAATGTCTTCCCAACAAGGCTATATAATGAGCATCATATAGGTTTGGTAATACCAAAACTTTCCAACAATTAAGCACAACCCAAGTTTCTATATCTCTCCTGCATCATCAACTTCAATGACTACAATGAACATCAATAACAATGACATATTCTGATGAGGAGGCGACATCCCTCCATTGACTGATGAGAACCCTTCTGATCAAGATCTACTCTGCTAGTACTCCCATGACACATACATCCCATGGGATCTCTGATTCATACACCCAACACATCGATGAGGGATGCCAACCCCATAACGAGATCCACTGATCAACTAGTTATACGATAAGTAGGCCATCGCCCTAGAGGTGAGGCATTGGCTAGACGTAGGATACAGAGAATGGGGCGCACGAAAAAGGGCACCATCATCTCCACCCAAGGAAGATCATGGAAACTGGTGGCTGGGATCAAACCGTCACCAATGGAAGATAAACCCACTCTTAGGGTTCTATTGTGTGCTCTTGGTCAAGCATCACTAACTTACTCCCCCATCTCCACCTCCTCTTCTCTCCATATCAATTCCCCTCCATCTCTAACTTCTTTCTCCTTGAGGATGGGTAGAATTTTGAAGTTGGGGTGGAGGGTGGGTGGTACGTTATCTCTACCACATCAACTCTATACTTTCCCTTTCTCATCCTCAAACACTTCTTTCTTTTTCTTTTCCATATTTTATTTGCATCTGTCTTATTTTCCATTTTCTTTTTAAATTTCTTGTGTGAGTTGTGACCTTTATCTAGTCAGTCACTTTTTTGTATGTTAAAAATGGAGAATATATGAATGAAGTGTTCACTTTCCTTCTTCTCAAGCTAACACATGCAAAAGGAATTTTTAAGGAATAAACATGTCTTGAATAGTTCTGGGCACTGATGACAACCACTAAGCATCCCTCCCCCTTGGAAGTGACGGTAAGAAGATGGAATCTGAAAGGTCAAGCCACATGTGCCTCTAACATGATTTGCAACAATATTTGTGAATACTCCTTTACCCTACATTAACTGAATTAACTGATATAATATGATAATCTAACTCCAATGCAACAATAAAAGGGAGAAGCACAAGTCAACCTCTTTATCTCATTCGTCTTCCATCACCTCTTACCTCTTCATCATCCATGAAAAAAAATGAAATTCCCACCATATGCCAAACCCTAAGTCCACGTGGAATACCTTCCATAAATAATCTCTTGTTGTGATTTTTGTCCATAGGCATGCATGAATAAAAGAGACCAATGAGCCCAAATGAAAACAAGTCGTCAATGTAACTACAAACAAATAAAAAGTCTTGAGTTTAATAGAGGAGAGACGAATAAAATAACTGAATCCCAAATGAGGTCTTGAGTCGAGTAAAGGAGAGATTAGGGAATCAGGTTCATGCCATGTCTTTCTCCCCCTTTCGTCCAATTTTCATACCCATGGGACTTATCAACATTATCCCCCAAACAGCCAAACAACCCTGACTTGTGCTTGCTTCTAATTGCACAGACATATCATGAGTATTATTGATATGAGAGCAGTTCTTTGCAGGTTCTGGGGTCTAGCGATTAGAGAGACAACATGTAACATCCCTGACCTGTGTTATGCCTTAACCCTATGAGTTTTTCTTAAGTAAGTTAATCAGATCCTTAATTTTATCTTGTGAAAAGTAATTAAGGCCCAAGAGGAACTTATGTTTCAATTTTGGTCATGTTTGAATAATGTCAAAGCAATGTTTGCTTATTTTGGACTAAAGTGCAAATTACCCAAGTTGAAGGGTTAACTTGCAAATGTTACATGATTAAATTTTCCTCATGTGTTGAAGCATCATGAGAATGAAGATTATGCATTGGTATGGCTTGAGAAAGCCTGAGTACCAAGAAAGAGCTCATAAAGCAATGTCTGTGCATTAAAACCTAGTTTTGGTGTAATGTGCAATTTACCCAAAAACCTAGGGTTCAATATGCAAATTACCACTTTAAAATAGTCCCTAATGTTTCTTGGCATCATGTAGAGCAAAGAAAATGAGAGGGGCATCTCATTTGTATCACTTTGAAGGAGAGAGAATCTTGATATTAAAATAATCAAGATTTAAGCATAATTGAAACCCTAATTCAATTTAATGCAAAAATAAATAAAATAATTGTAGGGCCTTCAACCAAAAGCAATATGGCTGAATTTTCTCAAGTGTGAACACCCTTGTTCCTTGCAAAGGCAACAAAAATATCCAAAGGAATGGATAACTCACTCACATTAAAATAAAGGAATCAATATCCACTAACTTAGGGATATTATTATTAAATGAATTAAGGTGCTTAATTTGATTTTCTTTAAAACATGTATAATTGAGAGGAATAATAGGCAAGGAAGGTAGCCTCGTATGTAAGGAAGGAAAGGGGGAAAGTGGCAAGGAAATGGAGGAGATAATTCCTACTTTCTCTCTCTTAAATGAATTTTCAATAAAATTCATATATATGCTCCTTATCCATGAGTTGAAAGGGTAATTTCGAATCCACTTTCACTTCTTGCTTGAAAAAATGACCAAGGGAGATAGGAACAACAGGAGGACGACCCCCATCCTGTTGGTAAGCTTCTTGACCTTCTTTCACCTTGATTCCATGGTGGAAATCGAAAATCAATGCATAATTTCTTCTTATCTCGATCCCATCTTCAATTCTAACCATTCCTTTTCACTCAAAGCTTGAGGACGAGCCTTGGAATAGTGAAAGGATTTGCATACACCATTGTTGACGTGAGCTTGAAGCTTTGAAGCTCAATTGGAGGCGGGTTTTATAACTTGAACCCCTCTACATTGTTATTTAACTATCAATCTTGCAATCTCGTTGATTCCTTCATCTTCTTGATTAATTGTTTGTTGTAATTGGTAAATTCATGAAATTAGAAGTACTATAAGTTACAGGGACGAAGGTAGATGATGATGACATCATCTTGGACACTTTTGCCCAGGAATTCCTATTCCAATCGGTTTTAACAAATTGTCCATTCGGTTTCAACAAAACCGTTTGGAATTAAATGGTTTCATCAAACCGTTAGGAACTAAACGATTTCAAACTGTTTGGAAGAGTTGACCATAGTTTACCATATGGAGATTTTTTTCTAATGATGATGGTTGATGACCCATTAAATTTAATTGAGTAATTCTAAAGGGTTCATCAATTACCAAACCCTAATCGGGTTAAGTGCTGAATTTCCAATGGATTGATTTAGATTTTTGGGTTGATTAACCCAAACGGTCTCAAGACCGTTTGGAGGTCAACCAAGACCATTTGGAGGTCTATGATTGAGTATGGTTGAGTAATTGAAGGTCCAGAGATACCAAGTTGAAATGCAATTAATAGCTGATTTGATGATCAATCCAATGATCAAAACCCTAATGGAATTTCACAAATTTCAAGGCTAGGATGGGGAAAACGGTCTCAAGACCGTTGGGAGATCATCCAAATGACCTCAAGACCGTTTGGGGTCAGGTCATATCAAAAATTTGATGATGATTCATTAATTTCAATTGAATCAGTTCCACAATGTTGATCATTTATGGTTCCTAGATTTCAAAACTATAATTGAAGGTTTCTTGAGTAGAAATCTTAGATCAATTGGGTTCAAAACCCTAATTAATGGTCCAATTGAAGGATGATTCAATAGTTCAATTGATGAATAAATTAAGGATTCAATTGTTAATCGGTTCATCTATTGAAACCATGAATTGTTTAAGTGTTGAAAGAACTTTTTGGTCCATTCGGTTTTGAGAGGGTTTGGACCAAACGGTCTCAAGACCGTTTGGGTCCAAATGGTCTCAAACCATTTGGGGACCCAAAGTTCAATCGGTTTTCAACACCTTTCTTGACCAATCGATTTTAAGGGAAATTTGCCCAAACAGTTTCAAACCGTTTGAGTTCTGAGAAACCAAGACCGTTTGGGGTCTAAGTAATCAAAATCATTTGAGGTACAACTTGGTCAATCCAATTGGATACCTCATGTAATTGAAGGTTCAATTGATCAAACCATTTGGACACTTAATGTACCTAAATGATTGGTACCCTTAATGGGATTAATCATTGATGTATAATGATGCAATAATTCAATACATCATGCTAACTCTAAATGCATGAATTTGAATAAAGAGTAGACTCAATCTAATCAAGGTTGGAGTAGTAGACATCCTAGAGAGGATGAAAGAGAAAGTAATTCATACATGTATAATAATCATGTAAAGGTCAAGCCTTATCACCTTCAATTTGAATAATTATGCAATTAGGAAATGATCCTTAATAAAGAGATTATGAAACCCTAATCATGAAGGTTGTTGAGCCCTAACCCTAATTTAGGGCAATATCAGATGAAACCCTAAACTAGAGTAATGGTGTAACTTTAAACTAGGATGATAGAATGGGAAACCCCAATTCAGGGTAACATTAGGAAAAATGCTAAATTGAGAGGATACTTCACGAAACCCTAATTGAGGGTGATTCCATGAGAAACCCTAATTGAGGGTGATTCCATGAGAAACCCTAATTGAGGGTGATGCCATGAGAAATCCTAGTTGGGATGAATAATAAATCCTAATTATGGGCAATGTGATGAGAAAGCCTAATGAAGGGTGATGCTCTATGCAATCTTAACCCTAATGAAATATGATAGTGTGTGAAACCCTAAACCCTAATAAAGGGTGATGGTATGGGAGACCTAATCCTAATAATGGAATAGTGATTATTACACTGATAAGGGAAATACCTAAAGTGATTGATTATAGGTAACCTTATAGCAAGCAATGCCTTAACTTGAGATAAGTCTATATCATTAAAGATAGTTGTACAAATTCAAATGGGTGTGCTATGCACTACATGATAAAGGTGATAGATTAGGGGTTAAAGTATTAAGAGGGAAATATCTTAATACAAGGTCAGTTGATTAACTTAAGTAAGATGGAAATGAGGAGAAAAGTGATACATCAAGACATGATAGATATCACATTTAGCATTGCAGGGTCGATATACCTTGATGAAACTCAAATCCAATATACTTGGATAAGAAACACAAGAAGTGTGTGTTATGTAAATTGTTACAATGAAGATGTAATGAACTCAATGCACTTTGAGAAGTGTTGACTATCATACTATAAGAAAGGGGTTAAGTCAAGATAATGAGTATGATATAAACATACCATGGTAAGGTTGAGAGATAAACTCATACCTTGAATTGATAATCATTAATGATATATGATGAGAGTAATGATCATGAGTGAATACTTATGATATTATTGAATTCTCCTAGAGGAATGGAACAATAAATTAGGATTGGATAAGATAATATAAACATGAAACCCTAATTATTGTGAAATGGGAAACCCTAACCCTAATTTTTGGGTAAAGGGATGAAAAGCCCTATTTGATGGTAAACCCTAACCATGGTAAGGGAATAATGGTGTTACTATTGTATTGCATGGTGTGATGTGAAATTGTCATGACTATTATCATGTGTATTAACCATGCAGATATCATGAGATGATGAACATAGCTAGATTTGAGCTATGATATTTATATAATAAAAATGTTGATTGGCCTTGTGTGCCTTAATGTTATTGTTGCTTAGTAAAAGTAACAAATGTGTATGGACTTTATGAGCCATATGAGTAAGTTGTTGCCTAGTGAAAGGTGACAAGACACTTAATGGGCCTTGTGAGCCATGTGAGATACTTGTGTAACAAGTATCATGTATACCTCGGTCTGAGGACCTAGAGGTAATAGTTACCTAACAAGTGGTAACAATGATTAGTGATGAACTGAGGGTATGAATACCCAGATTTGATAAGTAAGATAATGATGTTGTTGTGAGATGTGAACTTTCAAGTGATGAAATAAGGGATTTAGATCCCAATGAATTATAAGTTTTGGTAAAGCAATTGATAAGAGCTTATATGTTTCTTTGTAGCATTTGTCACAATAATTCCTGTTTGAGAACTTGACTGATGCTAAAAGAATGTGCTAATGTACTTAATAAATCAAGTGAAATCATATCATGTAGAGCCCTGACAATAGATCCATCATCGTCAGTAATTTGGTGATGGTGAAACGGGTTGCTCCGCGGCAAAACCCGGAATGCATATTTTTGAATATGTGGGGGTTAATAGGCGAACATATCCTTATGTCCTAATGGGGGAATTGATGGAAGGTAAACATTAAACCTCTCAATCCTTCATTATTTGTACCGGGATGGATGTATCATGAATCTCCCGATGATTGGGATAGATGCAGTACACATCTCCCAATAATATTAATGTCAGATCGATGGAGGTAAACATGAAATCTCTCAATAGTGAAGAGAGTGCAACTAACCCTGCCTCTATAGCGAAGTTGCCAGTATACCCTGGAAAGATATATAGCAGAGACACAAGATGTCCTGCATGTGATCCCGCACGGACCGAGATGTGGGAGGTCTTGGAATCTGGCTCTTCCATTGACCTTGTATGGTATCGATTTCAACTTCGCAATGGTCGGTTGGAGTATGAGCGGTATACCTCATCTCCTCAGGGCATAAGTGTGATTGTAAAATGTAATCAGCCGTATAGCATGTTTTCTTAAGGATTGAATATGGAAAATTACTGGATGATGTTACATTTCTTTTATGCATCTTTAGTTGATAGATGTTATTTATATCTCTTTACATTCATTGCAAGTAGATGTATGAATTACGACTCTACCATGGGTAGATGTACTATTCTCCTTAGGAAAGGAGATTACTTCACTCTATTCACACAGTGATTTATCTATTGTTAAATATATAAAATCCTTCTGCTCAGTTTTATTCTAATAAACTGCAATTATAATGTTTTGGCAGAGAGTTATATCTCTCGCTGGAGCAATTTACAATTGTCTCACCCCCATGGGATCCAATGTTTTTAGGTGGATGCGGACAAAGAAATAAAAATCCCCACAGCAGAGGAAGAACAACAACAGCAGGGACAACAGTGAGATCTCAGGTGGAGATACTATTTGTCAAGTCATATAGATAGTAGTCCTATGTGTTGTCTCTGTACTCTCAGGTCCTCAGAGTCAGTAGTTAATGCTTTTGATAAATCGATCTGAGATTTTGGCTTGATGCCTCAAGGTTTTTATACTGCCTGTATACAGTGTTAACAGGGTAGTTAATGTTTGTAATCCTTGAGAAGAGATGGTACAAGGTATGTACTTATGAATCAGGTTGTAAATGTATTACATTGGTTCCTGATGCAAGAGTTTTCCTATGTTTGGATCTCTTTGTAAAAAGTTTTAATTTTTAGTGATTTTCAGTAATTCCGCTGTTAACGAATGTTTCCGCTTAAGTAAATCTTGTTTTTGTAAGTTGGATGCCACAATTTAGTGGTATCAGAGCTCTAGGTTCGCTGAGTCTACAGAGACATAGGATTAAGGTAGTAGAATCTGTTCTAGTATCTTCCAGTGTATCTGATAGTGTCTTCTGCTCATATAGGAGAAGAAGAACTTGAAGATGGCTGGGTCACATGAGGAAAGTGTTGCAGAAAGTAGCAATGCTGCACCAAGAAGTGGTGCAAGGGACTGGACTAGGAAGAAACCAATATCTGAATATCCTCAGTTGAACCAAGCAATGATAGAGAGCCCATCTTTCCAAGCTCTGTATGGGCAATTTAGGGTAGCTGTGATGCATGTAGTGGACCATGCATTAGCAATACAATCCAGATTACCAACCCCCAATGCTGAAGTTATGGGCTCCAATAGGATTCCTAATCAACATCAACATGATGAAGCAATAGAAATTGTGGGAAGGAATAGGTTACAACCCAAAAGCAGAATTTGCTATAGGTGTAGGAAGCCTGGGCATATCATAAAGAATTGTCCAATAAAGAATAAGGAAGGAAGAATTGAGAAAAAGGCCTATCCAAACTCTGGAACAGAGGCCTAGTAGTTCCAAAAGGAAGAATTTTTTGGTACCACCAGTACAACCAGAGCCTAGTGCACCTAGGCAATGGCTACTTGGAAAGGGTAAAGAATCTTCTAGACCACATCTAAAGCCCAGGATTTGCTACCAATGTAGACAAGTAGGACATCTGGCAAGAAATGGCTCAGCTAGAAATGTTATGGTGAATCAACCTCTGAGGCAGAGTCAATAGGACTCTCATAAGAAGTGGTCTAACGTTAGCATTCGAGGACGTAGACAGACATCCCAGACAAGGTTCTATGAAAAGAATTAGCCTAAGGCAGCAAATAACTGTGAAATGAAACATGTCAGACAAAATAATGTCATTCTAATGTCTTTTTATGGTTTCCTGAGTTAAATTGAGAAAGTAATTGATTGAGTTTTCCTTGAATAGTCCTATGAGGACTTACATTTTGTACAGTAACATTATACATGTTTCATATTGTTCTTACCTCTATGAAGGAGGATGAGGTATAGAAAAGATGCCTGGATAAAATCTAGGAATGTTAAATCTTATGCTTGTAATAATATGGAAAGGAAAGAATATGATAGTATAAAAAGTGCATACTACTTAATCTCAGTATTTATATACCCTGGCCAGGTATACAACTATTGATGATAAAGTAAGTATGGAAACTCTTAGATTGTTATCTTTTTTATTTCTCTGATCAAGTAGTCATTTTGAGACAATCCAATGAGTATCATGAAATTAGAAATATGGAATGGAAAAATGTGTCATATCCTAAGAATAAGAAAGAGAAATATGAAATAATCCTTAATTAGTATGTGTTTATGAGGAAGTAAAAAGTATACTCCTCATAAGATAAGAATGAGAACAAGGGAGGTGATCCCTGTTCGATAAAGTTTGTGTGTATAATAAAGATCTTTTCCCATAATGAGAAAATGGGAAATGTGATGAGATCATAAGATGCTCATGAACATGTTAGATAATAACAAAGAAAGGAATAATGTCATGTGATCATCCTTAAAAATTCCTATGCTGAGGGCAAGGAACCTAGGATGAGACAAAGAGTAAATGATTCATGAATAGTTGAAAACTCATGAAATAATAAAAAGGATATGATCCCTTGCTTTCTTTCCTTTCGGGGACATGACAATCAAGTAAGTCTTAAGGTACTAGTTGTGCATAAGATAAAAATATTCATGTGATGGATACTTAGAAAAGTATCAGTTTATCTTGGACTTTGGTTCCAAGGTAAAGATTTATGTAACAAGTAATGTCCCAAGATAAAAAGAAGATAAATATGTGATGTGTTTTCAACACATGTGATAGATACCAAGGTAAGAGATTCTGGTATCTGAAAAATACCAGATGATTTATGTTGGCTACCTGGAATGGTTAACCATGAAATCAGTTTAATAGTATAAACATCACATGTTGGGATTTATGCTTTACATAAACATAACAATTGAAGATATCTTTAAGATAAGTTCTTAATTGATAAGTAACCTTTCCTTATGATAAGAGAATGTACAAATAATAAGATAGTTAGTAAAAGTAATAAGGAAACCTAGTATTGTGTCACCAAGGGAAATGGCACAATCAAGGTATGGAAAGATTTATAGTCCCAAATGGGTGACAGAATATAATTGTGATCATGAAAGTGAAATGCTGAATTAATAAGGAGCATGGGAGAATCCT
The DNA here is from genome assembly GCA_963693085.1 of Alisma plantago-aquatica. Classification (NCBI taxonomy): domain Eukaryota; kingdom Viridiplantae; phylum Streptophyta; class Magnoliopsida; order Alismatales; family Alismataceae; genus Alisma; species Alisma plantago-aquatica. The sequence continues at coordinate 437,040,215 of OY856412.1, read as the reverse complement.
CAGAAACAATAATCTATCATGTGAAACTGTAAATTAAGAAAAAGTGTTACCTGACACATAATTAATTCCATAGTCAATAATAAAAGGACAGTGGAGTATGTGTCCTATGAAATTGATTCTATTGGAATCTTGTGTAGAAAAACTCTGTGTTGATCAAAGTTTTATGGTGCCTCCATAACAATGAGATATTATGTGGAGACTAAATAGTATAATGAATGGATAATAGCTGTCTTCCTTTATCTGGGATTTTGGGGACGAAATCCTTGTTAGGGGTTTATAATTTGTAACATCCCTGACCTGGGTTATGCCTTAACCCTAGGATTTTTTCTTAAGTAAGTTAATCAGATCGTTAATTTTATCTTGTGAAAAGTAATTAAGGCCCAAGAGGAACTTATGTTTAAATTTTGGTCCTGTTTGAATAATGTCAAAGCAATGTTTGCTTATTTTGGACTAAAGTGCAAATTACCCAAGTTGAAGGGTTAACTTGCAAATGGTACATGATTAAATGTTCCTCATGTGTTGAAGCATCATGAGAATGAAGATGATGCAGAGGTATGGCTTGAGAAAGCCTGAGTACCAAGAAAGAGATGATAAAGCAATGTCTGTGCAATAAAACCTAGTTTTGGTGTAATGTGCAATTTACCCAAAAACCTAGGGTTCAATATGCAAATTACCACTTTAAAATAGTCCCTAATGTTTCTTGTCATCATGTAGAGCAAATAAAATGAGAGGGGCATCTTATTTGTATCGCTTTGAAGGAGAGAGAATCTTAATATTAAAATAATCAAGATTTAAGCATAATTGAAACCCTAATTCAATTTAATGCAAAAATAAATAAAATAATTGTAGGGCCTTCAACCAAAAGCGAGATGGATGAATTTGCTCAAGTGTGAACACCCTTTTTCCTTGCAAAGGCAACAAAATATCCAAAGGAATGGATAACTCACTCACATTAAAATAAAGGAAAGTAATATCCACTAACTTAGGGATATTATTATTAAATGAATTAAGGTGCCTAATTTTCTTTTCTTTAAAACATGGATAATTGAGAGTAATAAGAGTCAAGTAAGGTAGCCTCGCATTTAAGTAAGGAAAGGGGGCACATGCCAAGGAAATGGAGGAGATAATTCCTACTTTCTCTGTCTTAAATGAATTTTCAATAAAATTCATATATATGCTCCTTATCCATGAGTTGAAAGGGTAATTTCGAATCCACTTTCACTTATTGATTTCAAAAACGACCAAGGGAGCTAGGAGAAACAGGAGGACGACCCCAACATGTTGGTAAGCTTCTTGACCTTCTTTCACCTTGATTCCATGGTGGAAATCGAAAATCAATGCATGATTTCTTCTTATCTCGATCCCATCTTCAATTCTAACCATTCCTTTTCACTCAAAGCTTGAGGACGAGCCTTGTAATAGTGAAAGGAGTTGCATCCACCATTGTTGACATGATATTGAAGCTTTGAAGCTCAATTTGAGGCGGGTTTTATAACTTGAACCCCTCTACATTGTTATTTAACTATCAATCTTGCAATTTCGTTGATTCCTTCATCTTCTTGATTAATTGTTTGTTGTAATTGGTAAATTCATGAAATCAGAAGTACGATATGTTACATGGACGAAGGTAGATGATGATGACATCATCTTGGACACTTTTCCCAAGGAATTCCTATTCCAATCGGTTTTAACAAATTGTCCATTCGGTTTCAACAAAACCATTTGGAATTAAATAGTTTCATCAAACCATTAGGAACTCAACGGTTTCAAACCGTTTGGAAGAGTTGACCACAGTTGACCGTATGGAGATTTTATGCTAATGATTATGGTTGATGACCCATTAAATTTAATTGATTAATGCCAAAGGGTTCATTAGTTGAGGGTTCATCAATTACCAAACCTTAATCGGGTTAAGTGCTGAATTTTCAATGGATTGATTTAGATTTTTGGGTTGATTAACCCAAATGGTATCAAGACCATTTGGAGGTCAACCAAGACCGTTTGGTGGTCTAGGGTTGAGTATGGTTGAGTAATTGAAGGTCCAGAGATACCAAATTGAAATGCAATTAATAGTTGATTTGATAATCAATCCAATGATCAAAACCCTAATGGAATTTCACAAATTTCAAGGATAGGATGGGGAAAACAGTCTCAAGACCATTTGGAGATCATCCAAATGACCTCAAGACCGTTTGGGGTCAGGTCATATCAAAAATTTGATGATGATTCATTAATTTCAATTGAATCAGTTCCACAATGTTGATCATTGATGGTTCCTCGATTTCAAAACTATAATTGAAGGTTTCTTGAGTAGAAATCCTAGATCAATTGGGTTAAAAACCCTAATTGATGGTCCAATTGAAGGATGATTCAATAGTTCAATTGATGAAGAAATTAAGGATTCAATTGTTAATCGGTTCATCTATTGAAACCATGAATTGTTTAAGTGTTGAAAGAACTTTTTGGTCCATTCGGTTTTGAGAGGGTTTGGACCAAACGGTCTTAAGACCGTTTGGGTCCAAACGGTCTCAAACCATTTGGAGACCCAAAGTTCAATCAGTTTTCAACACCTTTCTTGACCAATCGATTTCAAGGGAAATTTTCCCAAACGGTTTCAAACCATTTGAGTTATGAGAAACCAAGACCATTTGGGGTCTAAGTAATCAAAATCATTTGAGGTACAACTTGGTCAATCCAATTGGATACCTCATATAATTGAAGGTTCAATTGATAAAACCATTTGGACACTTAATGTACCTAAATGATTGGTACCCTTAATGGGATTAATCATTGATGTATAATGATGCAATAATTCAATACATCACGCTAACTCTAAATGCATGAATTTGAATAAAGAGTAGATTCAATCTAATCAAGGTTTGAGTAGTAGACATCCTAGAGAGGATGAAAGAGAGAGGAATTCATACATGTATAATAATCATGTAAAGGTCAAGTCTTATCACCTTCAATTTGAATAATTATGCAATTAGGTTATGATCCTAAATAAAGAGATTATGAAACCCTAATCATAAAGGTTGTTGAGCCCTAACCCTAATTTAGGGCAATATCAGATGAAATCCTAATCTAGGGTAATGGTGTAACTTTAAACTAGGATGAAATATGGGAAACCCCAATTCAGGGTAACATCATGAAAAACCCTAAATTGAGAGGATACTTCACGAAACCCTAATTGAGGGTGATTTCATGAGAAACCTTATTTGAGGGTGATTCCATGAGAAACCCTAATTGAGGGTGATTCCATGAGAAATCCTAGTTGGGATGAATAATAAATCCTAACTATGGGCAATGTGATGAGAAAGCCTAAGGAAGGGTGATGCTCTATGCAATCCTAACCCTAATGAAGTATGATAGTGTGTGAAACCCTAAACCCTAATAAAGGGTGATGGTATGGGAGACCTAATCCTAATAATGGAATAGTGATTATTACACTGATAAGGGAAATACCTAAAGTGATTGATTATAGGTAACCTTATAGCAAGCAATGCCTTAACTTGAGATAAGTCTGTATCATTAAAGATAGTTGTACAAATTCAAATGGGTGACCTATGCACTACATGATAAAGGTGATATATTAGTGGTTAAAGTATTAAGAGGGAAATATCTTAATACAAGGTCAGTTGATTAACTTAAGTAAGATGGAAATGAGGAGAAAAGTGATACATCAAGACATGATAGATATCACATTTAGCATTGCAGGGTCGATATACCTTGATGCACCTCAAATCCAATATACTTGGATAAGAAACACAAGAAGTGTGTGTTATGTAAATTGTTACAATGAAGATGTAATAAACTCAATGCACTTTGATAAGTGTTGAGTATTATACTATGAAAAAGGGGTTAAGTCAAGATAATGAGTATGACATAAACATACCATGGTAAGGTTGAGAGATAAACTCATACCTTGAATTGATAATCATTAATGATATATGATGAGAGTAATGATCATGAGTGAATACTTATGATATTATTTAATGCTCCTAGAGGAATGGAATAATAAATTAGGGTTGGATAAGATAATATAAACATGAAACCCTAATTAATGTGAAATGGGAAACCCTAACCCTAATTTTTGGGTAAAGGGATGAAAAGCCCTATTTAATGGTAAACTCTAACCATGGTAAGGGAATAATGGTGTTACTATTGTATTGCATGGTGTGATGTGAAATTGTCATGACTGTTATCATGTGTATTAACCATGCAAATATCATGAGATGATGAACATAGCCAGATTTGAGCTATGATATTTATATAATAAAAATGTTGATTGGCCTTGTGTGCCTTAATGTTATTGTTGCTTAGTAAAAGTAACAAAATGTGTATGGACTTTATGTGACATATGAGTAAGTTTTTTCCTAGTGAAAGGTGACAAGACACTTAATGGGCCTTGTGAGCCATGTGAGATACTTGTGTAACAAGTATCTTGTATACCTCAGTCTGAGGACCTAAAGGTAATAGTTACCTAACAAGTGGTAACAATGATTAGTGATGAACTGAGGGTATGAATACCCAAATTTGATAAGTAATATAATGATGTTGGTGTGAGATGTGAACTTTCAAGTGATGAAATAAGGGATTAAGATCCCAATGAATTATAAGTTTTGGTAAAGCAATTGATAATAGCTTATATGTTTCTTTGTAGCAATTGTCACAATAATTCCTATTTGAGAACTTGACTGATGCTAAAAGAATGTGCAAATGTACTTAATAAATCAAGTGAAATCATATCATGTAGAGCCCTGACCATAGATCCATCATCGTCAGTAATTTGGTGATAGCGAAATCGGTTGCCCGCGGAAAAACCCAGAATGCATATTTTTGAATATGTGGGGGTTGATGGGCGAACATATCCTTACGTCCTAATGGGGGAATTGATGGAAGGTAAACATTAAACCTCTCAATCCTTCATTGTTTGTACCGGGATGGATGTATAATGAATCTCCCGATGATTGGGATAGATGCAATACACATCTTCCAATAATATTAATGTCGGATCGATGGAGGTAAACATGAAATCTCTCGATCGCGAAGAGAGTGCAGCTGACCCTGCCTCTATAGCAAAGTTACCAGTATACCCTGGAAAGCTATATAACAGAGACACAAGATGTCTTGCATGTGATCTCACACTGACCAATATTTGGGAGGTCTTGGAAGCCGGTTCTTCCATTGACCTTGTATGGTACCGATTTTGACTTCGCAATGGTCAGTTGGAGTATGAGCGGTATACCTCATCTCCTATGGGCATAAGTGTGATTGTAAAATGTAATCACCCGTATAGAATGTTTGCTTAAGGATTGAATACGGAAAATTATTGACTAATGTTACATTTCTTTTATGCATCTTTAGTTGATAGATGTTATTTATATCTCTTTACATTCATTGCAAGTAGATGGATGAATTACGACTCTACCATGGGTAGATGTACTGTTCTCCTTAGGAAAGGAGATTACTTCACTTTGTTCACACAGTGATTTATCTACTATTAAATATATAAAATCCTTCTGCTCAATTTTATTCTAATAAACTACAATAATAATGTTTTGGCGGAGAGTTATATCTCTCGCTGGGGCAATTTACAATTGTCTCACCCCCGTGGGATCCAATGTTTTTAGGTGGATGCGGACAAAGAAATAGAAATCCCCAAAGTAGAGGAAGAATAGCAACAACAGGGACAACAGTGAGATCTCAGGTGGAGATACTGTTTGTCAAGTCATATAGATAGTAGTCCTATGTGTCATCTCTATACTCTAAGGTCCTCATTGTCAGTAGTTAATTCTTTTGATAAACCGATCTGTGATTTTGGCTTGATGCCTCGAGGTTTTTATACTACCTGTATACAGTGTTAACATGGTAGTTAATGTTTGTAATCCTCGAGAAGAGATGGTACAAGGCATGTACTTATGAATCAGGTTGTAAATGTATTACATTGGTTCCTGATGCAAAAGTTTTCCTATGTTTGGATCTCTTTGTAAAAAGTTTTAATTTTTAATGATTTTCAGTAATTCCACTGTTAACGAATGCTTCCGCTTAAGTAAATCATGTTTTTGTAAGTTGGATGCCACACAAGCCCTAGTTTGGGGATATCCAAATGTGACTACATGACCCCCAAGGATTAGGGTATCATGATTGGTGGAAAGGGGACCCGAGGTTTGCTTGGTTGGGATAGACATGCCTAGAAATTAGTGTCAATTGTTGATTTCCTTTTTATTTTTCTTTAATCGAGATGAGCAAAGGATTAAGTCTAGGGCAATTTGATGTGTATATTTATATCCATTTTTACATGTTGTTTTACTCACTTTTTTAGGGTTGTTGTGTTTCTATTTCCTAGTTTTAGCTTTATATACATTTAAATACAATTATTTTCCCTTTTCCAAACTTTAATGCATTTTCACATATATTTTGTACAGAATCAACCAAGGTTGCGTAACATCACCCAGATGGACGATTAAGCCCTCACAATGCTACACCTCAAGGGAAGGCAGTCCCAAAAGCTTTTGGTTTGATTACTTAGTGAAGCGAGCAGTTCTACCATTCACCTAACTTGAGTCGCTCTTCGCCTGGAGTCCTCCCAATTTTGATGACCTGGCATGCACTCCCAGCATCCAGTCCATTTCGGTTCACTCCATACTAGTCAGCCAGAGAACTGGATGTGAGATCTAAATTAAGTAACCCACATGATTTTCCTGTTGGACCAAGTAGGGGTCATGCAATCAGATGCCTTTGGCCACAATCATTCATCCTTAGGGTTTTGGAGGTGAGGAATACATCTATAAAAGGGAACCCTTATCATCCATCAAAAGGGTCTCTGATTGGGGATTAGAAGCCGTATTGTGCAACACAAACCCTAGTGAGGAGCGTGGAGTCAATAGACACAACAAAGAGATTGGTCTTCCTACACCAGGCGTCATGGCCTTCTCCATCATTCCTACTATCTCTGTGTTATTGTCCCTCACCATGAGCAAGTAGACGCCTTGTGTTGGGGCATGGGGACTAGCCCTGATTGCCCGTATTTTATCTTAGCTTGTATATAAACTTAACGATATAGTTTCTAAATAAAGTAACATTCTGCTCGATGCCTTGCTTTTCAAATTGATGACTTGTTTTGCATATATGTTATAATCATGGATATGTAGGTTGTTGTGTGTGATTAGAACACCAGAATGATCTTATTATACCCCTGAGCTGTCAGCAAGGTATAGTGAGGTGATTGGAATTGGATTTGTTATGAGTTGAGGATGTTCGGTCATAAGTAAGAGAGTTCAATTTTTATATTTGACAGGTAACTTGGGTGCCGAGGACGGTCAGTTCTAAGAGAGTTTATACTAGGTCATGACATATATCTCATGAGGGTGCAACAACTAAGCCTCAATTTACCAATGAATATTGGAGAGTTAGATCTTGTTAGGATAATTACACATGCCCGAGCAACAAAACCCCATGCCATGGTGCTCTTCATTACATGTTATTTACTTCTTTAATCTTTGTTGCTTTGGGCAATAGTTTAGTTTGACCAAATCTATCAACTACTCAGTGATAAATATTACACTTAATACTTCTAAATCTATATAACTACTTAAAAAGGTTGTCCTTTGGGTTTGATCCTTAAGTATACTGCAATAAGGCTTCCTCTCTGGTGGAGTGGGGAATTAGAGCACTACTTTTGGTTAAACCTAATAGTATTTCTTTTTGAGTTTTTATTGGTGCGACATTTTGAGTCCCATCAGGGCAATTTATCATTCATAAAACTCTACTAGAGCCTTGGGCATGAAAATATCTAGAGGTGTGTGAATAGATATTTTGATAGTTTTTAAATAACATTAAAATACTTAGATTGCAAAATGAGAAATAAGCAAGCAACCACAAAAGGGCATAGAGATTTAGAATGGTTGCATCAAAAGACGTTAGCCCAACCTAGTTATTTCCAATGAGGATTTCTGAATTGTGTATTTTATTCCCTTTATATACCGATACACAATACATAAAAGTTTACTGGTGTATTTTGTGGGGCAAAGACTCACCCTCCTTTTTATCTCAAAGAAAACTCCCACCTTCTTTATGGGCTGCAAAAGATCACCCTCTTCACCTTTTCTTTGACGGATGCGGAAGAGCACCATTGCTTCACATCTTCTTTAGTGACCATCAGAAGAGCACCAAGTTGAGAATACTCCTTCTTATAGGTTCTTGGACAACCTTCACTTCAAGAAGTATTCCAAGAGTAGTACTCCAAAGTAGAAGTAGGTTGTAGAGATGGAAAATACAATGCAACTCATAAGATTTACAATTAATCTCTATTGGACAAGTGATGATGATCACTCCACAAAAAGTTTAGGAAGGTTGTATTTGGTGGAGAAGGATTCTAGTATAGAGATAAGGCTTAGTCTAGCTAGATGACAATTTGAAGTGTAAGGCCTAATCTCTTTGAGAAAGATTGCAAGTAGTGTGATCAAGTATATGAATCAATGTGTATGCAATTGTATGTGCAATTCATATCTCCAAATGTCCTAAGACCACTCATATTTATAGGAAATGTATGAAAGTGGTTTGGGTACTTGTGGAAAGTGTATAGAGTGTTCTAGGATGTTAACTAGACATTAGTTAATCAAGTTACAATGGTTTATTTGATCATTAACAAAATAGTTTCCAAAACCTTCCTCGATCAACAATATTGTCAACTGGAAGAGTCTCGATCAAAAAACTCGTCGATTGGGAGGAGTCTCAATCCACAATATTGTCAAACGGGCAATGTCCTGGACAGAGACATAACTTCCTGAGATGAACCCTCTTCGTTTCTACCCTTTTCATGCCTAAAGTCAATTACCATTTCATCCACTATATTTTGGGTTATTCTTTGAGTACGCCTATCAGGGGTATAATCTAGGTCAACAAGGTGTTTGCCTGTAGAATTTTCTATGATTTGGAAAACAAAGTCGATATAGGGTGGACTATTAGAGAAATAAACCTTGTTACAAAGGATAATACAAATGAATTTGACAGGAACGGGGTTATGAAGTGCAAATACAAGGAGCATTCTAAAATGTGTATTCTATTTTTGTTTTATCTAAGAGAAAAATTATTGCTAAGAATGAGATTAACTTCCTTAGATTCAGGAGTTAGGACAGTGACATAATAGATACCACTTTGTTCTTGAGGTAATGTATACTAGTTTAAAAAATCATTTTGATTGATGTCAAGCAATGTGTAGGTGATGTCTGCACCAAAAATAAAGTTATGATCATTTATCATGGAGGATAAGGAGCTTTTCTTTTAATATGTAGAGTGGAATAGGATAAGAATGTATTCTATATAACATAGATGATATGTACAAATCTATCATTATCCAAGTCAAAGGAATTTTTAAAGTGAGTCATTTGTATTGGTTTTATATTAATTTTTTGATAATTCACCTATTGATTTTTTTTAATCGAGAGATTTCTCAATCAAAGAATTATCGACCAAGAGCAGTTCTAGAAAATCCAAAAATTCTATTTTGGAATTTCATATAAGATGTATAAATGAATATTTGTTTAAGTAATGATATGCCAATAAACATCAAATAAGGTTGAAATAAGACATAAATGTATCTATCAAGATTAAGAATATGTCAAATCTCAAAAATTTTAGCTCCCCTCTTTGTTTTAAGTTGGAGATCTGATTGGTTCATATAATTTTCAAAGATATATGTCCTCTTAATAATTTCATGAGTATTATCATGATCATATTTCTACCATTTGAGAGTTCATTCGAAAGATGAGTTCGAATTAACACTTTCTTTAGCAAGAAGTCAAGTATTGACTATCAATATCTTCTTCAAGTATAGAGAGTTAAATCAGAGTTTTCTTGATGAATAATGTTATGATTTACATGAGTAACAAAATGAGGTAAAATATCAACATAAGTCGTTTTTCTTTTAAAGAAAAAACTTGATTTAGAAATGATTTTTCAATCTCTTTTTGTAAGTAGCATTTTTTACTTAAATCAAGAAATCAATCATGCTGGACAAATATTTTCATTTTTAATTTCGAATTAATTTCATCAAATGAATTGATTACCAATTGAAGGTAAGATATATTCTTATAATAATTTGTATTTTCAAAGTGAATTTTTGACTATATGATATTTGATCAAGAAACTTTTGGACCTACATGTTTCTCAGTTGAGTAGTTGTTGATGGAGAGAAGGTTCTTGAGAAACCAAAATTTTAATTAGTGAATTAGCCAATTCAATGCTTTTTAGGCAAATGATATGCACAAGCTTAAATAAAGTTGAGATAAGTCGTAAATATATCAAGGTTAAGTATAGGTCAAATCTCAATAAATTTCCATTTAATTCTAAGTTGTGGATTTTTCTAACTTGCTATTTTTCTTCTTGAAAGGACATGTATAATATTTGATTTTTCTAAAATCAAAGCATGTTACTTGATTAATGGATTTACTTACATTTAACCTGTCAAAAATAAGATTCTTCTTCTTCTTGTCACGTTTAGTAGTCATATCCATGATTATGTAACATGCTTCTTCTATTAGTAAGTTTGTCTAAAGACAACATCAATACATCATTATTTTTAGTAGAAATTTGATATTTTTTACCCAGATTTTTATCAACCATAGAAGTTTTTTCATTTAGATCAAAATTGTTATGATGTGTACAAAGGGGAGATATTTTTTATTTTTAATGTGAAGACCTGATCTTGACAAGAAGTGTTTATAGAGATAACATCATCTTTTGATATAGGAGAAAGAGATACCTTACCCTCGATGTTTTTGCCTTCATGTGCATGTGCTTCTATATGTGCTCGTTCTTCTTCGTTGTTACTTACTTCATGTTGATCAAGGAGGTAGTCATCTTCACTTTCTCCACTTATATGCCTCCCCAAGGCAGTCAAATTATTTGTTATAGAAAATCTAACAATTTTTTATTTAAGTACATTAATTTTGGTACTCATGTTTTGGAAAGATCCTTCATGTGCAACTGAGAGATTTTTCCATATTTTGTATGTGGTTTCAAAAGAGGATACATTATCAAATTATTCAAGTGATAAATATGAATATAAAATACTTACAACTTTGGCATTGAGCGTAGATTTTCTTATCGTTGTCTCATCCCATTATTCAAACTCTAAAGTAGGTGGTTCACAAGGGTGGATGACCATATTCCAAAGATTTACATCAATACCTTGAATATATAATTGCATATCCTGCTTCCATTGCTCATAGTTGGATCCATCAAGGTCTGTTGGTGGTTCTACATGGTTGATGTTGCTAGTCACGCCACCCCCTATTGCTTCAAGACCGATGAAGGATTCCTTAGCTAGCAAAATGAGAAAGAAGCAAGCAAACACAAAATGATATCGAGATTTAGAGTGGTTCCATCAAAATATGTTAGTCCACTATCTAGTTGTTTCCAGCTAGGATATCTACATCGTGTATTTTATTCTTTTTATATACCAATACACCATCCACAAAAATTTACTGAAATATTTTGTGTCGTAAAGACTAACCCTCCTTTTCATCTCAAGGAGAACTCCTAACTTCTTTGACAGGCCGTAGAAGGTCACCCTCTTCACCTCTTCCTTAACGGACATGGAAGAGAACCATTTCTCCACCTCTTCTTTAATGATAAAAAAGAGCACCAAGTTGAGAAGACTCCTTCTTTTCATAGGATCTTGTACATCCTTCACTTAAAGAAGTTGTCCAAGAGCAGTACACCAAAGTAGAAGTAGGTTGGAGAGATGGAAAATACAATGCAGCTTACAAGATATACAATTAATCACTATTGGACAAGTGATGATGATCCACTCCACAAAACATTTAGGCAAGGTTGTATTTGATGCAATCCTATTTTAGGGCTTCATCTTGTGTCTTTTTGTATCTCAATCACATCAAAACATAGTATAATGCAAGTGAAATTCTCCAATATGCGTATTATTGTCAAATGCACTTATGGACGTTCTTTGCATACTTTTTAGGTACTTGAGCCATGCTTTGGATGGATGAGAGAGAAGGAAAGAATTCTAGGGTTCCTCCACACATGGAGGGGTCCAAAGAAGACCCCAAAGCTCCCTCAACATACACATAATGGACAAGGGTCGACATCAAGCAAAGAAGTCCATTGATCATGAAGATTCAAAGTAAAATTGCCACTGAAGACCCCAACACGACTGTGGTGCCAAGAAACGGCCGTGCTGGACAATGCTAAAATCACATAGTCAAGATCAAAATTGCAAGCTACAACAACTTGACCAAAACAGCTATACTACCCAACACGGTCGTGTTATGAAGACCCCAAAATGGTCGTGCCAGCCAACACGGCCGTGCATGCTGCCCAGAATGACCTCCATTTCACGTGCATGCTACCCAGAATGACCTCCATTTCACATCCCTCACCACAATCATGCTACCTAACATGATCGTTCTACCTAGCCCTCACCACGGCCGTGCTGCCCAGCACGACCGTGATACCAACCTTCATTTCACCAAAATTCCTCTAACATTTTTCATTTTTGAGAACGACCATTTCCCACCACCACATCCATTCCAACTCTCACCTACCACGGCCGTGCTTCCAGTGCGGTCGTACTACCACCTAAACCCTAGCATTTTCTGTACTAATTTTCCACTATTCCCCTACTTACCCTATTGCTTCCACTACCACCTCTATATACATGGGTGGCGGCCACAACACTAGGTTAGCTTCCATTACTCCCCTCCACCTACTCTAGAGAATTCATTGCCTCCTTCCTTGAATTCAAGCCATCCACCCACCATTTTCACCTCATTTCCACCATAGAAATCTAGTTTTCTAGGTTTTCTACCATAATCCCCTTCTTTTCCATGCCCTTCATCCACCTTGGAGGAGATAGGTCATTCTACAGTAGCTAGGAGGTGAAGAAGAAGAAGCTACTTCGAGCTCCATGGAGTCCTATCCCCTTCTTCTCATTTCTTAAATGTTTTCTTTAAGCAAGTCTAGATAAACCCCTAGTGGTGGGTTGTCTGGGGTTAAAATGTGACTTTGACACCATGTTGGGGGAAAATAACTTGTACTGAACATAATTTCATTCTATGATGATTGCCTCTTGCTTCTATCTCACTTCCCATCATCTTGCATGTGGTTTGTTCTTTTAAACTTAAGTTTCTTGTTTTGTGATGCTTGATGACACTTAGCTTCTAGGAGAAATTAGAATGTATGTGGCAATATTAGGAATGAATCCTAGGTCCAATTAGTGGATCCCTAGCTATCACCCTTTGTTCCTACATGCATATTCTTTCTTCTACAAGTAAGTGTGAGATCTAAGTAGCTAGTGTAAGTGTGATTAGTGTAATTTCCTAGAGGTTTCTAAAGTCTAGATGGCAAGTAACATGAGGTGAAATACCCTCATCTCTACTCCCATTCCTACCCTTGTCTCTCACTTTTCTTAATACAACTTACCCTAGAAACCTAGACTTCCTAATCCCTATTAGAATTAAATCTAGCCCTAGTTCTCCAACTAGTAGTATAGGGTATATTCTAATAGCACTTGTCTTGATGTTTGGTTTGGTAATCTAGATTGAAATATGAGATTTGCATGCTATGTTGACCTTCCCCCAACTTATATCAAATTGCATTCCCAAATGGCCCACTTATCCATCATATTTCTTAAAATCCACCTTTTCCTTCTTAGCTTGTTAATGCTAGCTTAGTTAATTGTCTTTGTTAATTCTTAGATTATTGCCTAGTTCTAGATAGTTAGTTCTTGCTCAAGTAGTTAGGGATCCTTTGAGATTGCTTGTGTTACTTTATCTAACTAGTGATAATTTACGCTCTTGCTTGTTTCATTGTGTAGCTTGCATCTTAGTTGAAAACTTGGCTTGATAGTGTAGTGTAACCCATTTCTCTAGCCTAATTTCTTTCCTTGCTTAGTTTCTTAGTCTTAACGTGTTTAGAGTAATCTAGAGCTTTGGTTAATCTAGTGTCCTTCTTGATCTTTCTAGCTTACAATCGTAGCTTAATCAAACTAAAACCAACTTTAAACCCTCAGACCCTACACTCTGCTTTAGGAACATATCTAACACAAATCTAGCTATAATGCCCCCTCTATCCCTGAGGATCAACCCTAATCTTACCACTAGCCTATACTACAACATGACTTCGTGCGCTTGTGGGTACGTGTGATTAGGTGAGCCTATGCATTAGACTAGGTCCATATACAAATTTTGAGAGATCAGGTGTATTTTTCCTTAGGGTTACATCTAGTCACCATCTAGTTGGCTGGTGTGTGGCCTTAAGAAGATCGCACCAAGCTTTCTAGCACCATTGCCAGGGACAGAGGTGCTCGACCTAGCTAGATAGTGTAGCTTAGCCTTTCCTACTTCCCTCACCATTGCTATTCTTTATTGTTTACTCACTTTTGCATATTATCATTCTAAGTTGCTTTTGTTGCATGTTTGTGGATTATGCAGAAGACAATTGTGCATGCGTAGTATGCATTCGACTTATACCGACTTGGTGTTATATGACCTCAAGATAGGTAAAAGGAGACGCCAGAGCCACCACAAACAACACCAAGTAACCGAAATGGGTGAACATGAAGCTGAAATACCTCATGGAGATGCTAAACCACAACCCAACCGCCCTCTCCATGAATACTTCACCCCGGGGAACTACAACTCCCCAATTGCCACCCTAGTTGACCAAATTTTGGGTCAACAATTATCCATTCCGCCACCCTCCTCAGACTCCTTCCTACTTACTATGTTATGGAGAATAAGAACCCTACCACCATATCGAGGCCTTCCTTAAAACTTGTTCCACTTTCCGCACCCCCACTACCACCGATGACTCAATCTGGATGACCCTTTTTCCCCTTCTTGCTAAAATAAAAAGCCAATGAGTGGTACATGGACAAGCCTGAGTTGTTGACATGGAATGCAGTGAAGAATGATTTCCTTAAGAAGTTCTACCCAATATCCAAGTTGACTCAGATGCATAGATGTATTACTTCCTTCACATAAAAAGGGAGAAAACCATTTCATGAAGCTTTAGAACAATTTCAGAAGCTCATTTGTGACTACCCACATCATGAAGTACCTCTATAGGGGCTTGTTCAAGCGTTCTACACCGGGCTAGTTGAGTTGAGCCAAAATAGTATCGATTCTTCATGTGGAGGCACCTTCATGGCAAAGCCACTGGGGGAGTCTTGACCCTTGTTTGAGCATCTTGCTGATAATTCTCGCCACCAAGATTCAAGTAAAGGGGGTACTGTGATCAGGACTACATTCCTCCACCTCCTCCTATAGTTCCATCCTGGAATAAGGCCAACCTCGACATGTTGAAAATGACGGCAGACATGGAACCAAGCTGGAGGTTCTTCTAGTCAATCTACTTTGGCAATTGATGTTGTAGATGAAGAAGTGCACGCTTTGCATGCTTTAGGCAACCACAACAACTAAGGCCCAATGTACAACTCCTATACACCCGAGTGGAAGAATCATCCAAACTTCTCATGGAAATAACAAATTGAGGAGGGGCAAGGGCAATCAAGGCAACACTAAAGGCCCAAGTACAGCTCCAAGTTTGAGGAGGAAGTTCTAGGAAGGCTAAGGAACCTCGATGAAGTGAAGAAAGTGGTGTCATCTCAAGGACAAAAAATTATCTACCTTGAACAAAGGCTTGATCAAATCTCCTTTTCACTTGCCCACCGTGAAGAGGGGAGGATCCCATCTCAATCCATGGCCAACCAAAACAATGATGGCCGTTATATGAGCACTATTCAAGGTGCTTATGTCCCACCACAATGCCAAGTACCCCCAATTCATCAGTACCAAGGACCACCATATCCATATGCTCCTCCACCTCAACAACAACCTTACAACTATCAATATCCCCCACCTCCATCACATTCCTATCAACAACCACCTCCACAATAACCTCCCCAACAACCAACTTGCATACTCCAAAATCCTAACTCGCCTCACCAAACACCACCACCACCACCTTCATCTTCGCAAGATCCTCCTTCTTCCCATGAACAAGTGAATATGGTGTTAATCATATGGGCAAAACAAGTTGCTAAAGAGCTTGAAAAAGGGGAAGATGGAATGATCAAAGTTGGTGATGCTAATCCAGTGCTAGAAGAATATAGTGGAGATTATAAGAGCGCCAAAGAGTTTGCCGCTCCCTTGTTGCTTGAAAATACCAAGTGCATCCAAGATCTTGATGCCCACTTCAGTGATGAAGAAGCACCCTCAAGTGTCCCACTATTGATAGAGAAGATAATATCTTGCATCCTGCCCCCATTTGAGTCTATGAGATCAACTGTCCCACCCTTTCTTGGGAGTGACAAAAGTTCTAGAGATTCAATTCTTCTATCTTTCTGTGACAAGATCATGTTTGTTTCCCCACATGCCACTAACATGGTAACACTTGATGGAATACCTTGTTGGGAGTTAATGCCTCCCCATGATTCAAGAATCACCATCATACCTCCTTAAGGCCCACAAATTTCTGCAAAAACGTTTTATGCAAGAGGTGAGCAATTCTATGATTATTTAGAAGACCCCTCTCCCCAAGAGAAGCATAGTCGTGTCATGAACCTCTTAGGAATATTAAAGCAAGGAACAACAGACATCAAAACATTCCTTTCATTGGTAAAGGATATTTGCACGGGAAGGAGGAGATTGGTGTTATTTCCACCCAAAAAAATCATTACCACAAGGTCTGTGAACTTCATCTTGGACTTTGTCTTATCGAAAAAAAAAGGGATGATCAGGGGACTCCCCTTGTCAAGTGTTGTATCAAAGCGCGAACGATCGAGCATTCTCTCCTAGATCTAGGCGCAGGAGCAAGCATTATGCTGTTGTGTATGTACTTATGGTTGCCCTAACAAAAATGGAACTGGTGAATTGTGACATTATTCTGAGAGATGGAACTAGGAGGAAATCTTTGGACATATTACGGAATGAGATAGTAGCATTGGATCAAAGGATAAACATTGCATAGCGAGATGACTTTCTGATCATGGATTTTGGCCCTATTAATGGAAAGGAATACCTTATATTGGCGAGGCCCTTCTTGTCCATCATGAGTGCAGATATTAATGTGCGTGCAGGCACTTTGATGATCACACATAGGAGGAGAAAGTTTGACTTCTTTATATTCATCAAGGAAGAAAGATACTGACTAGGTGAAGAAGATTTGGGCGACAGTCTAGACTACTATGATACTCTAGAATAGTAGAGATCAAGCCCTTACTTCCGATCACTGTACACTCCATGGGATGAAGCCCATGTCGTTAGAACTCTAGAAAAGATCACTGTGGAAGAGGAAGGAGACACCTGGGGTGTCAACACTTAGTGAAGAAAGTAATAAGCCCGACTGAAGGATATAAATTTAGAACTAGTGGGAGGAAACCCATGTGGTTTGAGATTCTTGAACCTTGTTGTTTTATCATACTTTTGTCTTTCCACAAAATAAACACACACACACACACTTGTGCTTGATATTTTTATTTTAGTTTTACTGATTTGACAAGTGAGATAGGTGAAAGTTGAGAAATGAGGCATGTTTTAGTGAAAAATGATTGATACAACTTCAAGTGGATCGATTAGATTGATTAGATTATGAATGATGGAATGATTTGATGATTTTATATGATTTTTGAACTTAGAGGACCAAGCATGGCTGTGTTGGCATGGGACCACCATGCTAGAAAGTGGCATGTCAATAGGGAAAACTTGAGTTTTGGGCACGAGCAACATGACTGTGCTGGCATCTCACCAGAATGGCCATGCTGTCCAGAACGGTCCTGCTGGCCCAAGCCCAGTATGTAACATTCCAGAGTTAGAAACCTACCCTAGTAGTTTTACCCTTTTTACTTAGCCACACAAGGATAACCCAATACATATAATTAAGTTAATAATGGAACATAAAATGTGACACCTCAAGTATATAAGGGAATACATAATAACTTGTGCTTAATAATGACTCATTTGGATAATAATAAGAAATTAAAGAACTTAATTGGATAAATATTTCTCATATATTCTTAATATAGGGTGATATGCACAAATATCTCAGTTGGGTTTTAATTAATGGGTCTAAAGTGTAATTTGTCGTTGATTAATAAAAATAATAAGATATTTCGTCCTAGAACTTTCTAGTACTTTTTAGAATAGGAAAAAGAAGAGAAAATACAAACTATATATAAATGAGATGATAAATGCAATAATTGGAGGTAATATGGGATTTAATGGATAAAAGAAGATAATGAGGAATATTGTTCCAAAAATCATAATCAGAAACCCAAAAAGTTAATTTGACACTCAATCTTATTTTCTTGACCTAAAAGAAACTTAAGGGCCAACTATCATCTAATTTGGGAAGATAAATGCATATATTGATGTCCTTATCAAAAGAAAATAGGAATTAGGACAATAAAGTGAAATAAAATATTTAATGCACTCAAATTGGAAAACTAACTCCAAATTTGTAATCTAAACATAATAATAAGCCTTTGGGCAAATTTGCAACTAATTTGGATAATGTTTGATTAATGAGTAAATATAGGAGAGAGAAAGTACATAAAATCTTCTATTTATTAAATAAATAAAGAAATAATCTCCACTTGCAAAATTAATGATAAAATCGTATCCAAGTCAATTAGGGAGACTTGTGGGTCTAGTTTCATCAATTTTGGATTATCCTAATGCCATTAATGAAAGAGAAAAGAGAAAATGTCATTTTATTTGTTTAACCCATTAAAAGTTTCCAAAAGGCAAAACTAAGTATATATTCAGAGTCTACATGTTTAACTTAACTTATGTGCAAAAGTAGATTTAATTTGGATAATTCTAGAACCCCTAAATGAGGAAAGAGAAAATACATGCATTATTGGATTTCACTTTGTTTAATTCGATTTATTTTCCTATTTTCTCACCTAAGTCTCTGTCATGCGCTCTTTATATTCATTTGGTGATTTCTGAACATTGGATGTGCGATATGATGGCTGTGGGTCATCTCCTACCTTGGGTAGGAGTCCTCCCGACGATGAACAGTAGTGTGAAGTTTCCCGTTTCCCGTTCTCTCTTGATTCTCGACAAAAATTTCCGATTTCTTTCCCAAATGATTTATTTCTCAATTCTGATCCCATTGATCCTTAATTTGACCCCTAAAACCCTATAAATATGGAACCCCCAATTCCTTGTTCTCCAGTGATTTTCACAGCCGTTCTCTTCGTGCTCATCCTACTCGTGCAATTGCCCA
This sequence comes from Alisma plantago-aquatica, assembly GCA_963693085.1. Lineage (NCBI taxonomy): Eukaryota > Viridiplantae > Streptophyta > Magnoliopsida > Alismatales > Alismataceae > Alisma > Alisma plantago-aquatica. The sequence continues at coordinate 437,020,958 of OY856412.1, read as the reverse complement.
TAAAGAACACCCAATTGTCCATCTCTTCTCCTCTGGTCTCAATTGGACCAGGAAGCGCAAGGTGCATCCGGGCCTACTTGGTTTCTCCTCTGGCGACCTCATCGATGCCCCAATCATCTCTGCCATTTTCAGTTCAATTAGTTCACCGGTGAGCATCCCTAGACTCTTCTTTACCTAATCCTTTTCATACTTTCGCCCATAGTTTCCTATACCTCTCGGTCGACAAGCGTGGTCGGAGTTTGGTTTTGGGCCTCTTTCGGAGAGCTTCCTGCTTGCCCCCTTCACGCGTTGGGGCTTAGTTTGTCTTGATTAGCTTTAGTTGAGTCCTTTCTTTGTTGTCGTAGCTTTTTCACCAGTACCTCATGATTCCTTTGGATCTTCACAGATGGCCTCTGTGTTGCTGTGTTGTTTGCTTATAGCAGGTCCACTCATGGTGCTTTCATGTTGTTTTGTGGATCTTCTTGGCTCCCCACTTTCGTGGGGAATTGGTGAAGCTCCTGATTTTGAGGGCATGACCTCTCGGGCGCTCCTGCTCTCTATGGATTCATGCCTGGAGTTGCCCAATGCCATGGCATGAGGCTGCGGGTGGCCAAGATGGCCCGTTGTGATCTCCCTCTCTTACCCTCATTCTTCTTCCTTTCTTTATTTTAACGCCTAGGGGCAAAATTATCTTTTCACACAGTTATATATATTGTTTTGCTTAGAAATTGGTCTCTGTAGTGTTGTCTTAGTCACCTACTGACTTGGGTAGCTCTGAGTGGCCGGCCCAAGCCAGCGTGCCCCTCCTCTCTCTTCTCTGTTTCAAACGATTTTGAATACTTGTAATTTCTTGATTGGTTAATAATTGAAAATTGATAACAAATTAATGGATGATCAGAAAAATATGGAAAAATATTTTTTGGAATAAAAAAAATAAGATCCAACTAATGGTACATGTTTTGATAATTGAATCTAAAGATTAATAACAAGTGTTTTCAATGAATCTAATTAATGATGAACTAACTTGTGAAAATTATAGCTAATTATCTATAAATTAGAAAAATATAATAAAATATGTTTTGGAATCCTAATAACCTAATCTATAATGTGGAATGTATTTGATAACACAATTATCACATTAATTAAAAGGTGGTTTTTAGGGTTTGGTTAATGTGCGTGAAATTGACATAAGATTTGAATATATGTTTAATAGGCTCTCTAGTGACCTAGACTTGGATTTAGAAGTGCTTTGGACTTTAGACTCTGACATTGAGGTATGTTGTATCCCCTATTACTCAATGTTGAGAAATTCACCTATCTTATCATTCTTTTGACTTTGGCCTAAACATATGTCTATTTTGTTGATATCATGGTTCATGTGAACTATATTGCTTGTTATGGTCTTGGATATTCTCTTGATATCTTATCTTGTCCCTTCGTGCATGTTGGTTTTAAATAATGTTATGTACCCACTTTGAAGTGGATGTTTATATGTTTGTGTTGTCCATTGTGTGATGGCAACATCATATTATTCTGACCATACTTGTCTACTTTCCTCTACATTAAACATGCTATGTGATTTAGTTGCACTAGAGTAGTGTAAATTACTTTTATTTTGGAGCAGTAATCCCCTTTTGTTTATTTGGAGGGTGGCATTATACCATTCCTCTGTAATCAAGTGTGGCAGTAATCCATACTCAAATTTATATATTTGGGAGATTGGAAGTATTCCTTTCTCTATCAGGTTCAAGTTCGTGCTTGGCCGCCTTTGTGTTTATATTGTTCTAGGGCTATGCTTATCTCACATGCATGCATGTTATTGATGTTGATTATGGAGTGTGTGCCCTACTTTCTTTATGTGCCAGTATTGCACAATCTTTGTTGTTTTATTTTTGGCAAGTATCCTCTTTTATTATGTGATTATGATTCCTATCTTTTATGCTCTTGTGGGTAGTCCTTATCTCTTCTATGGGAAGCAATTATTCTTGATGTCATTTGGTCAATATATTGCTCAAAGTTTTCTTTAGTATACACATACTAGCTTTTTGCTGATGTTTTCTTTTGTTCTTCTCTTTTGTGGGGTATGCTTCCAACCCCAGGTTAGATCAAGGAGAGGTGAACTTCGACATCAACCTTGTAGATGAGATTTTGGGAGACTTGAAGAGGTGGTTAGATGACCCTCAGCTTGATCTTTGGCTTATACATTTAGTTTACCTTTTTGACACCCATATGTGGTGATGTGTTGTACTATGTTATCAAGCTTTGTAAATTGTTAGATAATGATATTTTCCGCTGCTACTCATTGTGTAATGATACATACATGTTGAATGAATTGGTCTCCATCCCTTTTGCAAAAAAAATTATGTGATGCTTGCTTCAAGGGATGTGGTCTTTCCTTTCTAGTAGAGGAGTGGTTTCACTTCTTTACAACATGGTATTAGAGCCACTAGCAGTCAGTTATCTAAATATTTCAAACTCGCCTCCCTTAGGATGTTTACCTTTATCTTAGGTTGCTTATACCTAGTGTCCTTGCCTTATGAAGGCAAAAACCCTAATGGCGGGAGACAACTCGATAGTTGACAACCAGTACGATTATGAGACAGCCGAAAACCTTAGATTTGGTTGGGGGACCTTAGCTTCTACTAGTTCAGGAGGAGCTATGAATCCAGAGCAAGAGTTGGCTATGTTCCGACAACTCTTTGCTTCTTGCATGGTGGGGAAGATGAAAGACCCGTCTGTACCTGAGAAGCATAAGGAGTTCTCAATCATGGAGTTCATGAAGATGAAACCACCTTGCTTCAAGGGTGAAGGTGAGATAGAGATGGACGACAAAGATGATGATTGGGTGTTAGCCTTAGAGAGGACTTTTGATGGTATGGCCTGTCCTCCACACCAGAAGGTTAGGTTTGCTTCATATGTTTTAGATGGACCTGTAAGAGTTTGGTGGAATGGAATTGCAAGGACTAGAGATATCTCAACCATGTCTTGGGCAGAGTTTTTAGCTCTCTTCCGTGGAAAGTATATATGCAATGCTGCCCTAAAGAAGAAAGAAGCAGAGTTCTACAGCTTGAAGCAAGGTTCCTTATCCGTTTCTACTTTTGTGAAAAAGTTTCTACTGTTGGAACGTTATGCAGTTGGATTGGGTGAGGAACGTAGGGCTGACCTATTCCTTCAGGGACTCAACTACAATGTGAGTCGTGCTCTTATCCCACAACTGCCTTTGAACTTTCAACAGATGGTTGATAAAGCTTTGGCTGTGGAGTCTTACCCAGGGTTTCAACCTAGGGAGTTTGACAAGAAAAGGAAGTCCTTAGGTGATGAATAGAAAAGAGACAGTTGTGCTAAGTGAAATAGAACCCATCCTCCAGGGAAGTGCCCTCGTGTTAGAGATGTGGTATGTCACTATTACAATGAACCTGGACACATCCGACCTGATTGCCCTAAGCATCATAATGGTCAAGCTCCAGTACAACATCAACCAGTACCTCCTCAGAATCAGGGCAACAATAATGGTAACAATAATAGAGGAAGACCTGTGGAAAGAAGAGATATAAGAGTTTTTTCCTTGGATGGTGAATAAGTTAATGATGTTGAACAAGATCAAGTTAACCCATAGTTCCTTAGATTATCCTCTACAAGTTATGTTTCCTTTTGTATGTTGCTTATGTAGTTAGATGTAAGAAGCATAGTTGAACCTTTTGTACCTAAAGATTAGTTTGATATAATAAGATGAACCCTTTTAAGGGGTGGTGGATAAGTTTGCTTATGGATGTTTTGATTTCGAGGATGAAATCCCTTTAAGGGGTGGTGTGCTATAACATACCAGAATTAGAACCCTACCCTAGTAGTTTTACCCTTTTTACTTAGCCAAACAAGGATAACCTAATACATATAATTATGTCAATAATGGAACATAAAATGTGACACCTCAAGTATATAAGGGAATACATAATAACTTGTGCCTAATAATGACTCATTTGGATAATAATAAGAAATTAAAGAACTTAATTGGATAAATATTTCTCATATATTCTTAATATAGGGTGATATGCACAAATATCTCAGTTGGGTTTTAATTAATGGGTCTAAAGTGTAATTTGTCACTGAGTAATAAAAATAATAAGATATTTTATCCTAGAACTTTCTAGTACTTTTTAGAATAGGAAAAAGAAGAGAAAATCCAAACTATATAAAAAGGAGATGATAAATGCAATAATTGGAGGTAATATGGGATTTAATGGATAAAAGAAGATAATGAGGAATATTGTTCAAAAAATCATAATCGGAAACCCACAAAGTTAATTTGGCACTCTATCTAATTTTCTTGACCTAAAAGAAACTTAAGGGCCAAGTATCATCTAATTTGGGAAGATAAATGCATATATTTATGTCCTTATCAAAAGAAAATAGGAATTAGGCCAATAAAGTGAAATAAAATATTTAATGACCTCTAATAGGAAAACTAACTCCAAATTCATAATCTAAACATAAAAATAAGCCTTTGGGCAAATTTGCAACTAATTTGGATAATGTTTGATTAATGAGTAAATATAGGAGAGAGAAACTACATAAAATCTTTTATTTATTAAATAAATAAAGAAATAATCTCAACTTGTGAAATTAATGATAAAATCATATCCAAGTCAATTAGGGAGACTTGTGGGTCAAGTTTCATCAATTTTGGATTATCCTAATGCCATTAATGAAAGAGGAAAGAGAAAATGTGATTTTATTTATTTAACCCATTAAAGGTTTCCAAAAGGAAAAACTAAGTGTACATTCAGAATCTACATGTTTAACTTAACTTATGTGAAAATTTTGGTTTAATTTGGATAATTCTAGAACCCCTAAATGAGGAAAGAGAAAATACACACATTATTGGATTTCACTTTGTTTAATTCGATTTATTTTCCTATTTTCTCGTCTAAGTCTCTGTCACACGCACTTTATATTCATTTAGTGAATTCTAAACTTTGGATGCACGATTCGATGGCTGTGGGTCATCTCCTACCTTGGGTAGGAGTCCGCCCGATGATGAACAGTAGTGCGAAGTTTCCCGTTCTCTCTCGATTCTCGAAGAAAATTTCTAATTTCTATCCCAAACAATTTCTTTCTCAATTCCGATCCCATTGATCCTTAATTTGACCCCTAAAACCCTATAAATATGGAACCCCCAATTCCTTGTTCTCCAATAATTTTTGCATCCATTCTCTTCGTGCTCATCCTACTCGTGCAATCGCCCGGAAAGAACCCCCAACCATCCATCTCTTCCCCTTTGGCCTCAATTGGACCAGGAAGCACAAGGTGCAGCAGGGCCTACTTGGTTTCTCCTCGGCGACCTCGGCGATGCCTCAACCATCTCCGCCACTTTCAGTTCAATTAGTTCACCGGTGAGCATCCCTGGACGCTTCTTTACCTTTTCCTTTTTACACTTTTGCCACGATTTCCTCTACCTCTCGGTCGACAAGCATGGTCGGAGTTTGGTTTTTGGCCTCTTTCGGAGAGCTTCCTGCTTGCCTCCTTCACGCGTTGGGGCTCGGTTTGGCTTGGTTAGCTTCAGTTGAGTCCTTTCTTTGTTGTCATAGCTTTTTCGTCAGTGCCTCGTGATTCCTTTAGATCTTCACAGATGGTCGTTGTGTTGCGGTGGTGTTTTGCTTATAGTAGGTCCACTCATGGTGCTTTCATGTTGTTTTGCAGATCTTCTTGGCTCCCCACTTTTGTGGGGCATTGGCGAAGCTCCTAATTTTGAGGGCATGACCTCTCGGGCACTCCTGCTCTCTATGGCTTCGTGCCTAGAGTTTCCCTGTGTCTCGCACGAGGTTGTAGGTGGCCATGATGGTCAGTTGTGATCTCCATCTCTTACCCTTGTTCTTATTCCTTTCTTTGTTTTAACGCCTATGCGAAAAATTGTCTTTTTGCATAGTTATATATATTGTTTTGCTTAGCGACTAGTCTTTATAGTGTTGTCTTAGTCGCATGCTGACTTAGGTGGCTCTGAGTGGCCAGACCAAGCCAACGTGCCCCCCCCTCTCTTCTTTATTTCAAAAAATTTGAATACTTGTAATTTTGATTGGTCGATAATTGAAAATTGATAACAAATTAATGGATGATCAGAAAAATATGGAAAAATATTCATTGGAATTAGAAAAATAAGATCTAACTAATGGTACATGTTTTGATAATTGAATATAAAGATTAATAACACGTGTTTTTAATGGATCTAATTAATGATGAATTAACTTGTAAAAATTATAACTAATAATCTATAAAAAAATATAATAAAATATGTTTTGGAATCCTAATAACCTAATCTATATTGTGGCATGGATTTGATAACCTAATTCTCACATTAATTAAAAGGTGGCTTTTAAGGTTTGGTTAATGTGTGTGAAATTGACATAAGATTTGAATATGTGTTTAATAGGCTCTCTGGTGACCTAGACTTGGATTTAGAAGTGCTTTGGACTTTAGACTCTGACATTGAGGTATGTTGTATCCCCTATTACTCAATGTTGAGCAATTCACCTATCTTATCATTCTTTTGACTTTTGCCTAAACATATGTCTATTTTCTTGATATCATGGTTCATGTGAACTATCTTGCTTGTTATGGTCTTGGATATTCTCTTGATATCTTATCTTGTGCCTTGGTACATGTTGGTTTTAAATATTGTTATGTTCCCACTTTGAAGTGGATGTTTATATGTTTGTGTTGTCCATTGTGTGATGGAAACATCGTACCATTCTGACCATACTTGTCTACTTGCCTCTACATTAAACATGCTATGTAATTCAGTAGCACTAGAGTAGTGTAAATTAATTTGGTTTTGGGGCAGTAATCCCCTATTGTTTATTTGGAGGGTGGCAATATACCATTCCTCTGTAATCGAGTGTGGCAGTAATCCATACTCAATTTTATATATTTGGGAGATTGGCAGTATTCCTTTCTCTATCAAGTTCAAGTTTGTGCTTGGCTGCCTTTGTGTTTATATTGTTCTAGGGCTATGCTTATCTCACATGCATGTATGTTATTGATGTTGATTATGGGGTGTGTGCCCTACTTTCTTTATGTGCCAGTATTGCACAATCTTTATTGTTTTATTTTTGGCAGGTATCCTGTTTTATTATTTTATGATGATTCCTATCTTTTATTCCCTTATGGGTAGTCCTTATCTCTTCTATTGGAAGTAATTATTCTTGATGTCCTTTGGTTAATATATTGCTCAAAGTTTTCTTTAGTATACACATACCAGCTTTTTGCTGATGTTTTCTTTTCTTCTTCTCTTTTGTGGGGTATGCTTCCAACCCCAGGTTAGATCAAGGAGAGGTGACTTCGACATCAACCTTTTAGATGAGCTTTTGGGAGACTTGAAGAGGTGGTTAGATGACCCCCGACTTGATCTTTGGCTTATACGTTTAGTTTACCTTTTTGACACCCATATGTGGTGATGTGTTGTACTATGTTATCAAGCTTTGTAAATGGTTAGATAATGATATTTTCTCTGCTACTCATTGTGTAATGATACATACATGTTGAATGAATTGGTCTCCATCCCTTTGGCAAAAACTTTTATGTGATGCTTGATTCAAGGGATGTGGTCTTTTCTTTCTAGTAGAAAAGTGGTTTCACTTCTTTACACAGTACTTAAGTTACTCGATTTTTCCCGAGATAGCACGACCCAAACATCTTTTCTTCAACCTAGAATGGCCATTCCATGCAAGGAGGCAACTAGGGTGACCCCCAATCACCCCCAAATCACCTCCTCTTGCTCTAAAACTCCAGATTTGAGTTCCCTTTGGCCCCCAATCACCTTCCCCTACATCAATCTCTATTTTCCACCCTCCATTACCATCTATTTCTCCATCTCCAAGGAAATTTTCCCCCTACATCCTAGAAGTGCGTTTCTTGTTGTTCTTGCTTGTTTTCCATCAAAAATCCTTACAAAGATGAAGAACACAGACAAAACAATCAAGAAAGGGGTAGATAAGACCATGAACATCCTCACTGGGGGCAAAAGTCGCACCAAGCGTGCCTCCAATATCACACCGCCATGCCACAATTCTTCATAACTGTATAACTCTATTTCACAATCGCTTTGATGGTCAGCATTGACGAGCACCTCCCGACACCGATCCTCCTCAAGTGGCCACATGTCAGATCCAAGCTACAACAACCCCAACGAGGAGGAGGAGGAAGAAGAAGAGATGGATAAAATTGTCATTTTAGTGGACATTAATGGACCGACCTGAGAGAGGAGGGCCAAGAAGGCTACTGATGAATCGTCTTCACAACTATCGCCATGCCTGACTCTGGAAAGATGCTCCAATTTGTCAGCACAACCATGCGCTACTCAATAGACCGCTAGGCGCCAATTGGTGATTGAGGAAAAAGCTGAAGATGCACCCATTCAGATGGTTCCCTTGAACTTGGACACACGTGTGGGGTCACACACATATCAGGAGGAGGAGGTAGATGACATTGAGAATGATGAGATGGAAAATGAGCCAGTGGACTTCTTGTCTAAGCTAGAGGAGGACAAGATGAAGTGTGTTGGGAAGAAACCCGAGGAAGTTGCATATGGGAGAGGCACATCAAGGCAAGTGTTCACCAGGCCCCTTCACCCTGAGTGCACTACTAGGAGGGTGATTCCCACAAAATATGCTTGCCCCAACACCATGCAAGCCCTAGGGATGTATGTTGATGCTAAGGGTTTCTTAGAATCATGCGGGTTGTATCAACTATTGAATATTATAGAGGAAACATACTTAGAACAATTCATGAATTATTTGAGTGTCTAGAGAAGGTGCAATATCAAGGAGAGGATGCAATCCATTTTAGGATCAATGAATCCACCCATGTACTAAAGGCCTCCAACCTCAACAAGATTTTTGCACCAACACCAGAGATTGCTGAAAAGTTTGATGGGGACAGGTTTGACAAAAGTGGGAAATGCAACTATTCCAAGATGTGGGAAACATTCACTGGCGAAAGCTCCTTTACAGTGGGAAAGTAAAAAACAAGCAAGATTTTCAACCCCATTATGAGATACATCCAGAAAGTCCTCGCCAACTCCATCTTTGGCCGGTATGACAACCAAGGTTTTTGTTCTCAAAAAGACTTGTTTGTGTTGATAATGATGGTAAGTCATGGCCATGTGAATCTAGGAATGATGATGATTGATCACTTAAAAACAATTCCCTCGAAGACCAAGCTTCCCATCATAATGGGAGGGATTGTGACCACCATAGCAAAAACACTTGATTGTGATCTCCAGGACTTCACAAAGGTACAAGGGGCCAAGTTGATTGATTTGAACTATCTTGCAAGGTCTCAGATGATTTCCATAAGAGACAAGAAGATCATCTACAACATGAACCCCGGGTACCCTGACATCACTATAGGGCTACCTTACCATGCTTTTATTCTTACAGATGAAATCAAGCTGATGGAAAATCTACGCATACAACTCGCCAAGTGGGAAAACTAGTTTCCTAGAGAAGACTAAAGAGCCACACTAGTGGACTTACCAGAGGGTGCAAGAGAGACAAATGTGCCATAGAAACAACATATCCTTGAGTAGCCACGCCGACAAGACAGAGACATAAGGACTTTGATGCGCAACTGATTCAACCCTATTTTAGGGCTTCATCTTGTGTCATTTTGTATTTCAATCACATCTACAACTTTTATATTACATGTTATTTCCCTCAATATGTGTTTTATTGTCAAATGCACTTATGGATGGTTTTTTCATGTTTTATAGGTACTTTGTCCACTACTTGATGGATTATAAAGAAGATGGTTGAATCTAGGGTTTTCCTAGGCTTGGAGGAGCCCAAAATGAGGCTAAAACCACTCCAAACCTAACCCAAGTGGTCAAAGGATGTATTGAAGTAATAACCTTCATGGATGGCCAATTTCAACACTCAAATGCAGGGGTAGGACCCTAGAACGGCCGTGCTACCATGGAATGGCTGTTTTGGGACATGCCCCAATTAGTAGAATCTTCAGAAATTGACCCAGTTGGCCAGAACAATCGTGCTATCAAGAATGGCCATTTTGGGAGTTCCCAGAACGACCGTGCTGGCTAGCACAACCATGCTACCAGTCTCAAAAACCCAAATTTCCTCTTTTCATTCCATTTTTCCACTACGGCCATTCCCATCCACCATGGCCACGCTACCCACTGCCCACCACAGCCGTGCATCCCAGCACGACCGGGCTACACACAATTTTACCCAATTTTTTGCAGTATTCTACCCACTTTGCCCCCACTTGACCTAATGCTTCCCCAACACCTATATATACTTAGTTGGAGGCTCTAGAACAATGTTAGCTACCCTAAAACCACTCTAGCCTCCCCATTTCGTCCTCCATCCATTCCCACCTCATTCCACCTTCATTTCACCATTTCCACCATCAAAACCCCACTTTCCTTCCATTTTCCACCCTTTTCCACCATACATCCATGCCATTCACCTACCTTGGAGGAAGGAGATCGAGCTACAACTACTAGGAGGTGGATAAGGAGGATTCTTCACCGAGCTCATCATGACTTTTCATTCCTCTACTCATTCTTTCTTATTTCTTTTTGTATTTTCCGTTTTCATGAGTAGCTAGGCCCCTTTTGGTGGCTGTTTGAGGGAAATTATATTACTTTGATACCATGTTGGGGGGAAAAGATATGTAAACATTATGATTTCATTTGTTTTAATGATTATGTGCTATTTCTATCTTATTCTCCATGAATTGCTTGTTGGTTTGTGTGTGAATTCACCTAGGAATTTAGGCAAATTGCTTGTGTGTGAATTTTGGGATTTGCCCCTAGGTCCAATTCTTGGATCCCTAGGTTGCCTCCCATCTTCCTACATCCTAATAAATATCCCTAAACCTAAGTGAGAGATCTAAGTAGCTAGATTAGATAATTCTAGTGCAATTAGCATGGAGCCTTCTCAAGGCTAGAATGTGGGGGAATTGGGGTCCAAAGCCCTAATTTCACCTCCCCATTACTACCCTCGGCCTCTAATTTCCCTAGGAATGTCTAATCTAGAAACCTAGATTTTATTAGAATCTAATTGAATTGAACCTAATCCCTAACCCGATTGAGCCTCGTAAGGGTAGGGGGTGTTAGGGACTAGTTCCCCTATACACAACCTAGCATATCGATGGCTAGTTAGTAGCTTAGGTTAATTCATTAGACTCTAACTTGTTGTTTGGTTTGGATGATCTAAATGGAATCATAACGTTCATTTGTCACCCCCAATTTAAGTGATAAGTTCATACCCCTAAATAGCCCATACCTCTCTTTATTTCTTAAAACCCTAGTTTTGTGCTTGCTCAACTTAGTTAGCTCTTTCCTTGCTTAGTTAATTTCTTGATTTGTTCTTGCCTTGTTCATGTTAGTTTAGCTCTTTAATTGCTCTTTTGCTTCTCTCTTGCTTGCCTTAGTGTAATTTTCCTTTTCATACCTAGCTTAATCCTTTTTTGCCTGTTTAGCCTTACTCTAGCCTAGGGTTAACTTAGATTTCATTCTTGCCTTTAATTGCTTGTTTGTCCATAATAGTTTAACAATCAAAACAACCTTTAAACCATTAACCCTAGTCTTCGTAGTAGGAACCTAGCAAAACTAAACCTAGCTCTAGTGCCCCCTCTTCTCCATGTGGATCGACCCTATACTTGCCACCTTCCTATACTATGACACGACCCCGTGCGCTTGCGAGTGTAGTTGTTTTAGTGTGAGTAGGTGTTAAGTTAGGTTTTATAAATATCGAAAGTGAATCCACCGTGTGTGTCTGTCCGTGGGCTTGCATCTATTCAAACTCCAATTGAGTAGGGTGTAACACCATTCGCAGAAACACATCAAGCTTTCTGGCGCCGTTGCCGGGGAGAAAGGCGCTCAGCCTAGCTAGTTAGTTTTGCTTTGAATTTTCCTACTGCCCTCATCATTGCTATTATTTATTCATTATTCTTTGCATTCTGTGTGTATATTGGTTTACTAACTTGTTTTCTTTTCTTTGGTTGTGCTTTGTGCATGTGACAAGCCATTCAGGGGAAAACAAGATGGAAGGCCAAAATGCACCCCACAAGCCGCTTCAAGACTACTTCATGCCTAGCAACTACAAATTGCAAATTGATAGCAGGGTTGATCAAATGCTAGGGGAGAAATTCTATATTCCTCCAGGTCTTCTTGGGCTCTTTCCCATCTTCTATGGATCAGAGAGTGAGAACCCCTACAAGCAGTTGGACGCCTTTCTTGAAGTATGCTCCACCTTTAGGACACCGACAACAAGTGATGATACAATCAGGCTGACTTTTTTCTCCTTCTCCCTCAAAGACAAATCCAAAGAGTGGTATGATTCAAGAAGGGACATCATGAGTTGGGGAGAGATGAAAAATGATTTCTTGAGGAAATTCTCTCTATAGAAAAGTTGACCCAAATGCGGCGTGCCATAGCAAGTTTCAATCGAATAGATAATGAGTGATTCCACGAGGCTTGGGCGAGATTTCAAAAGATGTTGAGAGAATGTCCACATCATGAGATCCCTTTGTGGCAGCTAGTTCAGTCCTTCTACTTTGGTCTATCTCATGCAAGTCAAACTACAGTGGACTCTTCTTGTGGAAGAGTTTTTATGGCTAAAACACCTGAGGAGACATGTCCCTTGTTTGAGAGTTTGGCAGAAAGTTCAAGAATAAAAACTTCTAGTATGGTTAGTGGCAGTGACCTATCTTTTGGTGTGACATCTCTAACTCACGATGATTCATTCCCACAATTGATGAAAATGTTTTGTGAAATGGTGAGCTTCATGAGAAACCAAGTGACTAAACCTCCTTGTCATTTGGTCAATGCTATTGAATTCTATGGGGAAGAAAAGAAGACACCTCACTCCTATAGCTACCAGGAACCCCAAAGTCCAACATATAGCTCAAGGTTTGAGGAAGAGGTTCTCTCTAGATTGAAAGTGTTTGATGATGTTCAAAGAGATGTTGCAAGGTTAGAAGAGAGAATAGAGCAGCTATCTTCCATAATTGCTCTCCAAGAAGAAAAGTTATCTCCAAAGCCCATCATGAGCTACCATGAAGCAAGTGGACCTATGCCTTCCACCCAAGTTTTCTATAGTCCACCCCCATGCAAGTACATCCTATTCACTCCTTTCAAGGCTATCCTAAGCCTTACACTCCTCCACCACCTCCCTCACTTCAAATTTCCCAAAACTTCACTTTCCAATCCCAATTCTCTCCTCCCCCTCAATTCTCTTCTCCACCTCAATTTCAACCCCAAGTGTCACCTCCACCTCCTCCACAACCACAACATGCTCCCCCTCTCCACCATGAGTAAGGTAGTGCTTCTAAGGAGTGGAAAGTCTCTTGTGTAGCCTACAAGTCAAAGAAAGGTTGACAAAACAAAGAAAAGGCAGCCAAATGGTGATACTATGATTGATATTGCTGAAGATGATGTTGTGATACCTCATGTTGAGTTTGTGAATCCATATGATCCATCACATATCCCTTTTGCAGGTCATATCATCCCTAGTGTTCCACCTCAAGTTCATCCAAGTACGACAACAACTAGTGATCCTCCCTTCATTGAAGCACTAGATGAGCCCCCAGAATTGAAAAGGAGGCAAAAGCACAATGTTGATATTATTGAGGTGTTTCTCCAAGTGAAGGAGAACATTCCACTTTTGGATGCTATCAAGCAAATCCCTTCATATGCTAAGTTCCTCAAGAACCTATGCACTGTTAATAGAAGGTCAACGAGGAGGATTCCGAAGAAGGTGAGATTGACTGAAGAAGTGAGCTCCATCATACAACATTCACTTCCCGTGAAGAGAAAAGACCCATGAGCCCCACTCATACCTAGTTACATAGGGGGACATTGCATAGACAAGTCCTTACTTGATTTGGGATCTGGTGTGAATTTGATGTCATACAATGTCTATGTTGAGCTGGGCTTAGGCAAGTTGAAGCTGACACATTGCACTCTCAAGTTGGCAGATAGATCCATAAAGTGCCTAGGGGTAGAGTGGATGATGTCTTAGTGATGATAGATAAAGAAAAAGGCACGGTGTTCCCAGCGGATTTCATTGTACTTGATATGGAGCCAGAGGATAGGAAGATTCCCATCATCTTGGAAGGCCATTCTTATCTACAGCTAATGCTGACATTCACGTGTGTAGTGGCACTATGACAGTCTCATTCATGGACATGAAGATCAACATCAACATGTACAAGACCCCAACCTGGCGAGTCTGAGATAGGGATATTGGACATGATCACTTGACAAGTCCAAATGGGCATTTGAGAGAAGGATACCAAGGTGAAGAAATTGGTGATGAAAGGGATGGGGAAAATAGATTGATTGCAAAGGAGGGATGCATGTTTTGCAAGAATGGACACATGAGAATTCCAAATAGATGAATGAATGGAGAATCACCAAGAAGCTTGGCTGTAGGCAAGAAACTTAGCACTTATGGGAGACAACCCACCTAGGTACATGGAAGAAAAGGTGACACACAAAGGGTTTAGCCAAGGAGGAGGTCAAAGTAGAAGAGAAGATTACAAATCAACAGAGGAGCTATAGGAAGAAGTCCAGAACAACCATTCCACACAACACGGCCGTGGTGGTCCTGTCCTGCTCACCTAGCATTACATTGACCTATCAAGCCCTGGGCGGTTGTCTTCCGCAACCCCATACCCCTTACCCTACTATTCTAAACTTTGATTTCATGTTGAGGACAGCATGATTTAGAAGTTTGGGGTGGTAAGGCGGTAAGCCCTTCTTTCACTGCATTTTTCTCTATGTGCCTTGTGCTAAATTTTTACAAGATGATCAAATAGTTTAACTAACATTCATACCTGTCTATCCTGACCTTGTGTGCCTATTTGTGTACTTGCATATCATGTAGTTTACTTGCAATTTTTGTGTAATTTTCAAAAATTTTGCCCTTTTTGCCATGCATTGCATATCATGTAGATTTTTGATAACTTTTGCATGTTTTATCTAGGAGTTGCTTGTTTTCTGCTTTAAGTTCAATAACATAGACTTAGATGTGATTGAAGGCAACTTGGTACCATTTTGGCCAATTTTGCCCAAGTTTTAGATTTCTTGCCTAAAAGTGTATTTCAACCCAATATCTACTTTTTGGATTAAAAATGATGACCGTTGACAAATGCAAGTGAGTTATCATTGTTTGTTGCTAAATGGTATCAATTCTTGACTTTTTACATGTGCATCACCTCTCTTGTGTTTGTAGATGATTTGGTTGAATTATGATTTGAGCAAGCTATGAGCGCTTAGTGCCTATAAAATCACTTGAATGAAATATCAATTTTAGGTTGTTCATTCGTGTGGTGTGACATTGTTGGATAAAGTGTTGGATTAATTTTCATGCAGGATACCTTATGTTGAGAATCACACCAATGACCCCTCTTTGACCTGACTCTTCACTCACCGTCTTCTTACCCCTCCGCCTCATGAAAGGATGCCAAAGTGCACATATCAGCCATGGCCACCTCCAAAAGTTTGGGGTGGCCACATCTACATCTCACTGCTTCACTCTCATCACCATATGCACTATCTACTCCAAGGGAAAAGAAAAAGAAAAGAAAAAAAATGCAAAAAAGAAAATAAAATGATGCTCCTGTTTAAGAGCATTCAAATAAAGAAAAGATGAGTGATCTATGTAATAGCACACCAAAATCTTACTACAACCCTTTCTTCCATCTTTATACCCATTGAGCTAGGAAACATCAAACCTAGCTCATTTTGCCCTTTTTTGTAGCCATGTGGGTCATTTGGTGTGATTTGAAACATAAGGTTGAAAGGATGAAGGTGAAACAACACTCCTGGTCATCCTTGATTAACACCATCATGAAACGGTTTACCCAAAACTACATGAAAGAAATATGGATAGCTTGTGTGTTTTATGCACTTTATTTGAAGTTCATATGCTTTGTGATCTTTTCATGATTGGTTTGTGAAAGTAGGAGAGGAGAGAGGTGGAATGCATGTACTTAGTCACTATTGATCCTATTTCAATAATCATTTTTTACATTGCATTTCTCATTTTTGGCATGTGAAAATTTTGCAGAGAGATTGAGTTGGAGCATACTTGAGGACAAGTATGTTTCAAGTTTGGAGTGGTGATTCAGCCCTATTTTAGGGCTTTATCTTGTGTCATTTTGTATTTCAATCACATCTACAACTGTTAGATTACATGTTATTTCCCTCAATATGTGTTTTATTGTCAAATGCACTTATGGATGGTTTTTTCATGTTTTATAGGTACTTTGGCCACTACTTAATGGATTGGAAAGAAGATGGTTGAATCTAGGGTTTCCCTAGGCTTGGCGGAGCCCAAAATGAGACCAAAACCACTCCAAACCTACCCCAAGTGGTCAAAGGATGTATTAAACCAATAAGCTTCATGGATGGTCAAGTTCAACACTCAAATGCAGGAGAAGGACCTCAAAACAGCCGTGCTACTATGGAATGACCATTTTGGGACATGCCCTAATCAGCAGAATCTTCAAAAATTGACCAAGTGGGCCAGAACGACCGTGCTATCAAGAATGGCCATTTTGGGAGTTCCCAGAATGGCCGTGCTACCAGTCTCAGAAACCCAAAATTCCCCTATTCATTCCATTTTTCCACCATGGCCATGCTACCCACTGCTCACCACAGCCGAGCAGCCCAACATGGCTGTGCTACACACAATTTTACCCGATTTTTTGCACTATTCTACCCACTTTTCCCCCACTTGACCTAATGCTTCCCCAACACCTATATATACTTAGGTGGAAGCTCTAGCACAAGGTTAGATACCCTAAATCCACTCTAGCCTCCCCATTTCATCCTCCATTCCCACCTCATTCCACCTTCATTTCACCATTTCCACCATCAAAACCCCACTTTCCTTCCATTTTCCACCCTTTTCCACCATACATCCATGCCATTCACCTACCTTGGAGGAAGGATATCGAGCTACAGCTTCTAGGAGGTGGAGAAGGATGAGTCTTCACCGAGCTCATCATGGCTTTTCACTCCTCTACTCATTCTTTCTCCTTTCTTTTTTTATTTTCCATTTCCATGGGTAGCTAGGCCCTTTTTGGTGGGCTATTTGGGGAAAATTATGTTACTTTGATACCATGTTGGGGGAGAATGATATGTAAACATTATGATTTTGTTTTTAATGATTATGTTCTATTTCTATCTCATTCTCCATGAATTGCTTGTTGGTTTGTGTGTGAAATCACCTAGGAATTTAGGCAAATTGCTTATATGTGTGAAATTTTGGGATTTACCCCTAGGTCCAATTCTTAGATCCCTAGGTTGCCTCCCATCTTCCTACTTCTTAATCAATCTCCCTAAACCTAAGTGATAGATCTAAGTAGCTAGATTAGATAATTTTAGTGCAATTAGCATGGAGCCTTCTCAAGGCTAGAATGTGGGGGAATTGGGGTCCAAAGCCCTAATTTCACCTCCCCATTACTACCCTCATCCCCTAATTGCCCTAGGAATGTCTAATCTAGAAACCTCGATTTGGTTAGACTATAATTGAATTGAACCTAATCCCTAACCCAATTGAGCCTTGTAAGGGTAGTAGGGGTGTTAGGGACTAGTTCCCCTATACACAACCTAGCATATCCATGGCGAGTTAGTAGCTTAGGTTAATTCATTAGACTCTAACTTGTTGTTTGGTTTGGATAATCTAAATGGAATCATAATGTTCATTTGTCACCCCCATATTAAGTGATAAGTTCATACCCTTAAACAACCCATACCTCTCTTTATTGCTTAAAACCCTAGTTTTGTGCTTGCTCAACTTAGTTAGCTCTTTCCTTACTTAGTTAGCTTCTTGCTTTATTCTTGCCTTGTTCATGTTAATTTAGCTCTTTAATTTCTCTTTTGATTCTCTCTTGCTTGCCTTAGTGTAATTTGCCTTTTCCTTAGTGTAATTTGCCTTTTCATACCTAGCTTAATCCTTTCTTGCCTGTTTAGCCTTACTCTAGCCTAGGGTTAACTTAGATTTCATTCTTGCCTTTAATTGCTTGTTTGTCCATAATAGTTTAACAATAAAAAAACCTTTAAATCCTTAACCCTAGTCTCCACAGTAGGAACCTAGCAAAACTAAACCTAGCTCTAGTGCCCCCTCTTCTCCATGTGGATCGACCCTATACTTGCCACCTTCCTATACTACGACACGACCCCGTGCGCTTGCGGGTGTAGTTGTTTTAGTGTGAGTAGGTGTTAAGTTAGGTTTTATAAATATCAAAAATGAATCCACCGTGTGTGTCGGTCTGTGGGGTTGCATCTATTCAAACTCCAATTGAGTAGGGTGTAACACCATTGGCAGAAACACATCAGCAACCACCTCCAAAAAATGCATATGACATGTCAGCCATTCATGCATAGTTGGAGGCACTTCAGCATCCACAACATGCTATGTGGTTAGATCAGTAGTAGATGCATCATTAGATCAACCACATGTACTAGTATCAACATGAGCAGGTGTAGAGGAACCCCCAATGGGGGGATGATTTCTGGGGAGGACTATCTGGTTACCAGGAGACATACCCACGTCCACGTGTAGACTACTGGGGGCCACTATTACCAGCATCCACCTACACATTCTAACCCACTACAGGATCCCACACCACCAAAGCAGTGACATCTACCCTATCACTCATAGGCTTTAGTTTCATGCTGAGGACAACATGATTCAAAAGTTTGGGGTGGTAGGTGGTATGCCCCTTTTCTTCGATTATTTTTTTGATGTCTATCTCACTTGATCTCTGTTTGTTTAACATTACTATTTTTAGTATACATTTCCTTTTGCTTGCATCCATTCATACATGTAGTTCAATTTCATGCATTTTTGCATAATTTTTCAATTTTTTTTCTCTTCCAAGCCATGCATGACATTTCCATGTAGATTTTGGTAATTTTTATGTGTTTTAATTATGATTTTCTACTTTATGCTTTAATTTCCCTATAGTTAGGTTTAGATGCGATTGAATGCAAATTGGCAGCATTTTGGCCAATTTTGCCCAAACTTGAATGTTCTTGCCTAAAAGCATGTTCTATCTTAATCTCTACATTTTGAAATGAAAATGTTGGTTTTTGTCAAATGCATGCCACTTTCTTTGAGTTTATTGATATATGGTCTTAATTGTTGACTTTTTACATGTGCATCATCTCTCTCAAGTTTGTGACTATTTTGGTTGAATTGTGAATTGCGCAAGCTATGAACACTTAGAGCCTATGGAGTAACATGATATAAAATGTGAATCTCATGTTGTTAGCTCATGTGGTGTGATATCATTTGATGAAGTGTTGGATTAGTTTTCATGTAGGAGATTTTATGTTGAGGACTACACTAATGACCCCCCTTTGATTCGACTCTTCTTTCACCATCTTCATACCTCTCCTCCCCATGAAAGGATGCCTTAGTGCACATATTTAGCCTTGACCACCTCTAAAAGTTTGCGGTGGCCATATATACATTTCCCCACTTCACTCTATCCATCATATGCCCTATCTACACCACGGGTAAAAGAAAAGAAAAGAAGAAAATAAAAAGCAAAAATAAAATAAAAGATGCTCCAATTTAAGAGCATCGAAATAAAGGAAAGATGAGTGTGAAAAAGCACTCCAATCTCTTACCACAATCATTTCTTCCTTTTTCATACATGTTGAGCTAGAAAATAGTAAAACTAGCTCACTTTACCCTTTCTACAACCATGTGGGTCGTTTGGTGTGGTTTGAGGCATAAGATTGAATGCATGAAAGTGAAACAACACTCCTAGTCATCATCGATTAATGTCAGCATGAAATGGTTTACCCAGAATTACATGAAAGACATATGGAAATCTTGTATATTCTATTCTCTATATTTGAAGTTTGTATGCACAATGCTCTTTTCATGATTGTTTTGTGAAAGTGGAGAGGAGAGAGGTGGAAAACATGCACTTAGTCACTTATAAGACCATTTCGTCAATAATCTTCTATTGCAATGCATTTTATCACTCTTGTTTATTGAAAGAAAATTGAAGAGAGAGATTGAGTTGGAGCATACTTGAGGACAAGTATGTTTTAAGTTTGGGGTGGTGATGCAACCCTATTTTAGGGCTTCATCTTGTGTCTTTTTGTATCTAAATCACATCTAAACATAGTAGAATGCAATTTAAATTCCCCAATATGAATATTATTGGCAAATGCACTTATGTACATTCTTTGCATACTTTTCATGTACTTGGACCATTCTTTGGATGGATGAGAGAGAAGGAAGGAATTGTTTGGTTCCTACACCAATGGAGGGGTCCAAAGAAGACCCCAAAGCTCCCTCAGCCTACCACTAATGACCAAGGGTTGACATCAAGCAAAGAAGTCCATTGATCATGAAGATTCAAAGTAAATTTTCCATTGAAGACCCCAACACAACTATGGTGCCAAGGAACGACCATGCTAGACAATGCCAAAATCACAGAGCCAACATCAAAATTGCAATCTACAACAACTTGACCAAAATGGCAGTGCTACCCAACACAGTCGTATTGTGAAGACACCAAAATGGATGTGCCACCCAACACAACCATGCTGCCAGAAAAGAGAACAGACATGCTGCCCATAACAACCTCCATTTCACATCCCCCACCACGGTCGTGCTACCCAGCACGACCGTTCTACCTAGCCCTCACCACGGCCATGCTACCATCCTTCATTTTACCAAAATTCCTCTAACATTTTTCATTTCTTAGAACGACCGTTCCCCACCACCACGGATATTCCAACTCTCACCCACCACGGCTGTGATGTCAAGCACGACCGTGTTACTACCTAAACCCTAGCATTTTCTACACTAATTTTCCCACTATACCCCTACTTACCCTAGTGCATCCACCACCACCTATATATACATGGGTGGAACCCACAACACTAGGTTAGCTGCCATAACTCCCCTCCACCTACTCTAGAGCATGCATTACCTCCTTCCTTGCATTCAAGCCATCCACCCACCATTTTCAACTCATTTCCACCATAGAAACCTAGTTTTCTAGGTTTTCTAGCATAATCCCATTATTTTCCATGCCTTTCATCCAACTTAGAGGAGTGAGGTCGTGCTAAAATATCTAGGAGGTGAAGAAGAAGAAGAAGCTACTTTAAGCTCCATGGAGTCCTATCCCCCCTTCTTCTCATTTCATTTATCTTTTCTTTGAGCATGTCTAGCTAAGCCCCTGGTGGTGGGCTGTTTAGGGTTAAAATGTGACTTTGACACCATGTTGGGGTAAAATAACTTGTATTGAACATAATTTAATTCTATGATGACTACCTCTTACTTCTATCTCATTTCCCATTATCTTGCATGTGGTTTGTGCTTTTAAACTTAAATTGCTTGTTTTGTGATGCTTGATGACACTTAGCTTCTAGGGAAAATTGGAATGTATGTGGCAATCTTAGGAATTTCTCCTAGGTCCAATTAGTGGATCCATAGCTAGCCCCCTTTGTTCCTACATACATCTCCCTTTTCCTATAAGTAAGTGTGAGATCTAAGTAGTTAGTGTAAGTGTGATTAGTGTAATTGCCTGGAGTTTCCTAAAGGTTGGATGGCAATTAACATGAGGTGAAACACCCTCATCTCTACTCCCATCCCCACCCTTGGCTCTAAATTTCCCTAATACCACTTACCCTAGAAACCTAGACTTACTAATCCCTATTAGAATTACACCTAGCCCGAGTTCTCCAACTAGTAGTATAGGGTATATTCTAATAGAACTTGCCTTATAGTTTGGTTTGGTAACCTAGATTGAAACATGAGATTTTCATGCTATGTTGACCTTCCCCCAACTTATATCAAGTTGCATTCCCAAATGGCCCACTTATCCATCATATTGCTTAAAATCCACCTTTTCATTCTTAGCTTGTTAATTCTAGCTTAGTTAATTGCCTTTGTTAATTCTTAGATAATTGTCTAGTTCTAAATATTTAGTTCTTGCTCAAGTAGTTAGGACTTCTTTGAGCTTTCTCATGTTAATTTAGCTAACTAGTGATAATTTAAGTTCCTAATTGTTTCATTGCTTAGCTTGTATCTTAGTTGACAACTTGGCTTGCTAGTGTAGTGTAACCCCTTTCTCTAGCCTAATTGCTTGGCTTGCTTAGTTTCTTAGTCTTAAACTATTTAGAGTAATCTAGAGTTTTGGTTAATCTAGTTTCCTTGTTGATCTTTCTTACTTGCAATCATAGCATAATCAAACCAAAACCAACTTTAAACCCTCAAACCCTAGACTCCATTTTAGGAATATAGCTAACACAAACCTAGCTCTAGTGCCCCCTCTATCCCTGAGGATCGACCCCAATCTTACCACTAGCCTATACTATAGCATGACCCCGTACGCTTGTGGGTATGTGTGATTAGTTGAGCCTGTGTGTTGGACTAGGTCCATATACAAATTTTGAGGGATCCATGTGTTTTTCCTTAGGTTTGCATCTAGTCACCATCTAGTTGGCTAGTGTGTTGCCTTGAGAAGATCACACCGGTATTTGGTGGAGAAAGATTCTAGTATAGAGCTACGGATTGGTCTAGCTGGATGACAATTTGAAGTGTAGGGCCTAAGCTCTTGTAGAAATATTATAAGTAGTGTTCTCAAGTATGTGAATCGATGTGTATGCAATTGTATATGAAATTCATATGTCCAACTATCCTAAGACCACTGCTATTTATAGGAAATATACGCAAGTGGTTAGGGTACTTGTGGGAAGTTTCTAGAGTGTTCTAGGACATTAACTAGACATTAGAATATAGTTAATAAAGTTACGGTAGTTAATTTGATAGTTAACAAAGTAGTTTCTAGAACCTTCATTGGCCCACAATATTGTCGATCGAAAGAGTCTCGATTGAAAAACTTGTTGACTGGGAGGAGTCTCAGTCTAGAATATAGTCGACTAGGTAGTTCCCTAGGATCCAACAACTATTTGTCAATTTATATCCTCAGTTAACGAAGCACAACAATCTTTGTCGGTTGAACTTTTCTTTGACTGACTTCCTCGGTCAATAATATTATTGACCAAGAATGACTCATAAGTTAAGATATGCAAAGTCATTTTTCAGTTATCTGAGTCTTTGATAGTGTGTCTCGGTCAACAATTTTATCAATCAATAAGGACTTTATGCAAATATTTGCAATGTATGTGAGGTCCTATTAATGACTCATATGTAACATATCAACCCTAAAGTCTTAATTTGAGTGTATGGTAGGGTTTTGGGAAGGTTTTGGATGATCATCACTTGCCCTTACATCATGTTGATCAAGTTGTATAGAAACACACATGTACAAACAAATACATAAATATATGGTACAACTTGATTTGCAAGTATCCAATAATATATGTTTGTAGGGTCTTTGTAGTTGGATCTAAACTTAGTTCCTTGATCACCTAAAATACTTAAAGCACATGTTAGTAATGTAATTTGGGAAATATTTACATCATCAAAATATGAGTGTGGCATATCAAAAATCCAATAGGGGAGTGGGTCCGAACATTATATTGTGGACCAATTAACCCTAATATGATGTTGAGATGATGTATGGAACCTAGCACTAGACCTTAGAGGTGACATTTATGGATATCAGATGGTTAGTAACCACGTTGACCTAACTCTAGTTTGAAGTTGACCAATCATAACCTATACATCCTTGGTGACATTCATGTTAAATTAGTGACATTAGGTTCCATAATCCTTTATTAATACACATATTTTGGAGATAATAACCTATATGGCTTATGTAATGACATGACACCCTACCACACCAAATGATATTACTCAAAACAAATCACGTTATCAACTACTAATTACCCATATTACCAAAAATGGGTAAATTAAAACCAATTTCAACATTACTATCATGTTTGAAAATATTACATAAAGGTCCAACAAACTATATTACATCACATACCATATCAGGTATTTACATGCACTTCCAATGGCATCAACCACATCCTGTATACAAAAGAGATGTTCTACATATACATGCCATATACAAAACATAGGCACATTGCTAGAAAACACATGTTGTTATACATATCATCTACAAAACATCCCCTGTCCGGACCTGAGAGTATAGGGACAAATCTAGGACTCTACTACCGACTATCCAACCTTCTGCTTTACTATTCTCCAAGCTGCTATTCGTCAGCACCACAATCCTGAACACTATGCTGACGACCACCTAAAAGATGTGGTGACCCACGAGGTGAGACCCATGTCCTAGATAGAGATATAACTCTCTACTAATAATTATTGATTACATCAGGTTATACTATCAAGCAAGTTAAGCAACTAAATCAGGTCAACCAATATTAGTAGACTATATAGGGAAACAAGTAAGGCTACCACTTTCTATACAATTGATTTCTCTTACCACATTATATAGCAACTAAAAGTATAAGAAACAAGGCAATGGTCATTACCAATGTGAAGAATGTTTAACCTTAAACATATATACTACATATCTATATTATGAAATTAGTGCCATACAAGATCTAGAGAACCAAACTCCTATGATCTCATCCCCCTCGATTAGTACGAGTATGCTGCAGTGATGTATATGTCCACCTGCAAAACATCTGAGTCCGTCCTTGGTAATAGGTCATGACACCAGTGAAGTATACAAACCCCAATAATATGAGATACAACCACAACTATCCTCCATATCATCATATACACAAATCTCTTAGATGCGATCGAAGTCATTCTCCTGCTGAGGCATGACAACAACCATCCTCAAAATCTTAGGATCATCATGAAAAGGACACATAGTCTCAGGCACCCCTCATACTCAGCATTATGCACTCTGAGTTTCCCTTAGGAGTACTCATTTCACCATCCAACAAGTTCTGACACTAGAATGAATCTATGGCACATGGAACTACATGATTAGGGTTTCACTTGATTAGTTGATGCCAATCAGGTATGTTTTAACTGCATCAATAAAATTACATACAAACCCTTAAAGAGTTGTACAAAAACAAAGGCAGATTGCAACCTCAGAAGATATAAAATGTATGAAGTATAATGTGAATCACATCATCACACAATATTGTTCTATTCCCATACATGTAGTCATGTTCATCATCATAACATCACATAATTACAAATCCTTATCACACCATGAAGAGGATAACACCTCAATTAGTGCACAAAGCCATGTCCAAGGTCATAAGACCATTCACTCTATTCCCTACAAGAACATCATTATCTTTCCATGCCTCATCAAGGCTCATCACTCCATCACCATACATGGGATACATATAAGTTTGACACAACATTACATTTAAGGGCTATGATGTTAATAAGACAACAAAAAGGGTTGCAACAACATAGAGAGAGAAAGTTCTCTATGATCACACTAAATACACAAGAGGCTATGTACCATCATTACTTACTTGTATCAGAGTTACGTTAATTGATTATTATTGTATTAACATTGACAAACAACACTTTACATAACCAAGCACCAACAAATTAGGGTTACTAAATCAAAACACCATCATATGTTCAAAGCATAAACTCATCAATCACCAATCATAAGTTAGGAAACATAGAGATCATGAAGCCAAAAATTATCATCGACCACCAAGGGTTAGAGATGTCATCGACCTCTAAGGGTCAAGGGGGGTTGGCAAGGCTATGGTTACCAAACTTTGGCAACCAATGATGTTATCCATCCTTGGTGAAAGCTATGTTTAGCCATCTCTCAACGTCCATCAAAGAATCGGAAACGTCAACGACTGCTAAGGTTGAGTGACATTGGCGACAAATTGAAATTACCACTCTTAGCGACCTCTAAGTGTCCAAAACCTCAACGACCACATAGGTGGAATCTTTTCAACCAAAGAGGATGAAAATCTCATTGACTACTTTGAAACAAAACTCATGGCGACCATTCAAGATTAAAACCCTTAGTGACCAATCATGAATCTAGAACATTGGAGATCACTATATAATAAAACTTGTGGACCCATAGACAGACCAAAACAAGTTGGTTACCATTAGAAATCTGAAAGGTCATCGCGTTGCATCTTCAGAGAAAATATCAACTAATTAACAACCATCGTGGGAGAGAGTAAAAAGCTACAATTACACAGGCATGCAAGTATAAAAAACTTCCATCATCAAAGAAGGTTGGGGAATAATGGGATTAGGGTTCATCCAAGAAGAGTTTTATACTCAAGATCACAATGTAAACATAGATCCTAGGTAAAGGATATTATCTTTCTACTTGTAAGAACAAATTTATGGTAAGCTTATGTGCATGCAAGAAGGAAGTAAGACACAATTGTGGAGAAAGTTATATAACTCACCTTAGAGATTATGAAGAAAATTGAAACAACAATCTAGCTCAAAGGAAAGGGGGAAAGAAACCCTATCTTGAGCACTGCTTTTGTCCATGCCAACTCCTTCTCCAAAAAGAAAGCAAACCCTAGGTCAAGGATGTTCTTCAAGCTCTAACTCAATCACTACCAAGGAACACCATGGGTTCGGATAGGAAGAGGAAGAATAAAAAGGAAACGTAGGTTAAGAGGTAGAAATCACTTACTAAGACCAAGAAGAAGATCAAGATGAACCAAACGATCACAAGAAGGGTAAATCCAAGCCCTAACACCACACACAAGGAAGACCAGTCCACCTTCTTCAACCTTGAGCTCCTCCTTCACCACTAAGCAAGAGGGGATGAGATCCAAGAGCAAGGAAGAGGAAAGAGAGAGAAGACTAGATGTGTAAAGAGGTTATTTTCATGCAAAAAGAGTGGTCCATATAACTTAGGTTTGGAGAGGGAAAAGAGGGTTAGGTGTCAAGCAAAACATACTATGTGCCAAAGAGATCTCATCCATGAAAACACCCCACTAATCCATTCAACTAGGGTGACTCCACCAAGAAAAACCATATACCAAGGTGGTTCATAAAAAACAAATGACAACTGAACCAAGATGTTGGCGACCGAAGAGATCAAAAAAGTAATTAGTCGCTAACACTATGTGATGTTGGCGACCAAGATGAATGGGTAACATCATCGACTTCCAACCCTAGGTATCATAAGGGAGCATCATCGACCTCCAAAAAGTAAGGCCAACGGAAAACTTGGTGATCACCAAAAACTAGGGCTCATCGATCAACACACTTCAAGGTCAACTATCAACTTAGGACATCCATGCAAAACCCTAATCTCAACATGAGATGTCACCACATCAAACCAAGGTGTGACAAGGTGCCCCAAATAACAATCATATCAATCTTTATGTCAAGACATATGAGGACCAACAAACATGTGAAAAATTGCAAGGAAAATCCTAGAAGTGGGTAAATTGCAATTAGGTCCGAAATAAACACATATATGCATAACTAGCTCAAACAATGTCCAAACTGGACCAAACTTGAAACATATGCTTATAACATGATACCCAAGAACATAAAAAGGTTTTCTTATAGTTTTAAGCACTAACTATGATAAGCAAGCATGATCAACTAAAAAGCAAGGTTAGTGGTCTCACAACCATAAACCCCTAATAAGGATTTCACCCCTGAAATCCTACATAAACAAGGATGGGTACTTGTGACACATCCCATGCTCTAACTCCCATGTGACTTTCTCCACACCACAGTGATGCTACAAAACCTAAATGAAAACCATCCTTGTTCTTCATATTCTTCACCCTCCTATCTAGGATCAACACAAGACCCTCAACATACAACACATCCTCCTCCAACTCAACCTCCACTCCTTGGAACATCAGCGTGGTGTCCAGGTGACACTTTCTCAACATGGAGAAATGAAAGACATCATGCAACCTGTGCAACTATGGTGGTAACCAACTTGTATGCCACCTTCCCAACACATGCCAAGATAAGGTATGGTCCAATATACCTAGGAGCCAACTTACCCTTCCTACCAAACCATAACACACATTTACAAGGTGATACCTTAAGATACACTTGGTCTTCAACTTGGAACTCAAGTAGCCTGTGATGGTTATCAGTGTACAAATTCTATCTATCTTGGGCTGCCTTCAGCTATTTTAGTATCACTTTGATCTCTCTATAGTTTGATATACTAGCTCAGGACCCAAAAGTTGATACTCACTAGTCTCATACCAACAAAGCAGTCACTGAAAATGCCTCTGACACAAAGTTGAAACTCACCAATGTCATGAACTTTGGCTATCCAAGGAAGACCAACCACAAAGGCCATAGTTATATGATCCCATTTACATTGTGGTATTGGTAAAGGTTGTAAAGTTCTGGCAGGCCTCTAATGCTTTGCCTTTACCTACTGACAGATTGGACACTTGGTAACAAAATCTACCACATCCCACTTCAAACTGGGCCACCAATAGAAATCCTTCAAATTATGGTACATATTGGTATTTCCAGGATGCCTTGCTTACATAGAAGAATGAAATTCCTAAAGCACCATCTTCCTCAAATAATCCCCATCAGGAACCACTGTCATGTTGTGAAAGCATACTATCCCATCATCTGTCTCATGGAAGCCATCATACTTTCTGCTGCCAAACTCTGCCTGAATGTTCTGTATTATAATATCATTCTGCCGTGCATCCCTGATCTATTTTATCAATGTAGGCTTCACATGCAACTGTGCTAACAAGCCAGCCAACAAGGAAACCTCCAACTGTACATTCATCTAACAAAGTGACACCAACATATCCCACTTATGGTACATCAAAGCATGTATTTGCTTCTTGTCTACATATGATGATGAGGATGACTTCCTGCTCAATGCATCAGCCACCACATTCACCTTTTCTAGATGGTAGTCTATCATGCAATCATATTCTTTAATCATCTCCATCCATCTTCTCTGTATCATGTTCAACTCTTGCTTTGAGAAGATATACTAGATGTTCTTGTGATCAATGAAGATCTAACACTTCTCTCCATATAGGTAGTGTCTCCATATTTTCAAGGCATGGACCACAAATGCAAGCTCTAGATCATGTGTGAGATAATTCTCCTCATGTTTCTTAAGCTGTCACGATGCAAAAGAAATCACATTCTTGTCTTGCATCAATACACATCCCAAGCCAAACACTCACACTACTGGCACCTCCTTGATACTAGGACTCCTCACCTTGGTATCCACAACATGTACCAAGAACAACTCACACCCCTGTCTCATCAACCTCTCTGCTATCATGGACGACACCAAACACATAGGAAGAATCTTCCTATCACCTTGGAAGATTTATGAAACATATCTGTCACAGAATGTTTCCACCTTGGAACTACAATTGAAAAAAACCTTGTACTTCTCCAATGTCTCCATCCCTAGGATCACATCAAATACATGAATGTCAATTGGAAAAAGATCCATATGAACGTTGTGTCTAGAGAAAGAAAGAACGCAAGATGGACACACCTTCCACAACTCATCAGAACTAACTAAAGGGGTCTCTAGCCAAAGACTATCAGATCTATTATAAATAGGCGGATAATAACTACTCATCACCTCTCTAGTCATAAAAGAGTGTGTTGCACCTAGGTCAACCAAAATAGTAACAAAATAAGATACAAACAAATCAAAATGATAAAGTTCCATCTAACTTGTCATGACCCGTGGATTGATCACTCCCTTCGATTGACTCATAGCATAGAATCTAGCCAACACATGTTGTCATCCTCATCCTCTTCTTGCTAGTCCAGAAGATCTTTCCTGCAAAGCCTGAATGCATCCTCTACCACCACCACTATTGTACTACTACTGTGAACCTCATTGATTCTACCTCGACTGCTATGTCACTTCTTCATCCTTCATAGGACAAGCCCACCTGATATTCCCTACTTGCCCACACTTGTGACAAGTCCTTGAATCATACTACGATCTATACGGCCCAGTTACTGATACATAAACTATGTTGTGTGGTTGAGCTAGTGAAAAACTATGACCTCTGCCTTTGCTCTGGGACCAATATAACAAAAGTCTTGATATCACCTCAGAAATAGATGATCTCTATTTGATTGAGGTGAAAAAAGTCTTGACTTCTTCAAGCCACCCGACGACTGCCCCTGAAACTGAGTTGGCCTCTTTTTAGCATTGGATTCACACTTCTCTATAGCAGACCTCTCAGTCCTCTTCACTGACTCCATAAAGGTAGAGAACCCCTCCCTGTTCTCCAAAGCAGACGTCGTCATAGACAACCCCGTGCTTAAAACCTTCTCAAATCTATGCATTCTCTCCTTCTCAGTCTCCGCCATGTGAGGATAGAACCTTAAACGCTCCATAAAATTCACCTCATACTCGTTGATAGACATTGAACCTTGGCACAACTTCTCAAACTAAGTTGTCTTCTCATCTAGGTATGTATCTGGTAAGTATTAGCTCACAAAATCTTATCCAAACTCTTCCCAACCTATCACAAATCATGGTATTTTATCCTCTTGTATGGCCCACCAGTAGCCAACACTGCTCATCAATAGATAGACAACATGCTTCACCTTGTCCTCTTCTGGGATGTTTGAGATCTTAAAAGCCTTTTCAAAATCCATCAACCACATATTAACATCCTCCAGGTATGCTGTATTCACATACTCGATCTCCCCAACACGTCTCAGCCTCTCAAATGTCTTCCCGAAACCCTTAGATTTCACATTAGGAATGGCCTCTCTATCTTGAGGTATGTGCATTCTATCCTCTATATACATAATCATGGCCATGAGTTGTACAAAATCAGACTGAAGGTAGAATTGGACACGGTTGTAGGGTCAAACTGAGGCACTATGGGCTGGTTCGGCCCCATTTTAGGCACTTAGTCTTCATATGCTCTCCTCCTACCACCACCTCCTGGAACAACATAACTACTCTCAGCATGTTCTTCACGTTCTCTAGACATATCTGCAAAATCATAAGCTATAGTCAGATATGTTGGATGAAGTAAGAATAAACATAATGCTATTCCTATGTCCATGTAGACTCAACGAACCTAGATCTCCAGTACTAACCTTGAAATGGTAGGACACCCTCCCCACAAAACAAGACTACTCAAAACTAAACACACGATCAACTACTAATTACCCACATTACTAGAAAAATAGGTAAGTTAAAACCAACTTCAAAATTACTATCATGTCCAGAAACATTACATAAAGGTCCAAAAATTGTATCACATCACATACCATATCAAGTGTTTACAAGCATGTCCAGTGTCATCAACCACATCTTGTATACAAAAGAGATGTTCTACATATACATGCCATATACAAAACATATGCACACTTCTAGAAAACACATGTCATTATACAAATCATCTAAAAAACATTTGTTGCCTGTACCTGAGAGTATGGGGACAACTCTAGGACTCTACTAATGACTTACCAACCTTCTATTTTACTTGCTCTCCAAGAGGCTCTTCCTTAACACCAAGATCCTGACCACACCGCTAACAAAAACCTAATAAGATGTGGTGACCCATGAGGTGAGACCCATGTCCCAATGAGAGATATAAGTAGCATCCAATGATTATTGATTACATTAGGTTATACTATTAAGCAAGTTAAGAAACTAAAATAGGTTGATTAGGATTAGCACAATATATAGCAAAATAGGTAAGGCTGCAACTCTCAACATAGTTGATTTCTCTCACCACATTATATCACAACTAACAACATAAGAAACTAGGCAAGGGTATAAATCCAATGTGAAGTGTGTTTCACCTTAAATAGATATACTACACAGATGTATTACATCTTATATTAAGCCCTGAGGAGTTGAGGTATACCACTCAACTCCAACTAACCAATCTTTAGTCAAAATCAGTGCCATTTAATATCTAGGAGAGCTAGACTCCTATGATCTCATCGGGCCTCAGTTAGTATGAAACCATCATAGTGACATATAAGTTCTAATACAAAACAACCTAGTTTGTCCTTGGCATATAGGTCATGACACTAGTGAACCAGGGTATACAAACCCTAAACACCTGAGGTACAACCACAACTGTCCTCAGTCTTATCATATACACAACTCTCTAATATACGACCACAACCATTCTCCTACTGAGGCATGACCACAACCACCCTCAAAACCTTGGGATCAGGATGACAAGTAAACACAATATTAGACACCACACATACTTAGCAGTATGTGCTCTGAATTTCCCTTAGGATTAATCATTTCACCATCCAACAAGCTCTGACACTAGAGTGGATCTATGGCACAAGGCACTACATGATTAGGATGTCACTTGATTACTTAATGCCAATTGGGTATGTTTTAGCTGCATCAATCAAGTTACATACAAACTCTAAAAGAGTTCTACAAAAACAAAGGTAGATTGCAACCTTAGAAGATGTAAAACATATGAAGTATAAAGTGTATCACATCATCACATGGTACTATTCCATTGCCATACATGTAGCCACGTTCATGATCATACCATCACATGATTTCAAATCCTTGTCACATCATGAAGAGGATAACACCTCAATTAGGGAACAAATCCATGTCCAAGGTCATAAGACCATTCACATTATTCCCTGCAAGAACATTAGTATCTTTCCATTCCTCATCAAGGCTCATCATTGCATCACACATACAGGTGATACATATAAGTTTGACACAACATTGCATTTAAGGGCTATGATGTTAATAAGACAAGAAATAGGGTTGCAACAATATCGATAGAGGAAGTACTCCATATCACACTAAATACACAAAAGGATATGCATTATCATCTCTTACTTGTATCAGGGTTAAGTTCATTGAGAATAATTGCATTAAAATTAACAAACAACTCTTTACTTTACCAAGCACCAATGGATTAGGGTTACTAAATCAAAACACCATCATATCATGAAAGCATAAGATCATCAATTACCAATCATAAGTTATGAAACATAGCATATATATGAAGCCAAAAATTCTCATTGACCAATAAGGGTCAGAGATGTCATTGAGTGCTAAGGGTCAACGGGGGTTGGCGAACGCTAAGGTTACCAAAATTTGGTGACCAATGAGGTTAGCCATCTTTGGAGACCGCTAGAGTTAGACATCTCTCAGCGACCATAAAAGAATTAGAAACATCAATGACCACTAAGGTTGAGTGACACTGGCGACTAATTGAAACTACTACTCTCAGTGACCACTAAGTGCCCAAAACCTCAACGACCACATTGGTGAAATCTTGCCGACCAAAGAGGATGATAATCTCATTGACTACTTTGAAACAAAACTCTTGGCTACCATGCAAGATTAAAATCCTTGGTGACCAATCATGAATCTATAACATTGAAGATCATTATGTAATAAAAGTTGGCAACCCATCAAGAGACCAAAACAGGTTGGTTACCATTAGAAATTCAAAACGTCATCATGTTACATCTTTAGAGAAAATGTCAACTCAAAACCCTAATTAACAACCATCATGAGAGAGAGTAAAAACCCACATTTCCATAAGCATGCAAGTATCAAAAACTTCTATCATCAAAGAAGGTTCGGGAACAAAGGGATTAGGGTTCATCCATGAAGAGTTATCTACTTAAAATCACCATGTAAACACAAATCCTAGGTAAAGGACATTATCTGTATACTTGTAACAACATTTTAGGGTAAGATTATGTGCAAGCAAGCAGGAAGTAAGAAATAATCAAGGAGAAAGTTATATAACTCGCCTTAGAGATGACAAAGAAACTTCAAATAGCAAGGTAGATCAAAGGAAAGGGGGAAAGAAATCCTATCTTGAGCACTCCTTTCGACCAAGCTAGCTCCTTCTCCAAAAAAAGAGCAAACCCTAGGTCAAGGAAGCAATTAAGAGATGTTCATCAAGGTCTAACTGTAGCACTACCATGGAACACCATGGATTTGGAAAATAAGAGAAAGAAGAAGTAAAAAACAACAAGGAAATGTAGGTAAAGAGGGATATTTCACTTACTAAGACCAAGAAGAAGAGCAAGGATGCACCAAATAATCACAAGAAGGGTAGATCCAAACCGTAACTCCACATGCAAGGAAGACCGGTCCACTTTCTTCAACCTTGAGCTCATACTTCACCACAAAGAAAGAGGGGACGAGCTCCAAGAGAAAGGAAGGGGAAAGAGAGAGAAAACTAGGTGCATAAAGAGGTTATTTGCATGCAAAGATAGGGGTTTATATAACTTATGTTTGGAGAGAGGGAAAGAGATTTAGATGTCAAGAAAAACATGCCATGTGTCCAAGATATCTCATCCATGAAAACACCCCACTCATCCATGAAACTAGGGAGACTCCACCAAGAGAAACCATCAAAAAAGGTGTTCTAGAAAAAGCAAACAACCACTGAACCAAGATGTTGGTGACCAAAGAGATCAAGAAAGTAATCAGTCACTAACCCCATGTGATGTTGGCGACCAAGATGAATGGGGAACCTCATTGATCGCCAACCCTAGGTATAATAAGGGAGAATCATCGACCACCAAAAACTAAGTCCAAAGGAAAACATAGCGACTGCCAAAAACTAGGGCTCATTGGTCAACACACTTCAAGGTCAACCATCAACTTAGGGCATCCATGCAAAACCCTAATCTCAACATGAGATGTCACCACATCATACCAAGGTGTGACAAGGCACCCCAAAGCATAAGAATATCAAACCTGATTTCAATACATATGAGGCAGTACAAGCATGTGAGGAATTGCATGAAAAATCCTAGAAGTGGGTAAATTGCAATTAGGTCCAAAACAAACACATATATGCATAACTAGCTCAGACGATGTCCAAACTAGACCAAAATTGAAACATAAGCTTTTCACATGATATACAAGCACATCACAAGGTTTTATTAAGGTTTTAAGCATCTAATTATGGTAAGAAAGCATGATCAACTAAAAATCAAGGTTAGGGGTCTTATAACTTAATGCGTAAATAGGTTCATTAATTATGTAACATATGCCATATTGTAAATTAATATGCAAATAATGTATTAAATGTGCATCATTAGTCACCATAGTTGAATTAATATATATGAATGATTCATGAGGACAAAAATGTGAGTAATAAATGTGTTGTGATAATAAATGGATGTTCAATGTAAGTGGCAATAATTAATTCGTCATTATTTGAGTTAATGTTAAAATTAGTAGATGTAATAGGGTTAATGATTGAATTGTCATAATTTAAATAATATAACATCATGCGACCTTCATGGTAGTAAGATGATGATGATTGGACTCTAAATCATAAATATTTAGGTTAGTATTAGTATATAATAATAAATATAGAGGCATTTGAATTGAACCCATAATTTTATCAAACGTCCTATGGTATGATCTCAAAAGTGAAACCCTAAAATCAGATTTCTTGGGTCCTAATTAGTCTAGGTGCAAAGTTTTAACTTAATCAGATCAAGTTTGCTATCCCATTTATATTAATGATGGTAATTCTTAAAAATGAATTCCCAATTTAAACTGGACTACATGATTAATTGATTTTTATTGTTGATTTTGATGTCACACCTAGTTTTTTTGGGTTTTTTAAGTTTCCATGTGTCATGCTTGCTTGAATAATCATGGATTCTATCCTAGTAGTTAGATCTTCTTCTCATAGCTCTAAACCATTCTTCTTCCTTCAATCTACTGGCTCTGGGACTCCGACAGTTTGATTTTTCCACTCTACCTTCCTTGATCTCACTCTCTCACCTCAACCCCACTAGCTAATCTTCTCTCCTCCACATTTCTTTCATGGTTTGAGACTTAACATTCTAGTTTTAGTGGGATTTTGTTTCCCTAGACTCCAAGTCGACGAGGGGCTCCTCCAATCCCCTATTTCCCCTCTTTGTTTGTGACTCTCCATCACCATGGGGCATCATACCTACTTTTAAGTATCCTCAAACCTTTATAAAACTCCCAGAAACTGATTCCTCTAGTTTCTATTGTATCTATTTGTGTCTCACCCTACTTCCACAACTCCCTCCTCTAGATGAGTGCATAGAGGCTCTGTCGAAGGATTTGAGACCTCAACATGTCTTATGAAACCTCTATATCTCTTCTTTGAGATTCAGTGAAGCTGTTCATGCCATTATCTTCTCTACCCAAGGTGGTATCACACTTGCCCTCTATTTCCTTATTCACAGTTTGTTATTGAACTCAAATGAACAACCAAGCATTTCAGTTATCAATTTTTGGTTGGGTTTGTCGCCATTGTCATTGTTGTGAGATTTTGATTGTTCCCAGTGGTTGGGTCAGATTGCTTTTATTAGGTTGTGGATTTATATCTATTGCTACTTTATACTAGATGCATGAGTCAATGGAGGAGTATGTTTAGGCTTTCCCAATATGCTTGCGGATCTTGGTTGAGTGTCTTGAGAATGGAAAGGTCCAACGAAGGTAAAAGTGGCATTCACATGTGTTGTTTCATGCTTATGATCCATGATCGATTGGGTCCTAGAGCTTCTAAAGTCCCATGTTATCTAGATATTTCATCACACGAAAGTGCGAAGGAAGAAGATGATTGCTTGTGATTTTATAGACTTGCCCTTGTTTAGATCTAATATGCATCACACTATCATGAACTTTTTGGTCTTTTCCGCCTACTGCTTTGATTTTGATTGCAAGTTTTGATAATCGTGGTGATATATTGATATGCCATGTCATATATATGATTCTAAGATCATATGCAAGGTATAGTGGTAATTGTCCAAAGATTTTAGTTTTTATATTATGATAAATTAAATGAACTTGTTGAATTCATACCAACTAATATGTAATAAGAAAATAAAATAGGATATGTTTTGTAATGAAATAAATAATACCTATCATTTGGTATAGTTTTATCACCAAATTTAAATAGACTAAATATGTGATTTTTATGGATTTTTTGAATTATCCTTGATTTGTAAAATGCATATCTAATGATTTAGATGTCAGAAATTAAAAAATAAATCTATTTTAGAGAAAGTATAGTATATCCGATTATGTTATTTTCATAGCCTAAATCAATAGTGATAAAAAGGGATTTTTATATAGGAGTTTAAGCCCTAATTCATTTGAATATTTAGTAGGTAACTTTAGACCCCTGGTGTGGATCTAAGTTTGAACCTTTGATCTTGGATACACATCTTTTATATGTTTCACTTTTCCTTATGATTTTAATTGTACAAATTTCTATAATGTCTCTCTCTTTGATATGATGGATTGATTTCCTTTTGAATCTATCCTTTCACTATGGTACTGATCTAAATTGTGAATCCTACATTGATGTTGACACTAGTTCATCTTTGAATTATTAATAAAGGCAAATTGGAGCTCGTTTCTTTGATCTTGTTGATACCTATTCAGTTTGCAACCCTTGTTGTATTATTTCATCTTATTGTTCCATTTAATAATGGAAGCCCTAAATTGATTATTCAGAGACTATTATTATCTATTAATAGTGGTGCATTATGGGGTTGGATCCCATTGTACAACTTTTCCTATATTTGAGATTTTTTTGCTTTCACCTAAGCCCCATGTGCTTTTATCTGATATATATGCCATTACAGAGAGGACTACAAGTTCTCTCACCTCCTTTCTAAGCACAAAATGTGGAAATGTTCGATCATGCTTTTAGATGGTCATTGTCTAATATTTAATTTGCATGCAATCTTCTTATTTACTTGTTGTCCTCTAGTTTAATATTTATAGGCAAGCATTGTTAATTGTAGACTTTATTGTTCCTCATGTAAATTCGACATCATACTAAAGAAGATTTCTTTTGATATCAATTCATATTTTCTTTCTCTCCCTTCATTAGAAACCATGTTACTTTACTTTTGATTTACTTTATTTCTTATATGGTTGTCCAATCTCTATTACAAGTGCATACCAACTTTTGATGATACTCTTCCACCGTGTCTTCACTTGTGGGGGTGTTTATAACCCCTCAGATGGAGAATATCTTTCCCTAGGTGACCCTAAGTTGCAACCTTCTCAAGAGTAGTCGTTCTTCTTGGAGATAAGTATACATGTTGCCCTCTGCAACTGCATTGCTCTAGTTTTTTTTCTTGTAGTTTCCTTTTATGTACACCCTACATAGTGAAGAACAATATTAGACTAAATATTTTAACAGTAAGATGTTTTATCTTATACTACTACATTTTTGGTATTGGATACATTACATACTAGAAGTTTAGTCTACTATCCTTTTTTGAAAAAAATTATTATCAAGTTTGGCATTGGATAGTTTTCTATTATTCCCTCAAGTAAGCAAGTGGATCCCCTATCAATTCCACTCCTTAAAGGTTTGGTTTAAGATCTAAGGTAGTCAGTTAGTATGACTATTTCAATCTTTATCCCTCTTAGGTTTTACCTCTCATATAGGTTTCTTTTACCTTATACCCTTGCCTTATACAAGCATATCAATATGATTGGAGACAACTCAACTACTGATAAACTAGCTAGATTTGAGACACCTCAAGACCCAAAGTACGAAATGCCAAAGATGGATCCTCCTTTTATTCCTCCAGTGTCTCAAGTTCCTTGAAAGCTGAGAGTCAACCTAGGTGGTGCCATCTACCTTGACACTAGCATCAACTCCTACAAGTTTGAGTCTTCCCTCTGACTAGGAGGTGGCTTATCTCTAAGGACTTCTTTGCTCAATCCTAATGATGAATGTCACTTCACATCCTTAGGAGTGACGTTTCACAGATTTTTGGAAGTTACGTCCTATAAGCTTTTAGGGTGAGCATGAAGTGCACATGGTGGAAACAACTAATGACTAGATTCTTTCTATTCAACAAAGTTTTGAAGGCTTGGCTAGCCTGGAGCATCCGAGTTCTCAGTTTTCAATGAACATGCTAAGTGGGCTATCTCGTAATTGGTGGAATAATGTGGTCAAGACTCATGATGTTGCTTCCATGACATGGGATCAGTCCCTAACCCTATTTAGAGAGAAGTATATACCATATTCAACACTAAGGAAGAGTGAGTCTGGGTTCTAAAATCTACAACACAATCCCATGACTGTGGAGGAGTATGTGCAAAAGTTTATCCGACTTGAGCGTTATGCTAAAGGTTTTCCTAAAGATAGACAAGCTAGTATGTTACCAAATGGTTTGTGTTATAGCATTGGATGAAGGTTGGTTCCTCAACTACCACTACTACAGAAATAGCGTTCAACGTCGCTTTTAGAGGCATCCGTTTTTTTTTAGTAAAACTGACGCTGGTCACATTAAATGTCAGTTAATAAGGACTTCCGACGTCTATATTTGAAGACCAGCCAGACACGGGTATCACTTTTCATTCAGTGTTGGTTGAAGAAAAGCAACCGACGCCTAAAGTAGCCCACGGAATCCAATTTTTTTGAGCAAAAAAAATTGCGCCAAAGTATCAGATACAACGTCAGTGTTTTACCTAATAACCGACGCTGAATGAAAATAAAATTTGCGCCAAAAGTTCCAATATTGGTATACCAATGACCTTCTTATAGATGGTGGACAAAGCTCTAGCTATTGAAGTTTACCCAGGTTATAAAGATAAGAACAACAATAACAGGGAGTTCTCAGGTGGAGAACAAAGAGGATATGTCATGTGTCATGCGAATCATCCTCCTGGAAAGTGTCCCTCTGTAGGAAATCTATTTTCATAACAATTTGATTTTTAGGTTAGATGTCACCATTGTGGAGAGCCTAGTCAAATAAGGCCTCAATGCCCTCAACATCATGAAGAGATACCTAGTTAGATCCATGTTGGACATCTTAATGCCATTGGTGGTGAATAAGTTAATGAATATCATGATAAAAGTAACCCTTTCTTTCACTCTATGTTTCTTGGTTTTTGATGGAGAGTGAATGATGAGGATGTTACATGAAGTTTATATGGAGTCATCTATGTGCTTTTAGTTTTGTTTAGTTTATTATGTTAAAACTATTTAAGGGGTGGTGTAATAGCTTGATAGTATGTGGATATGCTGATTTGAGGTGTGAAATTCTCTTTAAGGGGTGGAGTCCTATAACATATTGATATTTGTCTATCTTGACTATAGAACTCTTAATTCCATGATTAGGAGGCTACTGTTATTAGATATTTAGGATTGACCAAACAAGGTTAGACATATGCCATGATATTCTTGTTTGTACCATGATGAAATTCAATGAACATAATATGAGTAACTCACAAATTAACCCTAGTTATAGATACATATGATGTGGAACATGCTATGGATCAATAAACCATAATGTGATGATGAGATGATGTATGGATCCTAACCCTAGACATTGGAGGTGAAGTTGATGGACATCAGATGGTCATTAATCATGTTGACCTAACCTTAGGTTGAAGTTGACCAACCCTAACATATGCATCCTTGGTAACGTTCATGATACATTACTGACTTTAGCTGCCATAATCATATATTATATATTAATACACATATTTTGGACCTATTAACCTAACCACAACTTAATATTTAAATAGGTTCATTAATTATGTAACACATGTCATATCATACACAAATACGCAAATAATCTCTTACATGTGCTTAAATTAGTCAACATAGGTGTATAAATATAAAGGGATGATTTGTGACAACATTAATGTGAGTAATAAATGTAATCTGACAATAAATGGATGTTTAGTGTAAGTGGCAGTAATTAATATGCCACTAATTGAGTTAATGTTATTGGAAATAATGGAATTAATTAGTAAAATATCATAACTCTAATAAAATAATATATTTGATCTTCATTGAGTAAGATTATTATGATTCACTGTAAATCCTAAATACTGAGGATAATGTTAATATATAATAGTAAATACAAAGGTAATTTAGTTTATCTCTAATTGTATTAAAACTCATGTAGGATGATATCAAAAGTGAGATCTAACATTTAAACCATATTTCTTGGGTCCGAATTAGTCTAGGTGCAAGGTTACAACTTAACATGATCAAATTTGCTATCCCAATTTGATTAGTGAAGGTAATCCTGACTACTAGAATCCCAATTTCAATCAAACTATAGGATTAATTGATTTATATCGGCAATTTTGACGTCCTACCTAATTTACTAGTTCCTAAGTACCTCATATTTTCTTACATAACCACAGGTTCTATCCTAGCGGTCATATCTGCATCTCATGGCTCTAGACCTTTCTTCTTCCTTGAGTCTACTAGAATTGGGACTTCACACAGTCTGGTTCTTCCACTCTTCTCCTCAATATATATATATATATATATATATATATATATATATATATATATATATATATATACACACATACATACACACACACACACACACAGATATATATATATATATATATATATATATATATATATATATATATATATATATATATATATATATATATATATATATAAATCTCAACATCACACCCTGATCTTCTCTCCTCAATTTTCCTTTTGCAATTCCAGACTCAGAGATCCTAGTTTCAGTGGGATATCATCTCCCCAGACTCCAAGTTGATGAGGGACTCCTCTGATTCCTTATTTTCCCTTTTTGTCTAGGACTCTCGATCACCCTGGGGCATTAGATCTTTTATCACCCACTACTATATTTTTGGTATTTGATTAATTACATATGTGAATTTAATCTACTATCCTTTGCGGAAAAAATATTATCAACTTTGGAGATGGTTTTCTATTATTCCCTCTAGTAAGTGAGTGGATCCTCTATCGGGTCCCACTCCTTACATGTAAATACAAGATGATTTATTGAATATATGCAACTGTATCTCATATTTGATATAAATGAGGCATAATATTTAAGAAACTAGAAATTTTGATGACAACACATGGTGTTTTTGTGACTGCATTAGAAACTTACGTTAATAAACATGGCATATATGAAAGTAAATGATGTGTTTTTGCATCTAAATAATGCATATCCAAATGAGGTGCTATTGAAACAACATGAGGCATTTTTACATCTAAAAGGGACATACTTTGTAACCAAAAAAGTGTTGTTAGAACATAACAATAGTATGAAAATGAGGTGTTATTGAATCAAGACTGAGTTATTATTATTATTTTTAAAACAAGGTGTCTCTTGGACTAAACAAGGTGTTAATGTGACTAAATGAGACATTGTAGGTTATGGTTTTAAAACATACTTTTCGTGACATAAATTACACGTTTGATGTTCATTGTGACCATACCAATCATTTTCACGACCAAGTAGGGGGTTCTTTTGGAATAAATGATACATTTTTATGACTAAACAAGGCATTTTCAACTAAGTTAGTGTATACAAACGTGTTATTCAAACCACAAGAATCAATTTTCTGATAAACAAGATTTTTGTACATTTAAACAAGGAATTTTTATGATTAAGGAATGATGGCATTTTTATGATAAAGTAAGGCACTCATAAATAAGGTGTTATTCTAGTAAGATGAGAAATTTTGTGACTAAATGAGGCATTTATGTGTCTAGTTGATATGTTTTTGAAACAAGGCCTTTTTTGACTAAATAAGTTATATACACATGGTGTTTTATTGAAATAAAACAAGAGGTTTTTCAGACTAAATGAGTCTTCTTGGGATGAATCAAGATGTTTTCTCTTGTTTGATCAAAATGAGACGTAATGAATGAGAAACTAGACAATTTGATAACAAGATGAGGCATTTATGCGATTAAGTGAGACATTTTTGTCATTAATGAGGAGTTCCAACAATGAAACAAGATTTTTACTACTTACCATGTTTTATTAGTAGGTAATGAGTGTATGGGTGTTTTAATTGTACGCTAAACAAGATATTATTAGAGTAAAATGAGGTTATTTTGACAAAGAATGTAGGTTTTCTGACAACTAAACAAGGTGTTTTATGTATGTGATATATGTAAATGATTTTTGTGTGAAGTGAAAATGAGAGATTAATAAACAATGACATGTGTGATAATGAAGATATTAGATGTTTTTACTACATAATGGGGGTGTTATTTAGGAAATGAGTGTAGAAGATGTTTTCATGCTAAATACAACTGAGGTTGTTCTCAAATATACAATAGACATCTTCATGTGTAAATGAGGCATAATAAATGAGAAACTAGGTGTTTTTATGACAAGATGATATGTTTTTTGATTAAACATGGGAAGGTATTTTTATGCAAAGATAGGACATTTTGCAACTAAACAAGGTGCATAATTGTTCATTTTGAAAGAGACGTAGTGGAGAACTGTGGCAGCAGTGGAGGAGAATACATAGTAGTTGAGGAATTAAAAAGATAAAGTTATCTCAGTCTCATGTTAAGGTTGTCAACACGCAATTCAACACGGCAAGTCCTTTTGAGAGGACGTCCTGGCAACGATCCAGACCACATATAGACATTAATTTGGTCCTTTTTTCTTCTACAGTCCAAAGCAACCAGGGAGACTTTATTTTTTTCCAACCATGACCTTTTAGCATTGGAATACTAGAATGGTTTCTATTTGAATACTAGAACAATTTTTCCTTGAATACTAGAACATATCTATTTGAGTATTGGAATGGCTTCATTTGAATACTAGAACACCAACCTCTTGTATATTGGAACAACCTCCTTCAATAGTGTAACACCACCCATTTCAATAATGGAACGTCATCAAATAAATAGTGGAACACCCTCTATTTTAATACTCGAACATCCACTATTTCAACATTGGCACACCCCTCTTTCAATACTGGAATACTCTCCATTTGAATAAAAACACAAGTACCAACCCCTCTAGGATTATTTTTAGAACTCTAGTGTGGATCATTTACCCTTCAACCATGACCTCTTAGAATTCAAATAATAGAATGTTTCTATTTGAAAATTGGAACAACTTTTCTTCAAATATTGGAACAAATTTATTCAATAATTGGAACACCAACTTCATGAATACTGGAATGAATCCTTCCAGACTGGAACACCACCCATTTCAATACTATAATGTACTCATTCAAATACTATAACACCATGTGTTTTAATACTACAACATACTCTATTTTAGTATCAACACGTCCTCTTTCAATACTGGAACACTCTCCATTTGAATACTGGAATGCTCCCCTTTGAGTACTTGAACAAACCCCACTTGATTACAGAAACAACCCCGCTTGAGTACATGAAAAACCTTCGCTTAAGTAGAGGCACATCCTCCCTTGAGTACAGGAACAACCCTACTTGAATACTGGAACATCCTTCTTTGAGTATTGTAACATCCTTCCATAAGTAGGAACAACTCCCTCACTTGAGTTACTGGAACACCTTGAGTACCAACACATTCCACCATTGAGTATAAGAAAATCTCACCTGTAGTATCAGAATGAGTACACTTGTACGCTAGAACAACTATGTTGAACAAATGGAGCTATTCTGAACTACTATGATAATCAAACTAAGGGTTCAATCCAACTGAAATAACCAAACTAATCATGTCTCCAGCTAGGTTCAAATGCAAGACCTCTCATTGGGAGGCTAAAC
Organism: Alisma plantago-aquatica; assembly: GCA_963693085.1. Taxonomy (NCBI): domain Eukaryota; kingdom Viridiplantae; phylum Streptophyta; class Magnoliopsida; order Alismatales; family Alismataceae; genus Alisma; species Alisma plantago-aquatica. Next base: position 436,976,551 of record OY856412.1, on the reverse strand, counting down.
ACATTTACCAATACACTACCTCCGTTTTCTTGTTTTATAATATGGTAATATATATGTACACACACACACACACAGATATATATATATATATATATATATATATATATATATATATATAGATATATATATCACTATGGCTATCTTGAAGACCCATCTAAAATTCACTATCTTGTATTGCACTTCAGTTGGAATGCACTTCCTCAATTTCCAAAAATACACATGCGTAAATTCGGGCCACCCATTGAAATATATCCAAAAGATGCCCTTTTTGTAGCTGAGATTACAGTCAACATGTGTTGACAAAAACCCTTATCAAGATGGGATCTTTTTGTGCCAACAAGACAAGACAAGACAAGCTTGACACCTAAATATGGACAAAGGGGTTCACAATAACATACGTAGGGACCAAAAGGGAGCAAAAGGTATATGGTTGGTAGATGGAATTAGGTAGATAATTAAATGGATGTCCCACTAACTTGCAAATTTAAAAATTAAATCCTTTATAGAATTAATAACATGATTTCTGCCTCCAGTATACCTCCTATCCCATCAACTCCAATGTACCTTTCCCCACCTCCACCTTCAACATGCATGCAGTCATGAGTAGTTAAAAAATTTGTTATCTGTATTGAATGTTATCTAAACCATCTATAGAATATAACCCATTCTCAGCATTGAATGACCTTACCTAGTCGGCACAAGCATATTTTTCTCAATTGCCAATCCACCCAAACTTCCACCATGTTTCCCAATTTGTACCCCATTGCTTTAACTTCAAGAGAGAGCATCATGAGACTAAAAGGAGAAATGATTTCCTAGTGACACATGATTTCAAAATATTATGCAAAATATTTTATCAAAATTATCTTCATCATTTTGTTCCTCATTTATATCATTCAGTACTATCTTTGTCTTTCTTTCTATTTGCAATAATTTAGATTGCTATGAGGACTATATCATCCACTTGATAGTAGAAGAGATATGCTCTTGCATGAATGACTAATACATTACTTATTTTTTAATCAACACACACATCCATACTATGAACTAAAGGCATGTCAAACATTCAATCAGAAGGGTGAAGTGAATATATCTTCCCATCATTTTTTGTGTGAGTATATTATGTGTTGTTTTTTTGCTCATATGTGCTGCTTTTGATACTAATGGTACCAATAGTTGTTTTTATTTGTTCTAGTGTTCTTTTCTTATGCCTCATACATGTTTGCATATTTTTGAAAGCATATATGACAATTTCTTATTATCTTACCAATGTTCTTACACTTTGTACCAGTTTAGTGTGCTAGTTTTCTTACCTATGCCATGTGCCTTTTCCTTTGTGTTTCACTTTTTTTTAACCTGTGTTGTTGTGCTTCCGCTTAGTTTATGTTTGACCCATTTGGGTGTCTACCAGTTTAAGTATGCTCCACTTCCCATTTTTGTGTGGTTTTGTGCCATTTTTCCTTGTCTCTTATTCCATTTTTTTGTGTGCATTCATGCTAGTTTTCTAAGAATGTCGTTCTAGTATATTTTTTATTATTTACCATTTTCTCATTCTTGTACTATATATTGTTTGTTGAAAAACACTCATTTAAATATGTAGTTTATGAACCATTCAACCAGTCCCACATTTCACCAGTTCAAGAGCCACCCATATTTTGATCATATCAGTTGTGATTACACAAATGATCTACTTCATCTAATATTTCCTATCTTCCCTTCGTTAGTTACTTGGTCACAAGCTATTTACATGTTCCACTTATTTCTTATAGTGGATCATGTAGTATCCGAACCCAATGTGACATTGCAAACACTACTATGTGGCTTGTTGTGACTTCCCAAAGAGGAAGTTTGTCTTGCTCAATAGTCTAAAATCACAGAACAAACTTGAGTAATATAGACCAATCTGCCAAGTTGTGTTGGAGTCTATGGAGCCCTATCTAACCACTTTTAAAATGGCCAATTGGAGAAAAATGAGATAAATCGTTCCACTAGTGTCTAATCATATGGACGAATGTAGCTGTGGGATTTGTCCCATTCTAATGGAGAAACATTGGAATTGTGATATCAAGTTGCAAACATGTGACCAACAAATTAATCCAAAATATATTGAACATTCATCTGAAATGTTTTTTTAATATAGTTTACAATAAGATAAATGTGTGCTAGTCTATAATTCTTGAGCATACGAAGAAAGCCTAAACAAAGGGATATTAATATGTAAAGTTATGCTAATGATAAATTTTACATATTTTGAAACTATTTACCAGACTTATGTCTTTATTCTCCACTTTGTGACAGACTTCAACGTATATCGATCCACTTCTAAAATTAACATGTGCCATTATCTATTTTTGTAAGCAAAGCCGTCTTTACAATATTGCATGTGTCTGTATCCATATAGGTTAATGCCATAATTTACTTACACATGGGCAAGTTACCTATAATCAACATTTAATATAGCACACAGTCTACCCCTTTGATACAACCTCTCTTATCTACCTGACATCAATAAATAAAGAGTCTCTTTCAAATCAACATGTACCAGCCTGAATGTGTGAACAATGACACTATTCACTAATACTTTTCATGTATTCAAATATTTTAGTGCCATTAATGACATACACATATGTTAATTCTCTATCATTGATATAGTAGTGTGCAACAACTAGACCTTCAAGACAACCTATTTATTCATGTTCCTTGTCACATAGTTCAAATATTAGCACGCCATTGTTTAGATTAAAATATGACAAACTTCATTTGTATTGATAGTCACTTTTCCAATAATACATATGTTGGTAACTTAATATGTAACTGTTGTTGTTTACATATACCTACACCAATTAGCATTCACCAATGATCGATCATTGCACATAAGCTACCAATTTGAAGCAACCACATGTTCCAACTCTATTATGCACCAAAATTCATAAAAAAAACATAGTATATTTTACATTAAAATTTGGAACCCTTCATCTTGAGGTAGTGCCACCATTCTAAAATACATTTGCCAATATTCCAATATGTCAATGTCATTATATTGATATTTATGTTCTACTTCTCTTTCACTAGTGACCTAGGATTGCAAAACAACTATTCCTTTAACACAACCACTTGTTTCAATACTCTTATGTGCTAGACTAGAAAAGTTTAGCAAGTCATTGTTTGGATTATGTTGTTTCCGCCTTCATTAATGAGGTAGTACCATAGTTTTGATAATACATGTGGAAATATTTGGGTATGTTAGTGCCATTATTTCCATTAACACATGCCACTTCTCTATCACCAATGATCAAGTGTTGTACAAGTGCTACTTCTTTAATATAACCTCATATTCCAAGTCTTTTATGTTTCAAACTTCAAAATTAGCATGTCATCATATAGATTAAAATTTTCCAATTTTTAGTTTGAATAGTGCCAACATTCAAGCACTACACGTGCCAATATCGAAAAATACAATGTCATATTTACACAAAAATGTGCTAGTTTCCTACCATCAACAATACAACATTGTATAACATCGTACAACATCTACCCCTTTGATGCAACCTCTTCCTCCATCTCTTATCGTAATGTTCAAAAATTGTGCCACCCTACTAAACAATGCCACTATTTATATATTGAATCTTTTTTCTAGACTACTTGTCCTATTATTAATAATGTATCTACTTTTATATCTGGATGCCTTCAAACTGACTGATAACATGAGTTATTTTAAGTATAAAAAAGTAAAGGATATTCCATGTAAAAATATTATAGTTTGGTGTGTCTGTCCAATGATTAATTATTAATAGATACTAATAATAGTAACTTACATGCCAATGCAGTGGCACCCGAGTGGTAAACTTGATATAGTACGATTGAGAGGTCACATGTTCAAAACCCTTGGCAGAGGGATGAATAAATTGCCATTAAGAAAAATAGTAACTTACATGATTCATTCTCTTACCTTACTATTATGATTACACGATAGTGATTTCTTTACTTTTATTATTTCGCAACCATAATTTTTTTTTCTGCACTCAATTTTTCTGTAGAAGCATACCCCAAAATCCTAAAAATTAGGGTGTCAGTAACAATAGTTCATTGTCTAAAGTTCTACACATTAACATATCGTTCTTCTTGGTTGTTTTTATATATTTTGTTTCAGATGAAAATAAGATTCCATCATAGGACAAGGACCACCTCTATCATTGAGTTGAACCTAATAATCTAACATATGGCAAACTTCAAAGAATTGAGCAAACATGTTAAGCTAATAGGTTTCATTAGATTACTTCAAGTGAAGGTGAAGAACCTCTCCCATGAAGTTCTACACTTCGTTTGTACAAGGTTCAATCTATGGATGTTCATATGGACAAACCTCAGTGAAGAGCGATTGAAGATGAAAATGGAGGATGCCCCTTGAGTATGTGACATTTTTGCAGGTTCCCTCATCATCAATATAAATGAAAGGGATAGGAAGTTCAACACAATTTTCACAAAAGAAACTAAAAGGATGGATGGAAATCCTTAGTGGGTATTCTTCAACAAATTCACCAAAGTGGATGTGAATATCAGGGAATTAAGTGATTTGGAAAACACATCATGATTGTATATGGTATATAGAATTAGTTGCATTCTTGATCCATACAAGTGACCCATTCCTATATACTATATATACCTAGAGTCCCTACCTAGACCGAGGAACCTCAACTATTCAAATTACATCCTATGATAATTGAGGAAGGGGCTAGAGAAATAAAAATAGAATAATCTAGTTGGGAGGTCAGAAAGATACTTGAACCTTCTTTAGGTATATTATAATTATTTCACTAACAATGATTCTCCATATCACTACAAATGATTCGCCTACTCACACACATTAAACTAATTATATATCAAAAGAACTAATAAAGTGTTTGACATGGGTACAACCACATTTTGCCTACTAGTACAAGTTATCACTAGGAATGGTTACCTTACATACATAAACTGGATCATAGTTGTGCTAACACTGTTCCTTGATATCACTCATAAAGATACACCATGACACTAAAATAGGTGCACTTATTTTGTAAGACAACTTTTCTTCTATGGATACACTAGATCGTTAGTACATTAAAACGAGTCCATGGAGTCACTAAAATATGTACAACCACAACATTATACTAATGGACCATTTCACTAAAGTAGTTATCCTACTCACAAAGACTGACTCACTAGTGTGTCAACAATGGTTCTCGATGTCACTCACAATGGTGCACCATGACACCAAAATGGGTGCAGTTATTCCATAAAATAGTTCTCATTTGTGTACATTGAATCATCAATACTTCAACTTTGGTGTACTTCCCTTATAATATTGTGTATATAGGTTCATTACCTAGACATGGATTGTGGATGGTGGTGGACAAGTAGTGATGCCACCTATAAATGCTTGGTAGATGTGTACCTATCCAACTAGAGATTATTCAAAGAAATAACATGCTCTTGTGGATGGTATTTGAGTAATCACCCACTCTAATAATCCAAGAAAGTAGATGAGATTCCCCTCACCACAATAAAACATGTCAATGAAACTTTTGATTCCATACCCACTAAATCTAGGTTTTCTTAAGTATTTATAAATTATCACATTATATTAGTAGTCATTATAAGAATGATTTTCTAACTGGTTACAATTGGCAGTTGAGAACATACATGCAAATACTCATAGAGATGGATGATATGTTCATGAAGAATCATAAGAGGGATGAACAAGAACTCTAAGAACTTTCCCATCGACAATAGTGAGAACTGAAAAGTGGCTTTTGAAGCCTTTCTCATGGTCGTTGGAGATGATATCTCAAAAGATGTATGCAACTATAGTCTATAGGGGGTAAATACATTCTATATATAATTTAGAAAAATTCAACAAACAATATTTTATTTTTATTATCGAGAGAACTGCTCTCCAGAGGACACTTTTATGACCCTCCTGACAATGTAAAACCTCACCCACCCACTCAGAAATCATCTAAAGTGCACAAAGTTGGCCATCCTGCATGACATGTACTATTTCAGAACCTGAGTCTCTTTTTTAGGGGACACCTTGCCAAACCACTTGAACAACTCCTCCCCAACAATAGATAATATATTACTAGAAATTATTACACAATAAAACTTGCAAAGTGAGGGAGGTGTAAGAAGGATAACACAATTACATTGATTAATATTAATGTGATTAAAAAACCCTCAAGGCTTCCTAATATGTGCCTAGTTGGTTTCAACCATTGGGTTTGGGAGAACTATATTTATTGAGTTGAGAGGGAATACAATACAATATCATATATAAAAAAATATTAAAATTAAACTATCAACTTTCTCATTTACATATTGTCTATAAGACAACAAATTTGTATCCTTTAACATGTCATCAAGTAATCACCTAAAACATTCTCTAAAATGTGGCCCAAGGAAGGTCACCTCATGTTGTTCTCGTTTCCAAACAAAAAGAGGATCACCTATTTACTTCTAAACAATCTCCACTATACTCACCTTAAATCACCTCTAGAATACTTCATTAACCATGAAAGATAATAGACGTTGGGAAGTACAATTGCAAAAATGAACGATTTTCTGGATGATTATCTTGAAATAATAGAAATATTTTTAGATATAATAAAATCTCTACTTCAGAAAAAATAAATCACTAAGGCAAAACCTCAATAAAATATTTTTTCAAGGTATTATGTTGGTCAAATGTGGAAAATATTGTTCAAATATGGTTTATATATTGAAAAGGATTGGGGTTAGCTAGGATATCATCTAGGAGCGTCTAGGAACATCCTCTATTAATAGATGATTTTCATAAAGTGAAAACAAAATTATGAGACCAATTTTGTATATGGTTGATTTTCTTGGTCGAATTGTCATATTGACTTTGTGCTTTGATCAAACTATGTCTTTCACCAGACTATATAAGGACGTGTATTGATTCAACATAATGGCTAAAAAATTAAGATTAGGTCGTTTACCTATCCTTCTATATATGATAACACTTGGTTGAATTGGAACTTCGACTATGACACATCCAAAAGTTGTCTCCAAGTTGAACTAAGAGTTTTACTAAATCCAAATTGAACAAATTATAAGTTCGGCCAAAAAGTGTACTGACAAAATGTCACATAAAAATGAATTTTATTTCTAGAAAATTTCATATGAGATAGAGATATCCAAAACTCTCAAGTGATCCTAACTAAGACCCCAATGGCTTCTAGGCCCATCAACAATAATCATGCTACAAGATAAAAGAATAAATTGACAAATATAAGTTTAAAATGCATCCGGAAACAGAAGTCATATACACACATATTCCTCACTTCTATCAGTCCATTTAAAAATTTCTATCTCATATGTTATTTATACACTAAAAACATATTTAGAATAAATAATTATAAAATATATGTAATCCATTAAAATAGGTCTAGGTAATGCCACTGGGCCAAAAATATCCCTCTTTTAGATGATGACAATGATTTTCTTGATGGAAGGAAATATGATTAAATATATCTGAATTTGAGTGTAGTTATCACGCCATGTCTTTCACTAATACAATGTTCACAAAATACAGTTGAGTAGATCAATAAAAATCTATGTGATTTTAAACCTAAGTTAAATTTTAAAAGTCTCAACCAGTGTGTTATCCCCCTAAGTTAAAGAAATTAGAGATAAGGGTATTAACATTAAGTGATGATGTCTAATCTCAAGTGACAAAACATGATTTTTAGATATATAAAAAAATTTGTGCAATGAATAATAATGTGGAAAAAACTGAAAACCAATATGATCACATAGATAGTCAAAAAATGAAAAATGATTTTGTCCAAAATGAAGGCAAAAAATGTGGGTAAATAAATAAGAAATGTTTGGAATCTCAACTTGGCCAAAAAGAAATGTCTTTATATGAACTAAAAGTACTCAATGGCATGGCTAGTTACAAGTTATTTGCTTTAGAAGGAAAACTAGATCATGATATAACACACACAAATATAAAAGAGAAAGTACAACACATCCATACATACAATTTTATATTCCCTTAAAAAGTTTCTAACAAGGATTTTGTATTTGGATTAACATCCATGGGTTTCTATTTTCCATAATTAATAATAGTGCAGTCACAATTGAATAATAACATATTTCAAGTGCATAAGCCTTGGAGTAAGAGTAGATTTTCACTCAAAGTGAAAGTGAGAAGCAATGCCTTAGAGATAGGAAAAAGAAAACTGAAGATGATTTGAAGGAGGTGGTGGTTGAACATAGGTGTAGGAAGGATTATGGCGATCAATTATATTAGAATAGGCATGTCTAGCATATTCATCCAATAAAGAGGGATTGATTTGAACCATGAGAGAGTTGAGGTACATAAAAGCATGATGATTATACTCAAAGTGGTGACTGATGTGATAGTCAAAACTATGTATATTTTATATGGTTACAAAGACTGGAAGTATTGGTTACATGTAGGGGCAGAACCGGAAACACACATCAGGGGGGGGGTTGAGTTTACAAAGTGGGTCTACAAAAGTTATGTGTATACCAAGAATTGACCCTACACCACCTACACAACTAATGAGAAAATTACCACTTCATCTAGTTGTACCTTTTGTTTTGCATATTGTAAAGTAAAATATGATTAGTATTTTTTAATGTTTAAAAATATACTATACAATTTTGAGGGTGGGGGGCTAAATCCCCGACAGCCTCCTAGATACGCCCTTGGTTAGGTCATAAATGAGGCTTTTTCCATCAATTTGAGCGTGCAATATGTGAAATGATGTGTGGTAACAACATTTTTGGCATAATTTGAATTTTGATCGTTGAATTATATGTTGAGGTACATATTAGGATCCTAATAAGGACAATGATAAATATGTTGAAATAAAAATAAGAACATGATTTTCAAAGATAGAGCATAGAAGTCACTAATGTATACACATGATGATAGAGGAGCTATTCAAAATCTATTTTTTTGTATTTTTTTCTTGAAGGATATTAGTTTGTGTAATATATCACTAAATGATTATCTCAAGCCAATTTGATTTTCCTCATAGTGATCACAAACAAAATGCAATATATGAGTTTTATTAAATGTGTTTAGGAAGCCTATGGAATATATGTTTTTCAATAAATTTATTTCATTTGAATATATGTATGGGGGTGTATCTGTAGGGAAACCACCTAATACTTGGTTCATCGACAAGATTCCAACAAACGAGCTTTTAGCATCCATGTATATAAGTTTCATTGTTGATAGTGCTATTTTCTTTCCTGAAACCAAGATGCTAGCAAGTTTGAGAATACCAAACAAACACCGCTGATACTTCTTTTATCAATTCTACATACATAATAATCCTTGTTGGTATACATTATACTCAAGTCTTATCTTGTGGATTCTAAAAACCATAGTTAATGGATGCTAAACTATAGAAAGATGTATTTTCTTTGGATTAGCTTGAAACCTAGCAAAAAGTACAATACATATGTATATATATATATATATATATATATGATGTCTAGATGTGTAAGATAAAGTATGATACTAATAATTCTTAAGTATAAATAAGTAGTTGTGGATTCTCTATTTTCATATTTATCAATTTTAGTGAATGTATTCATTGAAGTGATACATGACTTACAATTTTCCTTGTTAAATCTTTTCATAAATTTCTTAGTGTATTTTCTTGGATAGTAAAGTTTCCTTAGAATGCTTTGGTAATTAGAAAACAAAGGAATAATATAAGTTATCCATTAAAATCATTCCAATACATTATTCATAATTCCACAAAATCATCAAAAAAATATCATTGTTGGATATAATAATAAAATGATCAATGCAAATTTGTACGCATGTGAATGATTTAAGATGAATAAAAAGTTTACAATCGACTTGTTTAATTGGAAATCAATATTTTAATAAACCTATTTTTATTTTCTCATAACATGTCCTAGGATCATACTTTTAACCATATGAAGCATTCTTAAATTTATAAGTATAAAATCATGTTCAACACCTTCAAAACTAGGTGGTTGGGCGACATAAACTTCTTCTTCAAAAGGAGCTTTTGACATCCATTTGAAAAAGTTTTATAAGGTGGCTAGGCCAGTGCCAAAAACACATGTATAAATATAAGTGTATCTATGTTTGTGCAAATTTCTTCAATTTCCATTCCTTCATGTTTATTATAACCTTGGGCCATGAGATGTCATTTTTTCTAAACTATATTACATGATTCATAAATCTTATAACTAAGAAGCCATCTAGTTCCATTGGTAATTTGTCAGGTGGTCAATGGTTTAGATCCAAAACTTTATTTTAATAAATTGATTATGTTCTTCATGCATGACTCTAATTTGGATACAAAGGTCATCTTTTCTTATTCTATAAATGAAGATAGATTTTTAACTTTATCTCTAGTTTTTTAGAATAGAATCACTATGATGATATTTAATGAGAATAGGAATGGTTGATATCAAGGAACATTCTTCATCTTATGATGCATTTTGAATTTGATCATCTTCTTATTTACTATAGCCATTGGATTAAGTTCAAGAGTGAAAATCTCAAAATTAAAGATCAAATCTTTAATGTTATCATTTATAACCTACTCACATGTATTTTATACTAGACTATTGCCCTAATAATCTAGAGTTTTAGCTTCCAAATTACAAGTTTATGACTGTGAAGTCCCAAACTCATCATAAAAATCCTTGCATTATAAGAATCCATAGGATCTAACCTCCATTCAATCAGAGCTAGTATAAAAAAGTAGTAGAATATGGGTCGAGCCTACTGGTAGAGTGCTCAAAGGCTAATCCACAAAACCAAGGTGCAACCCTTGGTACTCAGGTCACAACATCTATCTCATATGGGTATTTAATACCTGTAATTATTTCACATATCACATTCACATTCCCATTCACATTCACATTCACATTAACACCTATCACTATATCTATGATCTCGACCACACCTATTCACATAACCATATTAATATGAAGAGAAAACACACACTAGTCATCTACATATACTCAAAAGTATACGACTCTGAGAACCTTCTCATAATCTAAGATTGTTATAAGGTTGCTCATTCAGCCAATTCCTACATCTGATCATGTGGATAACTATATGGTTCCAGGAAATACACTACATGATTAATGCTCCACTTTATCACTCAGTCTAATTTACCATCTTTTAGATCTATTTCACACTATAATTATTATTTTGCTTAGTCAGACTCAATTATAGATTTTTAGCTTATAGCTATTTTGCAAAAGAAATATCAAAAGCAGGACAAGACAATGAAGTATGCAATATGCATATTTAATTTAAGGACCTATATTGAAATAAAGAAGCAATATAATATGTATCATCATATTCCCTTTTCATCTCAATCAAACCTCATGTATTAATCCTCATTATGTTAACCTAGTTACACCCCTTAGTTTTGGTGATCTAAGTCATATGACCCATGTAGCACATATAGTCAATATCAATCTTACACAAGGCATCACCATGATGTTTTTCTGTTTTCTTCATCATATACAAATTATATATAGAAGTTAAGTAAGGAGGTCCATTATCTTGTACATAAGAAGCCTAAGGATTATCATATAAAATGAGTCAAGATTATGTAATAATATTAATCATTACTTCTGCAATGTAAGGATTATGATGAAATATTATCATAATTGGGTTCCCTTTTTCTGAATCACCCAGTTCAAGGGAAATTAATCATCGTGATATTTCACTATAAAGGTATGCTTGATTATGAGGAAGTGTATGTTATCATTCTAGATCAAGTGTATGAATCACATGAAATAAAGGTATAACTTAAGCATTTTACAACTCATCTATAATCTTATATCTTATTC